>JAPQVY010000023.1:37654359-38151859 GCA_028535165.1 Quercus tomentella | reverse complement strand
CTGGGAATAACTCTCTAATCCAAGCTCCGATTGAGATGATTCAAGATGCTATGGAACGCCAAGACAAAGCTCTACAACTTTCATGTTTTGAGTTTTGAGAGATACAGGCTGCATCAAGGTCGAAATCGGGCTTGAAATTGCTGCACTTGTAGTGCTGACGTTCTGGAATGTTCCTTTGCCTGCAATTCTAATACGCAGATCTGATAGGGTTTATTTTTAGAAGCTTCCAGATCTGGTGCACGAAATTTCCAGCTGAAAAACACCACTTTCCTAGTTATATTAGGACTTTGTTTTATTTTTAATATTTTTCCTTAATTAGTTAGATTTGGATATTATTATTGAGAATATTTTTAGGAGATTTTGTAGGCTTGGGAAAGGGGGAATTAACGTGTAATACGGGGAGGAGAAATTAGAATTGGACACACGCCTCTCTCTCCCCTCTTCTTTGATTTTTTTCCTTTGAGTTTTCATCATGGCCCTACTTGGCTAAACTTTTATACTTGGTAGAAGGAAACTGAAGCCTCGGAATCAATAAAACGGTGAGATCTAATTTGTTTTTATTGTTCAATTTATGCTTTGAATATCGGATGTTCTTCTGTGCCTATTTTCATAATTGTCTCGTTTAATTACTAGGAGGTCTACTAATTTATTGTTCGTTGCAATCTACTGCTAGGTTAGATATCAAATCCGTAATTGTTTGATCTCTCTAACTTGTGAAGCAACCAAGATTTAATAATTTGCTGTGTCAGAAATTATTAGATCTTAGGAAGAATGCTCGACTAAATTAAATGCAACCGCTTGTGTTTGTGTTGTTTAGTTTCATCGATCTCTCTAATTCTTAAGGTTGCTACTAGATTAAACCTTTAGCGCTTGTCTTTGGTTGTTTAGTAGTTAGGGTTTATTAGATCGCTTGTTTTCTAATTAACTACGACTAAGGAGAGATAGGAAAATTGTTCCGATGGTGAATATTCAAAGTGATAATTGATATATACTTGCATCAATGATCAGTTGTAAAATTCCGATGGTGGATGTTGACTTAGACCAAGGTTTGTTCTTTTGATTAATTTCGATACTTTAATTTGAATTGTTCCTTAGTTGTTTTTTTTTCTTAAAATTGTTTTCATTATACTCCACCCCCCCCCCTCCTTGTTCACGTAGCATAAAACTAAGCTAGATACTCTCCGTGGGAATGATCCTTACTCGCACTACTACATATATTTTTAGGAGTACAGGTTTTATTTTTTGTTGCCTGCGACAACACACCAATCAATCTCCTACTAATTCAACACCTAGCTTGTATTTTATAATATAAAAAATAATATTTTTTTTGGCCGAGAGAGATTTTCATGCATAGATATATATGCACTATTATAATATTTACCCAACAAGGCTACAAATTTATTATTAGAAAAAAAAAAAAAAAAAAAAAACCAATATTTAGTTTATGTATGTGTGTGTGACCACTGTGTACCCTTGACGCGATGGTCACTTCATGAGTATAACTGCTTATGAGGTATAGTTTATCAACCCAGCCAAAAAATTCATCCATCGACTCCGAACACTGAAGGTGAAAAAGGAAAATAAAAAATAAAAAATAGGATTATGGTCGTGGAGCTAGTTTGCAACTATGGATTTTTTTGTACTACTAAAAATGATCAGTCCCTGCTAATTCGACACCTTATATTTTATAATATAAAAAATAATAATTTTTTTGGCCGAGAGAGATTTTCATGCATAGATATATATATGCACTATTATAATATTTACCCAACAAGACTACAAATTTATTATTAAAAAAAAAAAAAAAAAAACCAATATTTAGTTTATATATGTGTGCGTGACCACTGTGTACCTTTGATGTAATGATCACTTCATGAGTATAAATGCTTATGAGGTGGAGGGGTAAAAACTAGGATTCAAGTCTTCAAAAGAGAGTTTCACACACATATATACTTAGATTAAGTTAGAGTAAAAATATTATATCTCAGAGCTATATATATATATATATGTGTGTGTGTGTGTTTTTTGTGACAAAACATTCTAAAAGAAATATAGGGTGCTGTTCATTGGAGCATTAAGCTCACTGGAAGATATGGGCAGTGACGCTTAAGCTATGGCTGTTGTACGTGCAATTGACTTGTTGAGCATCTATTGGACTTAGTTAAACTTTGTATATAATTCAATTAGCTCTAAATCTGCAGTGCAAAGCCAAATCTGTCAAAAGTTGGGCATCTATTGGACTTGGTTAGACTTAAGGGAGCCTTATTGAGGGAGATTTCTATCTCACATGTAAATAGGTCTGGAATGCAGTTGCACATATATTAGCTCGAAATGCTAAATTATGGCTAGATCTGATTTTAGTTCTGCAGTCTGGTTAGAAGAGGCTCCTGCGTTTCTGCAGGAAAGTCTCTCTAATGATGTTATTATTTCGGCTGGTTAATGATATGTTTTGAAGCTTTCTATCAAAAAAAAATTGCGCATCCGAGTACCTTAGGAGCCAAGGGCAATCTATTTCTGTTTCCATCATTTACCTTTGTTGTCGCGTGATCCTTCAGCATTTCTATTTTTGAAGCCATCTTAGCACATTCAATGGCAATCCTCCTAGAATTCAATGACACCAATCCTGATAGATTAGGGTTCACCCGCAATCAAGAAGACATTGTCAATCTCTAAAAGTATAATTGAGAAAGCAACATAAATTACATTCTTAATTGATTTTATTTAATTTAGTTTCCATGTTAGTCTTTTAGTAGACGTAATGATTTCAATTAGAAATTGAATATTCTTTCCTAATTTATTTCTATATCATATTTCTTAGTTTGTTTAGAAGTCTAAAGTAGGTGTCTATCATTTCAGTCAAAAAAAAAAAAAAAAAAAGTCTAAAGTGGGTGAGGTTTTATTATAAAAAATGGTAGAAAGGGAATATGGAAAAATCAATTTTATGGCAAATACTATATGAGTGAGACTGTCAATTAATTTAATAGATAGGATAAGATTTGTACATATGATATTTATTACACGATCATTATTTTTATCATCACCTCAATTACAAGTCTTTGATTAATTGATTCATTATAAGAAATTTTACAAATTAAGCCAGCTAACAATCATCAATGCAACAATTTGAGGAGCACAAATTACTTTGGATCAATATCTCTAGCCACTTACAGAAAGATGGTTCTACTTACAAGAAAAAAAAGTCTCAGGTCGCCAAGTCTCTCGTTCCAAGACTGAGTTGCTGTTGAACTTTCGGAGGCAAGCAGTGTCACTTGATACCGAGGCTCACAAGATACCTAATAGTTTATTTAGTGCATCATATGTTGGTGATTTGAGCAACTACTTATAATGATATTTGAGCCGATATTGTGCAGTAAAACCGGGTCCATCAAAGACTTAAAAAAAAAAAAAAAAAAAAAAAAAAAAAAGTTAATAAGGGGTCCACCAAAGACTTGGAGTTTAATTAAGTTAATATTCCATATCATTTCTCTAATGAATAGTCTCTCTCCAAGTCCATCGTTTTTTTAACAAGAATTTAAACCTTTTTCTTTTCCTAAATAGTAAAAAGAAAAAAAAGAAAAAAAAAAAAAGAACTTGAAGCTTGTCTTAAAAAAGAGAGGAGGGAACCTGTTAACTTAAAAGAGAGAGGAAGATATTCAGCAAAAAAAATGAGAGAGAAAGATTCCCATAAATAAATAAATAAATAAAGGGATAGGAAGAACACGTGATAGCAATGAGTCATATTTTAAGTAAAGAATTGATACCTGAGAAATGAAGACCCAACTATAGTACTATACAGTAGAGATGTGGGCCAAATCAGGGTTGCTTTAATAAAATTTGAAGTACGACAACTACAAGTTAGATTTTTAATAATTTAATATTATTTATATAACATTTATTTTAACTTTTTATATTATAATTTTTTTTTAATTTAAAATCTATATATCTTTGCTTTTTTATATACAAAATTACTAACTAAACTACTAAAGGCCATTTGTATTTCAGTTTTTCTAACATCTCCCTTTTGAATGGTAATGAGACTAATTCACTTAATCCTTTTATTATATAATGGAATTTAAGTAGGATTTTATCAATTTTAATTTTTTTTAAAATTATGCAAAAGCAACTATATATAACAAATTTTGGAAAGAAAAATCCAATATTTTTATATATCAAAATCATTAAATTTTATAATTGAAAAAATTTATAATTATTTTTTGTTATTATCTTTAAGTTGGATTATTTCATTATCTCTTAACTATTTTTGATGAATTTAATCTTCATTTGAAATATCTTCATCTAAATTTTCTGCTATAAATTCTATATTGCTAGTAACCAATTTTTCTAAAAAGAAATTCTAATAATATTTATTATAGTTTTTTTTCAAAAAATTTGTATTAATTGATATTTTTTTATAAAAAACTATTAATTATAAATAAAAGAAACACTAGTTACAATATAAAATTATAAAATAACAAGTACAAAGGTGTATGCTTTCTTTCTTACGCCATGGCTTATACTCTTTACTCTCTTTTTAGGAAAATATTAGAACCATAGCTTAATTATTGCACAACTTTTGTTACAACGTATCATATGACAAATTATGACAAAAATTGTGTAATAAGTTGTGGTTTTAGCATTGTTTCTCTCTTTATTTCAAGTCATCGCACAACAACTAGACTTGTTTGTGATGTACTGACTGATTATGTGTTTCATGATATCATAATTTGTTTCTAGTTCAGAAGGGGACCTGTGAGGATTAGTCATATACTCATATATATGTCCCTAGTTATGAGTATGTAGTCTAAAAGGAGATTTGGCGCTGAATAATTTTTATTCCATTATTTTCGGGGAATTTAATGATTAGGCCACTTTTGATTTGATGTTTGAAATACGTACTATTTTCCCTTCATGTGCTGTATTTGTAGAAAGTGCATAGTAGTACGTAAGCACCATTTCGGCCTCGTAAAAACCCAGTGATAAGAAAGATAAATGTAATATGTACTCTTTTTTTTTTTTCTCTTTTTTCTTTTTTTAAGAAGATACGTGCAATATACTTAATTAAGAGAAAATCCTGCTCTTATTAGAACAACAGGAAAACTATTTGTTTCTCAAATTTCAACAAGAGTAGAGAGGAGAGAGAGGAGAGAGAGGAGAAAGCGAATCAAAATATATATGTGGAATTTTTTTTTATAATTTTAATTTAATATCATAGTTATGTCCGGACTTTAATTTTCTTAACTTGGTATTTGGACTTTAACTTGAAACATTAGTAGTGACGGTGTCAACAATATAGAAATTAGTGATTATAAAAGTATTATCTCTCTCTCTCTCTCCAGCTACTCTAAACTTTTCTGTATGTATCTTTTTGTCCTCTTCTTCTTCTTATATATTTTGTAGGAAATGAAGGACCTCCTTTCTTGCACATTTAGGGATTTATTTAGAATTACAGGTCCATCAACGAATTTTTTTTAGATAATGACTAATTGTACAGTACAATCTCAGTGAGTATTCCATTTCAAAATATTCCATATCATTTTGAGTAATCCTTAAAGAAGAGAAAGAGTTATCCTTAAAAAAGAGAAAGGGGGAACATGTTAAATTTTTTAAATGAAAGGGGCCATGTTCATCATTTAAAGAATTTGATTAAAATACGTACAATGTATTAATATCACTTCAAGAATTTGATTCTTCAAAAAAATAAAAAGTAAAGAATTCGATACTAGAGAAATATTGAACACGCAATAACTATAGAAATGGTGGAGTTAAGAGTTTATTTTTTAGGGCCTAAATAGGGTCAGTTCAATGTAGCTTGAAGCTTAAGATGATAGTTTTAAGTTTTTTTATTTAATAATTATATATTATAATTTTTTTAAAATTGAAGATCTATAATTTTCATATTGAGATTGATATTTTGTTGTAGAAATTATAATTATAATTATATATATATATATATATATATAGTTGTAAGGACGCAATTTGATTCCCAAGCCCAAGAGATGGATGGGTTTAGGCCCAAAAAAACCAATACAATGAATTTGTAAAGAGTGGGTTAAAAAATTAGGCTCTAATGAATTGGACAACAATTACAGTGCATCAAAATTACAAGAAAATAAAGATGAACAGGTTTTATCAAAAGAAAATCATTCTCGACACAATCCGAGGAGGTTAGTTCTTGTATATATTTCCTTTTAGTTTAACTATAAGTACAGTTCTTGTTGCTACAGTGTTTTTTTTTTTTTTTTCTTTTCTTTTTATCCCTTTCCACAATGGGATGTTCTTTCCTTATATTGTCTTCTTTCTTTCATTTCCACCCTCCACATGTATCTTAGATTGTTAGTGTTGATCCTTCTCCCATCAGCATCTTCCTAAAGTCTTTAAGAGTAGCTATAATGTGACACCTCGGGTTTATACAAAAAAAAAAAGGGGGGGTTAGATTTTGACCCACACGTGAGCCCCACCCACCTACCCCCTTAATTCCCAACCACACATACATCACAAAATATCTCTCCCTCACCCTTGGCCGGCCATACTTCTCACTTTCTCAACTCTTTTCTTTCTTTTCACACAAAAACAAACACACTCATATCTCCCTTCTCACACTCCCACCGGTGCATCACTCCACCATCTCCACCATCTTTTCCGGCAAGATCAGGGCAAAGCTCTCTAGGAACCTCTAAGGCATATTCACCTCTTTTGATTTAAGGTATAAATCTCTAATCTATTAATGGGTTTTATACTTTTGCTTAAGGTTATTTTAATCTAAGCTTTGATAATGATGTTCATGAGATTTATGAGCTTCTTGGGTGATATTCTTGTAATTATGTATATGGGTTTTTGATTTGGGGGACTAATTTGGTGAGTGGGTTTATGGTTTTACTAGTGGTGGCTAACTAAGATTTATGAATGGTGAAAATTTAGTGGTTTTGAGGTATATCTTGTGAAATAAATTGTGAATATAATTTTATGGTTTATTTGGAGCTAGTTAAAGATTTAAATTGTTTGTTTGGAAGGATATTGTGATTTTGGTGTCATGGGTCTCTTGATGATGTTGTGAAAACCTTGTGGAAACTATTCATAACTTATTGAGGTTTTGATGTTAGAGATAATACCTTGAATGATTCATGTGTATAATGGGAGTCTATGCCTTGTAAAGTAATTGGTTGAGAAACTTTGGAAGTGGAAAATATTATTTGTGAGGCTAAATCTAGGCTTGCCTACTTTAGTGCTTATTTGGGAATTCCTAATATGTAGCTAGATACAATTTCAAGTTTTATGCTTATTGTGATAAGTTTGCTTGATATTGTTTAGGTTCTAGCTAATCTTATTTGGAACTTGGAAAATTAGGCTTTTGCGAGTTGCAAGGTAAGTAGCTTTTAATGGGATTTTTTGGAAAATAATCATGTTGCATAAATGTTGTTTTGGGGTCAAACACATTTTGAGAAATTATATATATGGATCTACATTTTCTTAAAAGTGTTGTGTTGTGACCCTATTATATATTATTATATATAAAAATGCATCATATTTGGTATTGCATTTGGGGAAATGCATGGATTGTTGACATGGAAAATATGAGCAACTTTGACTTAATCCTATGATAAGGAATTCATGGAATTCATGGTATATTGGAAACTTAAAGGTGCTTATTTATCTTATCTTGTATTATTTGGAAAGTATTGATGCAAAACATTTTTGACAAGAATTACTTTTGAGAATATTGTGGATATTTGGTTGTTGTAATACCTTATGAAACTACTTGGAAGTAAACGATGTATTTTGAATGCATTGAACTTGTGAGCTTTTGATGTGGCTCTGCCCTTGTGCTGTGATGTTGGTGATTACCCTGTCTTGGTGACAACAAGCCAAGTTAGAGACTCATACTTTGTATGACACGGGTAAATCCTTGAGTGTGTGGGTGAGGCTGCTGCCTATAGGGCCAAAAGACCACATGCAAAAGGGATACTGTGTGACACGTCATTCCTTGCTGCCCATGGGATAAGGGGGGGGCGGGGAAGGTAAATCCTTGAGTGTATGGGTGAGGCTAGGCAGGACCAAGAGACCACATGCAAAAGAGGTACTACATGACGTGTTATCCCCTACTGCCCATGGAGGAGATAGGTAAATCCTTGAGGGTGTAGGTGAGGCTTGGCAGGGCCAATAGACCACATGCCAAAAGAGGTACATATCATGCTAGTGTGTTTAAGCTCTAACTTGTTTGTGGCGGTATGATGTCTGGGTGATATCTTTGTCCTTGTTGCATCTGGGGTGAGGTTTTCTAGTTTTGAAATGGTATTGGATATTTTTATAGCTCACAGTGAATGGAATGTAGTTTCATAGTTATTTTGGAAGCTTGGTACTAAATTATTCCTATCGTTCTTGTCATGTGGTTAATGAAATTGTTTTTGCATAAATTAAATGGAAATTCCCAAATTATAATATGTTTCACAAAATTTTCATTATCATTAAACTTGCATTTCCCTCACCCCCATTAATTATGCTACTTACTAGGCTCTGTCTCATCCTTTTATTTTATAAACTTTTCAGAGTTGACAACTATCATTTTGAGACAGCTTTTTGGTGGCTAGCAGTAGTTAGACTAACTGCTGATGGAGGCTGACTTTTGGGATGGAGAGAATTGATGATGCATAACTTAGAGTAGGCTTGACCCGATTCTTTTGTATCTAATAGTGGTTATGCCTTTATTTCCACTAATGGGACAAGTTGATGATATGTAATTACTTTCTGACCTCCTTTCTTTTGTGATCAATGGTCATTGTATTTATTGCATAGAGCTCTGACTTACTTTGGGAGTATATTTAATGGAATTATTATGATAGTTCTTAATGTTGGTACTTGATATGATTTTATTTGGATTGAATTTTCAAAAGGAGCAAAATCTACAAGGACCTTTGAGATGTCTTTCTCACGCTTTGGACCCTTTCGGGTTTGGGGCGTGACAGTTATGGTATCAGAGTTTAGGTTATGATTCTGTAGACTTTGAAAATGGGAATTGATTTTGATTTAAGTTAGAGCATTAGGGGTTTGATGAATTCTTTATTTTGTACCTTTATTTCAGCTTCCACCTGCTATTCCTTTTTCCTTATCTATCTTTTCTATGTTAACCTTCTATGTTGCCTTGTGATTTACTTGCTTGTTTCTTGGGTATAGGTATAAGTACCTTGGTACATTATGCCTCCTAAAAGAAAGCACGTAAATTAAGGCATATGGATGAGGTTACAGCTCCTGAGCATGGCCATAGGCAACGCCAAGAGCGTGAGAGATTTGTCACTCCTGATAGTGGCGAGATTGATGAGGTGGCAGTGGCAGACAGGATTTATGCTAGGATTGCTAGAGCAGTCCAGGGTGGTGAGCGTAGAAGGGAGGTTGCACTTTTGGGGAGTTCCATAAGCAAAACCCTCCAACTTTTGATGGGGAGCCTGATCCTATGGCAGCAGAGAACTGGCTACTAAAGATGGAAAAATTACTGAGAGCCCTTAAATGCACTGATGCTGAGAAGGTGATGTATGCCACTTATGCTCTTCAGGGTCCTGCTGAAAGATGGTGGTTAAGCACTAAGCAATTGTTGAGGATAGAGTTGGGAAGGGACACTCCCATTACTTGGGAGAAGTTTAAGGAAGTTTTCAATAGGACATACTTCCCCGATGTAGTGAGGGACCGTAAGGCAAGAGAATTTTCTGATTTGGTTCAGGGGCTATGACAGTGGAGGAGTATGCTGCTAAGTTTGTTAAGCTCTCTCGCTTTGCTCCTTACATGATTCCGGATGAGTCCAAGAAAGTGAAAAAGTTTCGGGAAGGCCTTAATGGTAGGATTTGCCCTCTCATTATAGCCTCTGGAGTAGATATTTTTACTGAGGCTGTGGAGCGGGCAATGAGTCTTGAAGAAAACTTTAAGTACAACCCCAATTCCAAAGAAAGTGAAAAGAAGCAAGGTTCACCTAACTCTCATCATGGAGAGGTTCGAGGGCAAAATTTCAAGAAGGGGTCCTTTAATAAGTTTGGTAAGGGGAATCATTCTAATGGGCAAGACAAGGGTACCCCCTTCAGTCAAGTGATAAGAAGCTTTTCCCTAATTGTAGTAAGTATCATGAGGGTCGAACTTGTGATGGAGTTAAGATTTGCTACACTTGTAAGCAACCCGGTCACTTTGCTAGGGAGTGCCCAAGTGCTAAGGGTTTGGGTTCCTCTTCCTCACCTCAGATTGCTAAGGTCAATAATAATGGGAGAATGGTGCAAGGTAGAGTGTATGCATTGACTACTCAGGGTGTTCAAGCCACGGACACCGTGGTAACAGGTATACTCCCTTTGTCCTCTGCACATACTAGAGTTCTTTTGATCTTGGTCCAATGCATTATTTTGTTTCTAGTGCATTACTAAAAGTTGTGATAAGAGCTTGGCATTACTTGATTTTAAGTTATTAGCTTCTACCCTAATTGGTGATATTATATGGAAAAGTTTCATGCTCATGTCTTGTATTGTTTATTGGGGTAGAGAGTTATTGGCAAAAATGGTGTTGCTAGTTGTGCGTGATTTTTATGTTAATCTAGGCATGTATCGGTTGGCTTCTTGACATGCTTGTATGCATATTTGGGGAGAATGATAAGTCTATGAGGTTATGTACCAACTACCATGATCTAATTTGAGTTACCATGAAGAGTAAATATCATTTGCCTTGCATTGATGACTTGTTTGACTAGTTGCAAAGAGCACAAGTAATTTTCTAAGATTGATCTTGTTCTAATTACCGCTAGTCAAAAATTGGGGAAATACCAAAGATAGCCTTTTGGGCTAGGTATGGTCGTTATGAGTTCTTAATGATGCTATTTGGACTAATTACTGCCCCTACTACCTCTAAGGATTTGATGAATGTGGCATTTCATGATTAACTAGATCATTTTATCTTTGTGTTCATTGATAATATTTTGACTTATTCTAAGAGTCCAGAAGAGATGAGGAACACTTGAGGATTATTAAAAGAAAATAATAATACTAAGAGAAAATAAACGGTTTGTTAAATTGAGGAAGTGCGAATTTTGGTTGGATCAAGTAGTGTTGTTAAGTTATGTGATTTCTAAGGATGGAATTACATTAGATCTTAGTGGGATGTAAGAATCATGAGAAATATTTCCCCACATGACTTGGAGTTAGCTGTAGTTGTGTTTGCTTGAAAATTTGGAGACATGATTTGTATGAAAGATATTATATTTGTATGGATCATAAAAGTTTAGAGTATTTATTTAACCAGAATGAGTTAAATATGGGACAATGGAGATGGATTAAATTGTTTAAGGACTATGATTGCTCTATTGACTATCACCTTCATAAGGCTATGTCATTATTGGTGCGCTTAATAGAAAATCTCCGGTTATATTTTAGCTGCTTTGCATACAATTTAAAGGAAAATATTATTGATCTAGAAAGGTTGAGAGTTGAGGTTGTATAGGCCATTTAGAGGCCTACCTGGCTAGTTGAGAGTTCAACCGACTCTAGTAAAGTAAATTAAATTGGTGCAAGGTAGTGACTCATAGTTGATGAAATCATGGATGAAGTGCATAGAGGAAAGAGACCTAAGTTACTATGAACAATTTCGAGGATGAAATTTTTATAAGAGGGGAAGATTGTGACGCCCCAGGTTTATACAAAAAAAAAGGGGGTCAGATTTTGACCCACACGTGAGCCCCACCCACCTACCCCCTTAATTCCCAACAACACAAACATTACAAAATATCTCTCCCTCACCCTTGGCCGGCCATACTTCTCACTTTCTCATCTCTTTTCTTTCTTTTCACACAAAAACAAACACACTCATATCTCCCTTCTCACACTCCCACCAGTGCATCACTCCACCATCTCCACCATCTTTTCCAGCAAGATCACAGCAAAGCTCTCTAGGAACCTCTAAGGCATATTCACCTCTTTTAATTTAAGGTATAAATTTCTAATCTATTAATGGGTTTTATACTTTTGCTTAAGGTTATTTTAATCTAAGCTTTGATAATGATGTTCATGAGATTTATGAGCTTCTTGGGTGATATTCTTGTAATTATGTATATGGGTTTTTGATTTGGTGGACTAATTTGGTGAGTGGGTTTATGGTTTAACTAGTGGTGGCTAACTAAGGTTTAGGAATGGTGAAAATTTAGGGGTTTTGAGGTATATCTTGTGAAATAAATTGTTAATATAATTTTATGGTTTATTTGGAGCTAGTTAAAGATTTAAATTGTTTGTTTGGAAGGATATTGTGATTTTGGTGTCATGGGTCTCTTGATGATGTTGTGAAAACCTTATGGAAACTATTCATAAATTATTGAGGTTTTGGTATTAGAGATAATACCTTGAATGATTCATGAGTATAATGGGAGTCTATGCCTTGTAAAGTAATTGGTTGAGAAACTTTGGAAGTGGAAAATATTATTTGTGAGGCTAAATCTAGGCTTGCCTACTTTAGTGCTTATTTGGGAATTCCTAATATGTAGCTAGATACAATTTCAAGTTTTATGCTTATTGTGATAAGTTTGCTTGATATTGTTTAGGTTCTAGATAATCTTATTTGGAACTTGGAAAATTAGGCTTTTGGGAGTTGCAAGGTAAGTAGCTTTTAATGGGATTTTTTGGAAAATAATCATGTTGCGTAAATGTTGTTTTGGGGTCAAACACATTTTGAGAAATTATATATATGGATCTACGTTTTCTTAAAAGTGTTGTGTTGTGACCCTATTATATATTATTATAAATAAAAATGCATCATATTTGGTATTGCATTTGGGGAAATGCATGGATTGTTGACATGGAAAATATGAGTAACTTTGACTTAATCCTATGATAAGGAATTCATGGACTTCATGGTATATTGGAAACTTAAAGGTGCTTATTTATCTTGTCTTGTATTATTTGAGAAGTATTGATGCAAAACATTTTTGACAAGAATTACTTTTGAGAATATTGTGGATATTTGGTTGTTGTAATACCTTATGAAACTACTTGGAAGTAAACGATGTATTTTGAATGCATTGAACTTGTGAGCTTTTGATGTGGCTTTGCCCTTATGCTGTGATGTTGGTGATTACCCTGTCTTGGTGACAACAAGCCAAGTTAGAGACTCACACTTTGTATGACACGGGTAAATCCTTGAGTGTGTGGGTGAGGCTGCTGCCTATAGGGCCAAAAGACCACATGCAAAAGGGGAACTGTGCGACACATCATTCCCTGTTGCCCATTGGGGGGGGGGGGGGAAGAGGTAAATCCTTGAGTGTGTGGGTGAGGCTAGGCAGGACCAAGAGACCACATGCAAAAGAGGTACTACATGACGTGTTATCTCCTGCTGCCCATGGAGGGGATAGGTAAATCCTTGAGGGTATGGGTGAGGCTTGGCAGGGCCAATAGACCACATGTCAAAAGAGGTACATATCATGCTAGTGTGTTTGGGCTCTAACTTGTTTGTGGCGGTATGATGTCTTGGTGATATCTTTGTCCTTGTTGCATCTTGGGTGAGGTTTTCTAGTTTTGAAATGGTATTGGATATTTTTATAGCTCACAGTGAATGGAATGTAGTTTCATAGTTATTTTGGAAGCTTGGTCCTAAATTATTCCTATCGTTCTTGTCATGTGGTTAATGAAATTGTTTTTGCATAAATTAAATGGAAATTCCCAAATTATAATATATGTTTCGCAAAATGTTCATTATCATTAAACTTGCATTTCCCCCACCCCCATTAATTATGCTACTTACTGGGCTCTGTCTCATCCTTTTATTTTATAAACTTTACAGAATAGGCAACTATCATTTTGAGACAGCTTTTTGGTGGCTATCAGTAATTAGACTAACTGCTGATGGAGGCTGACTTTTGGGATGGAGAGAATTGATGATGCATAACTTAGAGTAGGCTTGACCCAATTCTTTTGTATCTAATAGTGGTTATGCCTTTATTTCCACTAATGGGACAAGTTGATGATATGTAATTACTTTTTGACCTCCTTTCTTTTGTGACCAATGGTCATTGTATTTATTGCATAGATCTCTGACTTACTTTAGGAATTATTATGATAGTTCTTAATGCTGGTACTTGATATGATTTTATTTGGATTGAATTTTCAAAAGGAGTAAAATCTACAAGGACCTTTGAGATGTCTTTCTCACGCTTTGGACCCTTTCGGGTTTGGGGTGTGACATATATGGTTGAAAAGTACTGTTCAGGCTTCACTTTCTAATTAATGCAGCTAGAGAATTAGCTACAGAGCATTCAATGCGGTGGTAGTAGTTTTCCCTTAGATATTTCATAGGGCCCATTTGTCCTGTATGTTCATGACGCATGTCCTTATCAACATAATTTCTTGGAATGTTACTCTGGATGACAGAGCACACCTTCTGACCTCTGCTTCGCTTAGTCGAGGAGACACTCCTCCTTGGCCTACTTTCCCCAGCCTTCTCAATCGTAGCTTGCTCGTGGAGTTCTCAGTCTTACATCTTCATTATAGTTTATCTGTCCTCAGACCACTAAGTGTCCTAAGACAAGGCCCAACATGTATTCTTGGGCCCCTTATCCCTACAATAATATTTACAAATAACAGAAATCCTATCTACAATATAAAATTATAATATGATAGATATACAATAAATTTAATGCGTAGGACGATAAAATCTAATTTATCAAAGATTTTATTGCAGCTTTAGTTAATTATAAAATCACCCAATAATCTCAAAATTAATGCCCAAGTAAAGACAAATTCAACTTATAACTCAATATATTAATACTAACAAAATCAAGATTAATTTGATATAAAGATGCAAACTTTTTTATTTCAAAAAAAAAAAGTTTTACTTTGCTAGCAAAGTGATGCGCAGGGATAGATAGCTAAAACTTGATATTCAATGAGAGAGAGAGAGAGAGAGAGAGAGAGAGAGAGAGAGAGAGAGAGAGAGAGAGAGAGAGAGAGAGAGAGAGAGAGAGAGAGAGAGAGAGAGAGAGAGAGAGAGAGAGAGAGATTATTTAATGTGTGGTCATGTGAAAGATTTGGTACCTAACGTTGAATCTACAATGTAGGAAATTCGTTTACCAAACTAAAGCCTCATGACATTAGAAGAAATTGATTGTCAATGATGATTTGACACACACTCACAAATTATTTTTATTTCATTTTATTTTTGAAATAGTTTAAAATTTTAAATAGATTAAATTTTATGAGAGAGAGAGAGAGAGAGAGAGAGAGAGAGAGAGAGAGAGAAATATTATTTAATATGTGGTCATGTGAAAGATTTGGTACCTAACATTGAATCTACCACGTAGGAAATTTGTTTACCAAACTAAAGTCTCATGACATTAGAAGAAATTGATTGTCAATGATGATTTGACACACACTCACAAATTATTTTATTTTTGAAATAGTTTTAAGTTTTAATTAGATTAAATTTTTATTCGTATATAATTTTCAAGAAATGTGGTTCGGAAAGAGAACATAACCAATTTATACTCTCTTTTTTTGTTTTTGTGTTTTTTTTTGGGGGGGGGGGGGGGGGGGGGTGTGGGAAGTTAGTTTATCAGTAATCAATTGTCATGGATGTACTAGATAGGTAGTAACAATTGAAAACAAATCTAAAAAATATATATATCCTCCTTAAACTGAACATATGTAGTACTGTTAGGGTCATCTAAATGAACTTTCACATAGCTCATAACTGTATTTTACAAGATAGAACCAAAAAAATAAAAATTACTTTAATAAGAAAAAGAAAATAAATCCCCCTATCAACTAACAAAATAAATAAAAGGGAAAATTACAGTTTACTCATCTGTAGTTTGCCTGAAAAATACTTTGCCTACATGTGGTTTAAAAATTAATACTTTAGCCACCTGAAATTAACTTCATTTGTCTCCCGTTACCCATTTCTATTAAAAACAGGGGTAAATTTGTATTTTTGTTACCCTTTTATATTCTCTAATCTCAAAACATAAAAAACTAAAAAAAAAAAAAAAAAGATTTAAAACTTAGGTTTTGTAAAAGTTAAAACCTAACTTTTACATCTTCTTTTCATATATCAACTTTTAGATCTTCTATTTTAAATCCAAATGGGATTTTTCTTCCTTTTGTTCTCTTCTTGGTTTACACCACTTTATTTTCAGCAAAATGTATAGTGTTAGCTGAGGAACCAAACTTCGAGGGGCCTGATCTTCTGCTTCCATTACTACAAAGGAAGTTATGATGTTAGGAACAAGCATTATTGGGTTGTAACTTACATTGCCACTTGAGGAGGATATACATAACATGATTCATTCTTGCTTTCTGTGTTTTGTTCTTTGTGAGTATAAAGTTGTGATTTACAACTATGTTTTATGTTGGCTTTATTCCATGACAAAAAGTGTTGTAATTTCTTTAATTTATATCCTTATACTTTGTGGGATTTTATTGTATTGGGTTTAGTATTAAGTTGGTGAAGACTCAAGCTTAAATGAAGAATCAGTGAATTTCGTGCTCGCGAGAAGGTAAGCCGCGAAAGAGTCACGTGAGGAACACATGACTAGAAGCTGAAGAGTCGTGCTAGGCTGTCATTTTCGCGAGTGTCTCGCGGGTAAGGCCTTCTCGCGAGACAGTCGCAAAACATTCTGCCTGGAGGATTTTAAAGAGTGACTTTCTTACCGTTCACCCATACTATATATACCCTAATTACCCACAAATGTAGATGAGGCCATTTAAAGAGAAAAACCCTAAATAGATTTTCTACAACATACACCTATCTTTTTGAGAGAGAGCTACTCATCCTTAGTAAGAAATCATTATAGCCTCTTCTCCTTCCCTCTCCCATTATCATACCTTGAGAGGAGATTTGTACTCAAACACAATCCACACCTTTTCAGTGTAGTGAGTGTTTTTGGCGTTGCTGGGAAGTATTGGAAGAAGCCAAGGATGGCAGATGCAACATGGAGCTTGTTGCGAGATTCGGAAAGTTAGACAAGACACGGTTCTGAGAAGCCTTGTTGGAGTAGGAGCTTGGAGGGCTTAGGTACAGCGGGTAGATTAGGCTTGGAGGGTCTCTTGCTAACCCATGTATCCCAACTGATTGTCTAGTGGATCGATTACCGCTTGGAGGGCGGCGGAGAGGTTTTTCGCCGAGTTCTTCGATTTCCTCTTCAATAACACATCGGCGTGTTATCTGTGTTTGCATTCTTCTTCCCTACTTTCTTACATTTCATTTTACTACTGTGATTATATGAATATGTGTTACAGTAGCTTGTTTGTTTATCCGCTCGCATTTACACTATTCCGCACTTAGAATTAAGTTAGTGTAAAATCTATCAAGCCATAATTTTTATTTGGGGGTCTAAACAGCTCTTGTGTTTTTTGACACATTTTCGAGCTTTCAGTGAGGATAGAACCCATATCATGTAATGTAACTGGATATATAAGGGTCACAACTCCCAAGCACATGTCCAATTTTTTTGGAGCAATCAACCATGATATTATAAAAATAGAATTTTTTTAGAAAATCAATAATAATAATGTGAGGTTAAGGAAAATGGGATTGATTTAGTGTGTTTTTCTCATTTTTTCCAGTCCGCGGCATTTACAAGAGCCTATGGTTATGCAATTGGGGTAGTTTGGCTGCTGTGTGGACTTGGATTTGGAATTTTCTTGATCATGAAGAAGCCAAGCAATGGCTCTTGGCCATTTATGAAGTATTTGGATCATCATTATTTCCCAATGTTCTTGTTGGTCCTGCTCTTCACCATTCTCTCCATATAAGTATTTCAAAGTGATCCTTAATTCCATTTTTTTTGTCTGGTCATGTAGATCTTCTATTCTAACTTTTAGTTCCATAGAAAGAGAGGAAGATTTTAAAATTAATACATGAAAAGAAGATGTAAAAGTTAGATTTTAATTTTTACAAAACCTTGCTTTTAGATATTCTTTTCCCTTGATTTTTCAGTTTTTTATGTTTTGAGAGGAGAGAGACATAAAAATGTAACTAAAATACAAATTTATCCCTGTTTTTAATAGAGGTGGATAACAGGAGACAAATGGAGTTAACCTCAGGTGAGTAAAGTGTCAATTTTTAAACTACAAGTAGACAAAGTGTTTTTTGGGCAAGCCACAGGTAAGCAAAGTGTAATTTCCCACCAAAAAAAAAAAAAAGATCTTTGCTTAGTTGAAAATAATGACTGATATATTTTAACTGTGTTTGATACAACACCTTGATTTTGTACTTTTTTTATAACCCTTGTTGAGAAACAAATTTTCAACCAGTTACAAATTGCCACATTACTTATTATGAGTAGGCCACTTTTGATTTGAAGCTTTCATTTATTTATTTATTTATTTCATGTCTCCTTTTTCTCCAATTCCATTGAACACATGCAGCAAGTTGATCGACACTATTGATGTAGAATAGATAGCACATGCCTTCCTAGAGTAGTAAATGATGGTTTTTAGACCCCTTAAAACACAATTGGATTAACCTAGTTAATTAGTCAAGTTGTTACTCATTTCAAATTCCAAGTCTAGGTTATCACAATCAAACAATCATATCATGCATAGTAGCGGAAAATAAATAAGACAATGATATGATCACCCAGTAAACCAAACCGGTAAAAACATGGGGAGGATTTAACCTAGCTATCCTCAAGGTAAACTTGAATCCACTATCTTGAAAGAATCGAAGTTCATACAATAAGACTTACAAGCCCTACGCTCGACTTCTTATTGCTACCCACCAGTAGAACTTACTAACACAACCACGTGCAAGCTCCGAATTCAAGGACTCCTTCTTTCATGGATTCACCACCAGATACAAGCACACCCGCTTGTGTTTTCTTTAAGTTCCAATGGCAGCAACTGAGTTGATCATCAATGTGTAGAAAATATCTCCTCCTTGAAAACCCTAAGTTTATGTAAAGGAAAGCTCCTCTAGATCTCACAAGAGATTTACACAAACAGCAATATAAGTGACACTAAAACGTGGCTAGGGTTTGCCTTTTATACTTAAGACAAATTAGAAAACCCTAAACGTTTTAAACAAACTACGGCTGAGTTGAAAATCTGCAGAAAAACGCATTCTGTCCGAGATTCAATCGATCGAGCCTAAGCTTTGATCGATCGAGCCAGGCCGAAATGCATAATAACTTTTGCATCAGCTCGATTCCAACTTTACATAAAACATACAACTTTGAGCAAGATTAAACACTGCTAAACATATTGTTTTGATCATGGTTTGCCAACAATACATATTAGAGTTCTAAATACATAAAATCTAAGTCTTTAGAACCTAACAAACTCCCCCTTTGGCAATCTGTGACAAAACACACTAGAAGCTCAAAGTTTACAAAGAAAAGCCCTTTACAAAAATAATGCTTATGAAAACAAATTCAATCCTAACTACTATCCATCAGTTGTAAGTGTAGACAGCAGCTCAATTGAATCAACCTGTATATTTCCTAAAACATTAAACAAAATGCATAACCACATGTGTGGAAAATACAAGTAAACAAAATAAATTCTTGATTTCAAACAACACACAATAAAGACATATATCAATGAATAACTCATAAATATAAATCAATAAGCAGTTGAAAACAAGAAACATATAAACCAATAAAAGTAACTCCCCCTAACATGAATATCCCAACAAAAATACAAAGTGAAGCACCTAGATACAATCTAAACTTCACAAGCTCCAACCAACAAAAAAATGCTCTCCCCCTGAAGACAAAACTCTACAAGTGCTTAAAAATATACTCCCCCTTTTTGTGACGGAATGTCAAAGGGCAATCAAAATCCATCATCAAAAGGAGGTGGCGGTGAAGATCGTCGAAACTGTGCTAACTCTGCACGCAAAGCACGGATCTCATCGAGCATGTCCACCAAAATCTGTCCATGAGCCGCCTGAACGGTCAAGACATAATCCAACGTACATCAAATGTCTGAATCATCTGAAGTAGTCGGTGGAGGAACATCTGCATCAGCAGCAGCAGCACCAGACGTCTCAGCAGCATCAACACCTGTAGAAGAGGGAGGAGGGGGAACAGCACCAGAAGACGCACCTCTAGGATGCGAAGGAGCAACTCTCAAGTGAGCAGCCCTCTGCCTAAGGAAGGTGGCACCTATGGGAGCAACAACATGAATAGGCTCACCAGAAGGGAAACCATTTAGACCAAGAAACAACAAAATCCTATGAATGAAAATAGGATGAATAACCGCATGCCCTACAGCAGAACTCCTATGAACCTCATTCAAAGAACGAAGGAGCAGATGAGGGAAATTGATGGACGCACCAGAAACAAAAGCATACAAAAACACACATCGCTCTAGAGGGATGGTGTGGAGATGAGAAATAGGCCACAAGGAATGACACGCTATCCTAAAGAAAAGATAGGCGGTCTCGGTAAGCTCAGCAAACGTGATCCGAGGATCAGAACCCCACTGGATAGAAGACCCAGTGATGTATGACATAACGTCATCTAAGGGTGGAGACTCATCATAAGGATAGACAGACTCCCTAACGATCGGAACCCCAAGATCTTCAACCACTATCCGAGGGGTAATGGTGAACTCTACACCTCATATCCAACTCCGAACAAGGGTGTTGGAATCATAGACGTGACAAGAGAGATGCGAGAAGAACTCTCTAATCAGGGCGGTCGGGGTGGATGATCTATCTCTAAGAGAGACAAACAACCTTGTGACTCAAAGTTAGCCCTAATGGCTGGATCAACCTCATCTAAAACCACAAAACGCTCAGCCCAAATCTTACGTTTACTATTCAGTTTCTCAAAGGCCTCTCTGCTTTTGTCATTCTTAAACACCTCACTCCTAGAGGGAGACTCAGAGGAAGTTGAGAGGGTCCTATGGGCTCTAGTTTTCCTAGGTATGGTGCTAGGCTAAGGACCAAGACACAAAGCAAGAAAAAAAACAAAAAACCAAGGGCAAACTGCAAGTTAGCACAAAAAAATATAGAACAAAAATCTATATGATGCATGAACAAATTAAATGTCATGATGCATGTCCTAATGCAGTGCAATGAAGTTCAAATCAAGTTCAAATTTACAAAATTGGCTTGAACATAGAGTTTCTAACAAAAACCCCAAAATTTGAAAAACCACTTGATCAATTTGAAATAAATTGATGAATTGATCATTACACAAGATAGATTACATAAAATAATGATCAATTACATCACTTCAACAAGCCAATTTCATCAATTGAAACCAATTTGAACAAAATCCCCAATTCGGGTTCAATACAAGCCCTAGATTTTTCAATTTCTCACAAAACACCAAATTGATCAAATTAACCATCATATAACATGATTATAGCAATATAGGAACAAAACCCAATGATCAATTTCACAAAATACGGTTTGTATCATCAAAAACCCCAAAATATGCTAAGTCCGAAAATAACCCTTCAATGCATGAAAAATGCATGTAAAACTGAAAATAAATGAAAAAGAGAGGGTAATATGGACATACCAGCTTATGGAGAGAAAAACCTTGCAAAAAGAATGGCCGAAAACAACAAAAAATTCTCTGTGGAGCCTTGCCAAGTCGGAGAGAGAGAGAAAGTTTTGAAAAAGTTTTGAAAAAGTGAGAGGAACAAGTCAAAACGGATTTTTTAAAAACCTGATTCACGAGTTTTGATTGATCGAAAATCAGTTTCGATTGATCGAAACAGACAGAGGCTCTTTAAAAATTTTAAAACAATTTCAAAAAAAATTTCGATTGATCGAAAATTAGGTTGGATCAATCGAAATGGACAGAGGCTCATAAAGTATTAAAAAAAACACAGTTTTTGAAAAAAAATTTAGAAACAACTCAAAGCATTGAAATTTAGAAATAAAATGCATGAGTACGTGATGATATGATTTTCAAAAACAAGAATTGAAGCCCAAATTTCCCAAATTTAAAAAAAAATTCTTCCATTCTCCATAAATTTTCAAGCATCAAATCAACTTTGCACAAAATTCAAAGTATTTGCAAACTTGGTTGGTCAAACCAAAAACACACACAATAACATGTACATTGTTTAGCAAAGAGTAACCTGTGTAGTGTGTGCAACTAGCAAAAACTTGAGATACGTGTGAGGTGATATGTAAATAGCAATCAATCACAAAGTCTACAAAAGTCATCACATGGAATTTAGAAAAGACTGTCACCTAAAGAGTTACATCATATAACTCTCACATCTCCTAGATCATAAGTTTGCAATCATTTAAGTTTCTTGATTTTGCCTCATAATATACACACCAATTTTAATTTATTCAAAAACTTATTAAAAAGCCAGGATAGTGTACACACCAATTTTAATTATGTGATTTGGCATCAAGCCTAATAGTACACACCAATTTTAAGCATTAAGCAATTAAACTGAGGCTACACCTTATATTCTTTTTGTGCATGTGCTACACTTTCTCGAGCACAAAATCTTACGATATGCACTAAGGTGTTCATAATTGGCTAGTGAACAGTGGTGAGATGGTTATTTATGCCTTTCTCAAAAGGATCAAGTCCAACAGTCAAATAACATGTGATTTCAAGATTAAGACAAAGTGATAAACACCATAAACATCTTTCCCATAACATGCTCTACAAAGCTTCAACTAGTCAAGTGCAAAAAGAATAAGCTCATCAAGGCTAAATAAGGTACAAAAGACATGTTATGTGAAAATAAATTGACCAACCTTGTTCTCAAAAACCCAGAAAGTAGTGCAAAACACAATTTGCTTCCTTTTTCTTTCTTCCCTTTTTCCTTTTTTATTTTTATTTTTATTTTTATTTTTTATTTTTTTTAAAAACACCTAGAATGAAATGCATGAATGTTATGGAATGCAAATCCTAGAAACAAAACAAAAAAAAACAAAACCAAAGAACAATGGTCACAAAAGGGTAGAGCAATGAAGCACACAGACCATGTCCGAAAGACTCAATTAGTTCGAGTCTTTTGCATCCAAAATCTTTTAGATGCACCACGAGCATTGGAGTTCGTATTCACATTAGAGTGATTTCCAACTCCAGAATTTGAATAAAGGTTTAAAGCCTTTACCAATTCACTAATGAGTACTATAGGATCTTGTGCTTGAGGCACAAGTACTTTTGGTTTGTTTGCTCTCTTAGCAACTTGCAACTTATAACAGTTTGGACGAATGTGTCTAGGCTTTCCACAAAAATGACAAACCCATGCAGGCTTATCATGTGACTTGTCCTTAGAAAGGGTAGGCTGCTTAGGTTTAGACTCTTTCAGATCAACCCTAATCTTCCTAGATGGTGAAACTTCTATGGGATTGACAACCTCACTCACAGGGGGTTTGATAGTTTCACTCACAATCTCACTCACAGAAGGTTCAGAAGAAGATGAAGGAACAAAATTTGTGGAATGGGGAGAAGACACAAAGATGCTTTCAATAAAACCTAATCTAGATTTGTCAGAAGGAGACTTTTGAACACTCAGCATTTGATCAAGTTTAGAACTAGCAGATCTAGCAACAGATAAATCAAGTTCCAAAGATTTAACTTTATCAAGCAAAAGCATATTCTCAGTTTTCACATTGTTCAAAAGTTCATTAGTATCAAACAGTTTTACAAGCAAATTCTTCTTATCAAGCTCAAGAAATTCAATTTTCTTTAGGCCAAGTTCAACATTCATAGCATCTTTTGCAGCAACTTTGCAAAGTTTATTGTAGGCCTCTTGAAGATCTGCATCCTCAGAGAGTTCCCCATCAGAAGGGTTCTCTTCAGCAGATATGCTCTCATTGACTACAACAGTAGCAGTGAAAGCAATGAAGTTTTCATCCTCGTCACAATCAGACTCATCATCAGAAACTTCACCATCAATAAAGGTTACAGCCATAGCCTTACCCTTAGACTTCAAATAAGTAGGACATTCAGATTTTATGTGACCATACCCTTGACATCCAAAACACTGAGGACCTATAGAATTATTAGAAGATTGACCTACTTTTTCACTAGGTTTATCATTATTGTTCACCTTAGTGGGATCATTCCTCCTAAAGTTTCTAGATTCAGCAGTGTTCGTGCCTCTTGCCTTTCTGTTACTATTCCTGAGAAAGTTTCTAAAGTTCTTGGCAAGGTAAGCAATCTCTGTAGCAGAGAGCTCATCATCAAATCCACCAACCTCAACATCATCAACTGACTTAAGAGCCATTGATTTAGATTTGCTAGTTTTGGGTAGGTCCAACTCATAGGATTGAAGAGATCCTACAAGCTCATCAACAGGGATGGAGTCCACATCCTTACTCTCAGTAATGGCAGTCATCTTGGGTCTAAAGTCTTCAGTTAATGATCTAAGAATTTTCCTAACAATTTTAGGTTGATCATAGATTTCACCCAAGTTAAAAGTAGAATTAACAATATCATTCAATTTAGCATAGAATTGATCAAAAGATTCATCATCAGACATCCTAATGCTTTCAAATTTAGAAGTCAATTGCTGCAATTTATTGATTTTGATAACCTTTGTGTCTTCATGCACAGTCTGGAGGATATTCCAAGCAGTATGAGCAACCTCAACATTAGAGATTCTCTTAAATTCCTTCATAGAAACAGCATTAAAAATAGCATTTATAGCCTTGCTATTGAACGAGGCTGCTTCTTTTTGAGAAGTTTACCACTCACTAACAGAAGTAGTGGGCTTCTCCCATCCGTATTCAACGGAGTTCCAGACTCTCTCATCAATTGATTTTAGGAATGCGTTCATCCTTACTTTCCAATAAGCATAATTATTCCCATCAAAGTGAGGAGGAATAACAAGAGAGTGTCCGTGTTCCATGACAACAAGGGTTAAGGATCAGCTCAGTGATCAAGAGATCAACAACAAGAGAGCTACCCGTTCTGATACCACTTGATGGTTTTTAGACCTCTTAAAACACAATTGGATTAACCTAGTTAATTAGTCAAGTTGTTACTTAGTTCAAATTCCAAGTCTAGGTTATCACAATCAAACAATCATATCATGCATAGCAGTGGAAAATAAATAAGACAATGATATGATCACCCAGGAAACCAAACCGGTAAAAACCTGGAGAGGATTTAACCTAGCTATCCTTAAGGTAAACTTGAATCCACTATCTTGAAAGAATCGAAGTTCATACAATAAGACTTACAAGCCCCCACGCTCGACTTCTTATTGCTACCCACCAGTAGAACTTACTGACACGACCACGTGCAAGCTCCGAATCCACGGACTCCTTCTTTCTTGGATTCACCACCAGATATAAGCACACCCACTTGTGTTTTCTTTAAGCTCCAATGGCAGCAACTGAGTTGATCATCAAGGTGTAGAAAATATCTCCTCCTTGAAAATCCTAAGTTTGTGTAAAGGAAAGCTCCTCTAGATCTCACAAGAGATTTACACAAACAACAATATGAGCAAGACTTAAACATGGCTAGGGTTTGCCTTTTATACTTAGGACAAATTAGAAAACCCTAAACGTTTTAAACAAACTAGGGCTGAGTTGGAAATCTGCAGAAAAACGCATTCTGCCCGAGATTCAATCGATCGAGCTAAGCTTCGATCGATCGAGCCAGGCCGAAATGCATAATAACTTCTGCATTAGCTCTATTCCAACTTTACATAAAACATACAACTTTGAGCAAGATTAAACACTACTAAACATATTGTTTTGATCATGGTTTGCCAACAATACATATTAGAGTTCTAAATACATAAAACCTAAGTCTTTAGAACCTAACAGTAAGGATGCGAGAAGTTACAGTGCAAGATCAAAAGGGGGTGCTAGTAGAAATAACATTCTAATCTAAATTCAAGAAACTCGAGCATCGCCTAAATTTAGACAAATTCCTTCATTAAGGCCCCGAAAATAGTGTTTTTGTTATTTATAATAATAGTTGTTTTTCCTTAATAATTTTTAGTTTAAAAGTCAGAATAAGGTCTTGTTTATTTTGGGATGACCCTTAAGGTCAGTAGTTTATGATTTTGCATTTAACTTAATTTTGCATTTTTGGTATTTTGTCACCTAATCTCGTAACTAGTGCGAATTAGGGTTTCAGACATTTCCTAATCGTCTTAGAGTTTTACTATCTTAGTAGTTATATGTTTTATAGCCGTTAAAGGCAAAAAATATTATTATCAATAAAATTTCAAAGTTTCTCTCAAACTTTTCTCTGGTGAATTCCAATTTATCACCTTGTGGATTCAAGGAACCCCTCATGGATTCGAGGATTACTACTCAAAAACTAACAATTTAGTTTTTGTCCATTAAAGAGAGCATCATATGTGTTTTTTTCAAACTCCATAATATCAACCATCATATCAGTGCCACCGGGCCATGTAGAAAGTCCGAGATTAGATTTTTGTTTTCTCTTTTTTAAAAGAAAGCTCTCTTGAAAACTATGGTGGAAAATAAAGTTCGGAAAAAAAAAAAAAAAAAAAAAAGCAGCGACTCAAGCGCTCTACAGAGTGGTAGGCTGGTGATTGAAAAGAAAATTGGAGTTTACATTTTGATTAAGTATGTTGTAATTTGGATAATTAGTGACAATAGAAAATGAAAGTAAACACGGTGGGATAAAATATAACTTCTCTCGTACCCAACTAACCCAAAGTCTTGGTGGAAAGAAAATAAAAGGCTCAATTAATGGGTGTTTTATGGCATTTGTTAATTGATAATTTTATAAAAGCTTTAATATTACTTTCATAGGACCACCGCGCACCCTTGATGCGATGGTCATTCTACAAGTATAAATGCTTGTGGGATGTGGAGGGTAAGAGCTGGGGTTCAAGTCTCCAGTGGAGAGTACTCTTAAAGCATTTGTTAATTAATCATTAAAAAAAAAAAAGCACTAAAAGTGGATCCCATATCGTTAGGATCTAAACAATTCTTATTGGTGTATAGTTTTTTTTTTTTTTTTTTTTTTTTTTGATGGGATTATTGGTGTATAGTTGAACTCAGAAAAAAGTGGTTGTAGTGGGACATGAAGCACATACAGGATATAGTTTTTTTTTTTTTTTTTGAGAAAACAAGCAAAAACAGCTATTACACAGCATCCATTCGGATTACATCAGACACACAAGGAGGAATCTCTTCAAGCCAGGCCATCTCTATGTCAACATGAATAGCATTGCGGACTAGAGTGTGAGCAACCTAGTTTGCCTCCCTCTTTGTGTGATGGAATTCATAGCTTTTCATGGCTTTTGACAAAAGTTTCACGTCATCTATGATGTTTCCAATATGACAAGAAGTTTCGGCAGTATCTTGGATAGCTTTAACCACCGAGAGTGAGTCACTCTCAATTATAACACAATTAAAGCTAGTTTCAATTGCAAACCTGATAGCCTGCCGGATAGCCAATGCCTCAATGACCTCTGCATCTAGCACACCTTCCACTTTCTCTATCAAAGCAGCCAGCACCCATCCTTGGCTATCACGCACCACCACACCTATGCCTGCTTTATTAGTCTCTTTGAAGATAGCTCCATCAACATTATCTTTGAACTAGCCTTGAGGGGGTGGTATCCATTTCAAATTTTCCTTTGGTCTAGCAGCTTTCATTCCTTCCTTCGTGGATTGAAATTCAAGTCTAAAGTTGTTGGCCCAGGAAACCACATCATGAGGGACTTTATCAAGCTCATTCACTCTTATTTTGTTTCGGCAAAACCATAAAGACCAAGCGAGGATTGCGAATAGCTCCTGTAACTCTGGTTGGTCTAATTGGAAAATAAAATTTGTCACCTCCTCAAAATTCTGGTATTGAGAATTGCAAAACAAGCTCCAAATTGGGCTGCTTTCCCACATAACCCTTGCTGAAGGACAAAGCCATAGGATATGATTTGTGTCCTCTTTGTCTGCACCACATCTCTCACAAACTTCCCAAACATGTACTCCCCGTTTCTTTAAATTCATCTTAGTGGGTAGTGAGTTAATTAGTGCTCTCCATAGGAAGTGCTTGATCTTTGAAGGGATGTTCAACTTCCATATCTTACGCCAAATAGTATTCTCTTTGATGCGTGAGCTACTTGGTTGATTAGCTTCCTCCCTTACAAGTACCATTCGATATGCACTACGGACTGAGTATTTGCCATCCTTCGATTTAGCCCAAATCAAGCGGTCAGGTGGTTTTCGATCACTCAGTGAGATTTTTTTAATAAGAGTAGCTTCCTCATGCCAAAAAATTTGGTCAATTAGATTATTTCTCCATCTCATGTTTTCCCAATCAATGAGCTCTTCAACTTTAGCATCATGATGTAATTGACTAACTGGGGATTGGACCTTGTGTGTGTGTGAGTTTGGCAGCCATGGGTCTCCCCAAATTTTCACATTATTACCCCTCCCAATCCGCCACTTGCTGCCCATCTCTATAATATGTTTAACCCCCTTTATACTATTCCAAGCATATGACCCCTTAGCCCGGTCATTTAGATTGAGGATATTCCCATCCTTAAAGAAGCGGTGTTGAAATACTTTGTAAGCCAAAGTGCTGTTGTTGTTTAATAGTCTCCAATATTGCTTAGCTAGGAGAGCTTCATTGAACTTCTTGATGTTTCTAAAGCTCATACCGCCTCCAAATTTGGGTTTACAAAGTCTCTCCCAATTTACGCAGTGGATCTTATGCCTCCAATTTACCCAGTGGATATAGTTAGATATAACAATTTGATACATAGTTAAGAGTGCGAAGGAGGGTCCTGAGTTTAAACTTTAAAGAGAGAAAAAGACTGGATTTTTTTTTTTTTTGGCTGAAGAGAGAGTTAATGCACTTTAGATCACTAACTTCCAGAATGTTGATAAATGATAACATGAGAAATCAATCGTCTAAGAAAGAAGTAAAATTAAACCAGTTGTGTAATTTGAATTTATCTCATTTAGAAAAGTCAATATTATCAAGTATATATTATGTAATTAAATAGCTTTATTTTAATTGAAAATACCAACCAAAGGTCTAATTTGTTACAAACTTAATGTGCAGGTCCAAGGACCACATTAACACTGACGTAAGTACAAGGATAATATTTGTAAATCCCCAAATTATAACCAAATTATGAAGTTATCATTTAGAAAAAAAAAAAAAAAAAATTATGAAGTTATCATTTTTTTTTATTTTTTTTTTTTGGTTGAGAAAAACGAAGTTATCATTTTTAATGTGCACACTTAATCTAGTAAATATATATGACTTTGTACTTTCTAGTAAATTCAAAGGTGTAGTTTTTTTTTTTGTTTTTTGTTTTTTTTATTTTTTTTTTTATTTTTTTATTTTTTTATCAAAGATGTAATTATAAGTGGGAAAACTCTAAAGACAATTAATTTACGAGAAACCATCATCTCCAAAAAAAAAAAAAAAATTTAGGAGAAACCAAAAGATCACATCATTCAGAAATTATTAGAGCCCGTTTGGTATGTGTGTTTAAACAACAGTTTTTAATTTTTTTGGAAATATATGTGGGTGAAAAAGTGTGTGAAAATACGTGTAATGTTGTTTAAAAACTAAAAACATGTGTTCATGCTGATGTACCAAACAGGCGTTAGTACTCTAGAACATCATACTAGCAATGTCTAATTAATGATCCTCCGATCCACTCAATAATATAACACCAACGTGCACTCTAAACCCAATTAGTTTGATGAGAGACAATGGGGCCAGTGCCCAAAGTGATGGGCCAATAAGACAAGGCAAGAGGCTGTATGGGCTATAGGAGTAGGAGAAGAACCAGGGATGGTGTTTCTTGAGGCCCACAGTGATTAAGGGTGATGCTAGTGAAGCCCAAATGGTGGCCCATGAGCCTTTGCATTGCTGGACCAAGAAATTGATCACTAACAAGACTACTCATCGTTTTTGGTTTATTGAGATTTTGTAGTTTTCTTTTTTTAATTCTAATTTTGAAGGACTGAAGTAGACCGAAAGGGACTGAGGTAGACCGAATGGACCTAAGTGAACCTAATTGGTCCGAAGTTGACTGAATTGAACTAAAATTAAGCGAATGAACTGAAGTGGACTAAATGAACCAATGTCGATTGAAGTGGACCTTAACAGATTGAAGTAAACCAAATAGACCAAAGTAGACCGAATTGGCCTAAATATACCAAAGTGACCGAATCGGACCAAAATGGACTATGGACCAAAATGAACCAAATTGGACCAAAACTTTATATTTACTCTATTTTCAATTGTAAGGTTGAATTTAATCAACCATCTTGTTGGCTTTATTCAATGCCAAATTTGTTTGTATTTCAGCAATTAGTAACCCTGTATTTAGGTGGGATTGTTGTAAGGGTAGTGAATGAGATAGTGTGATGAAATGCTCAAGAGTGTGCAAGAAAAACAGAGACTCGCGACTGGATCTCGCGGATGACTGGCAGCTGCAAGCCGCCAGAAGCAGCACACATGCCAGGCATGCCAGAAGCTGAAGCGTCATGCTAGTTGGAGCACTACAGGACAAAATAGGACAACTGGCCGTTCGGTTATCTTGCGGCTGGAACTCGCGACTCAGTCAAGCCGCGAGCCAGCCTTGTTTTGAAAAACCTGACTCTTCACATTCCATTCTCACCCCAGTATAAATACCTCTTATACCCACAAAAGAAAGAGAGCTTCCAGAGAGAATTTTGAGAGAGAAACCCTAGAGAAAAACAAGATTGATTCATCCACAATCTTCACATAAATGACTCCTCAAATTCCTCTACTCTCTTCCTCTCCATTGTTAAATCCTTGAGAGGTTTTTTACCAAAACCTTTTCTCACCATATCCATTACTGTGAGAGGGCTGTTTGGTATTCTGGGAAGTAGTTAGGAAGGAACCAATTTCACATTGGTTGATGCTATGGTCAAGTAGCGGAATCCAGGAATCTAGAAAAGAAATAGGTTCGGCGCAGTCTCGTTGGAGCAAGAAGCTTGGAGGGCTTAGGTACACTGGGTAGATTAGGCTTAGAGGGTCTATTGCTGTTCATGTATCCCAACTACATTTTTTAGTGGATTGTTTACCGCTTGGAGGGCGACGGAGAGGTTTTACGCCGAGGTCTTCGGTTTCCTCTTCGATAACACATCGTGTGTTGTCCTTGTATTTGCATCTCTCTTCCCTTTATCTTTGCCATTTAATTTCTGCTGTGGATGTGATATTATTTGGTTTAGATTGTTTATCAATTCTGTATTAAGCTTATGTTCATATTCCGCACATTAATTGTTTGATATTAAGCTTGAATTGGTAATTTGAAAATTGGGGGTCTAAACGTTCAAGGGTGTTTTTACACTATTTGAACTTTCATCAATAGAGTCCGAATTTAGTAAGGATGAGGTGTAAAACTCACGTTTTACACCATCCAATAAGAGATTGTCACATTAGCATTTTACTTAAAGTTCAATACATCCTACCACAATTAATAACATCTCAATAAACTCCTAATTTAGTTGGATTTATATATGGGTATTAGAATTGATTGGGTGTGGTTGTGTTTATTCTTAAATATGTGATAAGAGGATATGTCATATTAGGATTGAAGGGATTAAACATGGGTTTTACACCATGTCCTTACAAAATTTAATCTCTTTTCAATAACATGTAATATAATTGAAACTAATTCCTCAAATGTTAAATCACATAATGAGTTTATGCATGGTTAGAAAGATAATTTCCTATAAAATAGTTTAAAATAAATTTATACCATATTTGTGCATTGCACATGGAAATCGGCTAGTTATTTCTAATATCTAAGTATATTAAGATTGTCTTTCACGTAGGATCTAAAAGACTACTGAAATTTATAGGAACATTTTATGATTTTGAAATCTCTGTGAAGTAACCCAAACATATGTTTACTTGAAGCTATATGATCATGTTGAGTTGATTTGTTGGATATATAAATAAGGAAAAATATAGGTACAGTTTCTTAGTTGTGATGCAACACCCCAAATATTTTTTTTAAAGCAATTTTTCCAATGAGAATAATATCTAAATTGGACTTTTTTAATTAGTGTGGTTAACCATTTTATGGAGGAGTTTTGAATATTTGGGCATGTGATAGTAATTAGTAAATTTTGGAATGGGCCAATTTAATATGGGAGAAACTTTTAAGGGTAAAGTTTTAATTTTGATCCTAAGATATTTTGGAACAAGTGGTCCACAATGCTCCCATCAACACAACCCCTTTCTCTTATCACCATATGTATACCCCTTCTTTCATTTCTCTATTTCCTAATCTCACTCAGCCACCGAAGCCCACACACATACACCCTCTAGTTCCCTCTATTTCTCTCACTCCCTCACCGGTAAACTAGCCATCCACCACCACTTTTGGCAGATTTCACCGGAGAACCCCATTAGCAACCCTATACGCTTCATTCTCTCAAAGCTTTAAAGGTAAAACTCTTAATTGTTTGGTAGCTTTTCAAGTTTTTCTAAGACTTCTTTCTAATCTAAGCTGCATGAGTGGTATACATGTGATTGAGTACATGGGTTTTTGATTTGGTGGATTTATTTGTTATATGGCTAAGGGCTTTTACAAATGATGATCAATTGGGGTTTCTTCGTGGTTAAAAACTTGGGTTTCCTTGAGCAAATCATGTGGGTTGATTTTGTGGAAGTTTGGGTTGATTTTTGGAAGTGTGTTCTTTGCATTTTTGATGACTTTGGCAAATGTGGGTGTGAGTGGAGTGATAACTACGAATTTATGCAAGTTAAGTGTGAGCATATGCTTTTGCATACCAAGTGTTTGATAAGTTGTTTATATGAGATTTTTGGGTTTGATTCCTTGTTTTTAATATGCTTTAAATCTGGTGGTTTTAATGTGAGTAAATTCTCAAATAATTTGGGCTAGTCTTACAACTATAGAAATTTTCTAAAGCTGTCATGACAGATTTGAGTCAGCCGCAATGCCTGATTTTTAATAAATTACAGAAAAATCGCTTTGGGCTAAATTTTCTGTGGTACATTGTATACATATAGGAGAATGTTCCCTTAAAGTTTTGAATTAATCGGATAACTTTTCATTGACCAAACAATTTTTACAAATGGCTGCCCTGTTATGTACTGAATCTGAAAGTAAGACTAAAACGCTGAGAAATTGTGGAATTAATCCCAAACCTCGATTGATCTTATCTTGGCTTAAATATATTATCTAGTACTTAAAGAGATTCATGAGTATGTTATATTATCTTATGATGCACATTTTGCGGTAGTGAATTTAAAATGTTTTGGTTGTGTCAGCACTATGAGTTTCTTGGATGCTTGTTTGGTTCCTGCTTGGGAAGGGTACTTGTCTTAGGATGGGCAAGCTAGACTTTAGGGCCTTTGGTTTGATTTTAGGGTATTGTTACGATTTATGGAGATAAGTGTGATGGTACTTTGTGAAAGGCCTTGTTATTGATAGGTTTGATCATTGTGTTTCTAGGTTCCGATATTCTTGGTGATGGACCTAGTGACTGGATTAGTTGATTTTGTGGTGCTCGGTTGAGGTAAAATTGGTTGGCCTTCCGAGGTAAGTAGTTTTTTTAATGGGATTTTGAAAAATAACCATGTTATATAAATGTTGTTTTTGGGTTAGACACGCTTTTGGAAACTACCTATGAAAACTATATTTTCCTAAAAACTATTATGTCGTAACCTTAATATATATATATATATGATTATATATGGAAATGCATCATATTTGGTATTGCATTTGGGGAAATGCATGAATTGTTGATATGGAAAAGTGAGCATCTTTTATGTAATCTTTGATAAGAAAATCACGGATTTTATGGTATATTAGAAAATTCAAAGATGTTTATCTTGTCTTGTATTACGTGGGAAATTATAGAAAATCTCTTGACAAGAATGAAGTTGAAAACCTTACAAACTTTGTAGAAGTTAGATTATTTAAGGTTTTTCTGAAACTACCTGGATAAGAACTGTATTTCAAAGTAATGTAACCTGTGAGTTTATGTGGTTTTAACACCATGCCATGTGTGATTTCCCGGTGATCACCCGATTTGGTTTCCGTAGTCTTTGTGACAACGGAATCAAATCTAGGTCAGTGCAGTTTCACTTTGGATGACGCGTTCTTCCCTGCTTCCCAAGGGGGGAAGAGGTTCCTTGATTGTGTGTGGGTGAGACTGCTGCCCATGGGGCCAAGAGACCACATGCAAGAGAGATCCTATTTAACGCGCTCTCTCTGCTGCCCATGGGGGGAGAGAAAAACCTTGAGGGTATGGGTGAGGCTGCTGTCCATGGGGCCAAAAGTTTGCATACCAGAGAGGACAATATCATGCCAGTTGTGAATGGGTGGATCCCCTGACCGGTCTATGTGGTAGTATGGTAGATTTGTGATAAAATTACCGTATGTAGATTTTATGGCTTTGGAAATTATATTGTTAGTGCTCACATATTATAATATACAGTTTCATGGTATTATTTTGAGAAACTTTGTGTCTCATCATTTAATCATTCTTGTTACATTATTACTAAAAATGATCTTGTAGTATTCAGTTAGCAATTTCCCAAACTAAAACATGCTTTGCAAACAATTTATAATCATGAAACTTGCATTTCCCCCACTCCCATTAATTATGATACTTACTGGGCTTTAGCTCATCCCACTCTCCAACAGTTTTTCAAATAAATTTGCTATACCTCGGGTATGAAGCTTGTTTTATTAGTGATGATTGGAGCATTATGCTAAGTGAGAGATTTATGCTATGATTGGTTGGTGACTCAATCTTGCAAAGTTCAACGAGATCATAATCAATTCTATTGGAGGTTGGATACTTAAGGTCTGTTAGCCTTGGCTGTGATAGGCCTAGATTTTCTATTGAGGTTGCATACCTTAGAGAGGATCATGACTTTGTGTTTATTTTATTTGGAACGTGGGATTGTTAAGTGTATTTGGAGACACATGATTGTAGTTTGTTTTTCTTGTATATGTGTCATAGAGCTCTGACTTGTATTGAGGAGAGATCAATATATTTATTTATTTTATCAAATGGAAGGAAAAAAAAAAAAAAAAATCTCCTACGTTCTCGCTTTTAATGGTTCTTCCCTCACGCTTTGGACCCTTTTGGGTTTGGGGCGTGACATGTGAAATTTAATGTATTGCATCTAAAGAATTGTACCAAAGTTCTACCTTATAAATAAATATTACCAAATTTATTTCGTGACTCAGATCTCATATGGAACTATAAATTTTTAAACATATATGACATTTTTTGAAATTATAAGACATATACTTGCTTAATTATGAAAAATGTAAACTACTCATACCCACTATGTGGCAACTGCTAAAACTATTCACCATATAATTTTAATCACATTGCATATTTAATTAGTCATGTGACCTGAAAATTTTAAAAAACACATATGAATAGATTTCTGATTCACTATGCAATGGGTTGAACGAAATAGAAACTTTGTCCCTAAATTATTATGCAGTCTAATTTGAAATTATATTCTTCTTACTTTTTTACTAATTTAAATACATTAGCGATCTTCAGTGGCATATTTAAAAAAAAAAAAAAGAAAAAAAAAAAAAAAGAAAAGAAAAGCAAAAGAAAAGAAAAAAAAGCCTATTTTTATTCCTCATTCTTTCTGAATGACATAGTTAAATGCAGAGGTCAGATACTTTTTGCTTTCATGCACACATTAAATCAAGTCTTATCCACACAAACTAGTTTATGAACACATTATTATAATTGAGTTTGACTCATTTATAGTCAAGCTTAAACATGAGTATGAGACTGGTTTGTTTACTAAATACATGAACATAAACAAGCATTTTCTCAAGTCATGTTCAAATTATTCTTAAATAGACCGGTTAATTTATAATCAAATGTCTAACTAGCTCAGGGAGATTACTCAAAGAGATGGGAGCATTGGAACTACATGTTAAAGCATCAACATAATTGTTTAGACAAAGACTAATCCAACAAATTTAAATGAAAACGACCAACTCTATAATATTTTTAGTTCGTACAAACTATATATAATTAAAGTTGATCAACTTAAAACATTCAAATTCACAATGATAATTAAAAATAAAACATTAAGACAAAGTGGATTCCCAACGATAAATTGTACTTCAACAACTTAATTAATTAGGTAGATAATATTCAATTCACCCAGATAAATGTTTTACTTTATTGAAATAGAACACACGGTACAAGTCCATCATCAATATTAGTGGAAAAAATTTATCAATCAATAACCTTAGTCATCAGGATTTTGAAGAAGATTGGAATGTAAATACTAGTTACTCATCCAAATAAAGCCAGTGAGGAATAGTCACCCTGTATTTACGTTGTGGCACCTTCTTGAAGGTAGCCCACATCAAATGAAAGAAGAGTGGAAAGACTGCCATAGAAGACATTGTTACCAGTAGGTAGGTCACTATATAAGAGGTGGAAGACACAAATTTTAGTTGAGCCCTGAAGATGAAGAAATGTCCGGTTGTGAAAGATACCAAGGTAGAAGCTATAGACATGTAGAATGCTATCAAACCCAACAAAAGCTTCCATGGTAAGGCATGGCGAAAATCTCTTTCTTTACACCCAGATGTGAGAATTGAAAGGAACATGACCACTGCTATGAGTGAAGTGTAGAAGGAGACAAAGGATGAGGCAGCGAAAATTTTGGATGCCTTAACGTGTTTGTTATCTTTGACGTCATCAGGCACGGAGGTTGCCGTGGAAAAGGTTATTGAGACGAAGAGACCTGCTACAACTGAGCATGCCTCCGATGTGCTGCTTAGCCATTTCTGGCCTTGTTTAACAACACTCACGTGGTTTTCGGTGAAGACCACCCCTGGGGTTTGGTCTTTTTTGTTGCAGAGAACGAGGAACCTTCTTGGCATGGATTTCTGTATGTACTGTGTTCCATAAAATATATAGAAAAATATTAATTTACATTGTAGTATTCATGTAAAATTTACATTGTAAACTGAGAATAATTATTAGTTTATATTTTATTATCAACGTAAGATTTGCATTGTAAGAATTAATAAATAATTTAATAATTAGTGAAAATGTAACCACTTGTCACATAGAGAATATAGCATGAGAAAGTTTATTATGTAATATACTAGAACCCAATTTTTATTATGTAATATACTAGTCAATAATTCATGTAATGCTGAGAATGTTATCCTGATCATCACATTATTTTGTAAACCTAGAAAAAAAATATATTATGTACAGAGGCCTTGGAATCAATGATCAAGAAAATTCCTCTTAAGCTTAGTTGTTTTGGGTTCGTACCTCATACCATCTGATTTCCCACTGCATTTGGGATGCGCCTCCAGGAACTGGCCAATCAAATTCTGCTTTCATCGCAGCAAGATGTAATGCATTATTCCCTTCATCATCCACTTCATAGAATATGCTTTTTTTTATAATATTCTCCTTCTCCAGTGAGAGTAGAAGCTCATATACATGAGGTTGCTTATGCTCCACTGATAATAGCACAATGTTTTTCTTTTTCTCATCCACATCATACATGGCCACGGGATCACGATTAAGGGCTTCATTAACCATTTCGGAAATTCCATTCTTTGCTGCAATCAGTATGGGTGTTGCATTACTTTTTGCATTTGACTGAAAAAGGAACTCCTTTTTCTTTTCTTGCTCTGTCATTGCAGAAGACGATAGAGTTTACTCCAGTTAAAACCTAAACTCTTCCTTTTTTGGGAGCCTAAAAAATATTGTGCAGCTGCAACAATTTTTTTTTTAAATTTTTTTTCCCCTTTCAAGAAAAGAACATAATATCTCCAAAGCTTCATGCTGGTAATAAATTAAATCTTGAACTTCAAATTACTTCAATTAGGGTCCGTTTGAGAATAACTTACTTAACTGAAATTGAAATTTTTTTTTGCTGAAAGTACTATTGATAAAACTAAAAAGAAGTTGAAATAGTATAATGGGGCCCATGAAGAGTACCAAAAAGTATAATGAAACCTATAAATAGTAGCAAAAATAAGCAAAATAGTAAAAAAAAAAGACTAGCTTTTTAATCTAGTGCCAAACACACAAATAAAATGGTTTCAAGTTTCATGTTGGTAATCAATCATCTGTTTTGATTTCATCATTCCTCAATACACAATAGATTCGACACCACATAGTTTAATTTAAATAAAACTCTATTACTACAAAACTTTAGATTGTTGATCAGTTAATAAGGAAAATAATTTGCATGAAACTTATTCGAAAGTTAATGAGTAAAATATGGATGTTCACAAGTAAAAGAACATCCATCTTAATAGGAGTTGTGTCAAAATGCTTTTAAGAACGCATTGAAACTTTTTTTTTTTAAGTTCAGGATTTCTTTGTCACAATTAAAAATTCTTGATTATACTTATCCCAAACTCTTAAAAGGGAATCCTGTAATTTTCCTTCATTCTTCTAGTTCCTAGAAATAAGTTAAGGTAGAATAGACTAGAATTAAATTTTGCATGGACAGTTATCACCGGGTAAGTTGGAAGGAATTGAAGATTTACCTTGTGAACCTGGAGGCTGATACATTGAAGTGTGATGCAGTAGTTTGTTCATGATTAGAATGGACCATGTATGCCTCACCTTCTTCTCCCATACCTTCCATGCCATATCCGATCCTAAAGACATACAACCAATTGGACTCGTGTCTTTTAAGTAATACGATAATAGAACAGAAACTAATGGACAGTGTATGGATACCAAATATAGTTAGCACTGCCTTGGAGACAAGTCCTACAGGCAAACAGCAGGTTTTGTAATTAGGTGGAACTGCTAATCGAGGCCCTCGATCTCCATGGGTTGATAAGTCTCCTGCGATACAAAGAATAAGTACAATGTTGGGATATTACAAATTTCACTACACAAGTCTTACAAACTAATGTACCAATTCATTTAATAGTATTGTTCTCTTAATAAGATCCAATAGCAACAGAAGCTCAAGTTAGACCACTCAAATAAATTTATGTGCTACCTTTTTCTCAAACTTCTATAACTGTCATAATAATAAAATAAAATAAAGCTTCTTTAACACTCATACAATTAGTGTGAACATTTTCTTTTCTTGTAACATATTGTGGTGTGAAAATTTCTCGCTTTGATATATAGTATCTACCTTCCTGCGGGTTCTCTGTATCAGCTTCCCTCCTTGGGCGTTTTCTTTTCTTGTAGCATATCCAAGAAAATACTGAAAATGAAAAGGAACTCAGTTATAAGGCATATCTCAAATGAAAGTGTCGTTAAATTGACATATACAAAGACAACAAAACAGAAATAAAGCAGGGTATAAGGGGGAATACCAAATATAGATAACACTGCCTTGGATACGAGTTTTACAAATTCAAAGCAGGCTTTGTAAATATGTGGAAGCTTTGATTGAGCTTCGTTGAGCGATGGGCGTCCTATACACAAAGACAATCAATCAATATAAATATGTTTATTAATATCATTGTCCTAACCAATAACAATTAATAGAAGCTCAAGTCATGAGTACTTTTTTTCGTCCCTTCTCTATGTACTTGAAAAAACTAATGTCAAGTTGCTTTTTTTTTTTTTTTTAGAAACACATTCAGATGTGTGTGTGTGTGAACATTTATCACTTTGGCTTCTACCTCCATGATTAGCCTGTTCTCTTTCAAGGTCCACTCTATCTGCGTCCTTAATTACCTTCTCTACGTCGTCTATTGTTAAAAATGCTGAAATGAAAATAGTTCAATTACAAAGCGGTGAAGCACATTGTAAATGAAAATAAACACAGATATCCTTTTTCGGTAAATAATGTAATTTCCATTACCACTAAAATTTTCCATTGAACTCTGAGATTTCTAAACTATTTTAATTCTTCTTATTAGTGAGACACTACTGATATAAATACATAAGTAATCTGCACTTGAAAGTTATCTGAGCACTGAAAGACTAGTCACATAAACTGTAACGAGTATTTTAGTGTAAAATTAAATTAAATAATAGCATATCTTCCCTAAGCCCCTCCACACACACGCACACAGACATACATACATATATAGGAATTTTTAGGTTTTTGAGATTACCAATTTTTAATTTTAGTAACAATTTAGACCCTAAATTTCAAATTACAGCCTAATCACCTTTAAGCTTTAGATAGATGATTTATATTCGTAAAGGTAAGACGTATTTAGGATGAAGTATAAACTATGCAGTTCACTTGTCTAAATCAACCAACTTACAGCAATGCATTATAATTAACCCGTAAGTTAACATATAGCAACAGTTAATTGGAAGTAAATGTCAATAAAGATTCGAAGGAACTTGAGTTACGGATGGGTTGATAATTTAGTTCCATGACATTAATAATATTTTTCTTCAAACTGCTTTGTAATTGTTGGTTTTATTTTTAAACATAAATTCGATAGTTACAATAGAATGAGAGGATTCAAGACTTTGATGTTTTTATTCAAAATATATTAAGAAGTACCACTTCTATTACAAAATTCTTGACAACAACTTTGTAATCCGATATTAGAAAAAGAAGAGTAGGTAGGAGCAAATGAAAAAGAAAGAAAAAATGAGTGACTTTAAATACACTAACAACATATTTTGAAAATTGTTCACAAAAAAAAAAAAAAAAAAAACCATATCTTAGAAATTGTACGGTATACTTACAGTGATAGATGATCTTTTCATACCAGCGAAGATCGCTGCCACTTTTGAAGGCGGACGGTTTAAGTGCCAGGAGATGGAGAGGGGTATTGCCATCCTTGTTGACAACGTTTACAAGATGTTCATACTTGTTAAGTATTATAATGGACAATTCTGCCAAGCATAATAACCAAATGTGACTTAATATAATAACTAATTAATAGTATTTCAGGCGTATCTTAGATTCTAATTAACAACCACCTCTTGCACAACAGCAGAAATTGTCAATTCTCATCAACTGTTCTATCACACATTTATTAACTTATGTCATAATTTCACCGTTTATAATCCACTTCAAAAACTCAAAATGTAACTTATATTTCGTTTGTTTTGAAGTAAAATATTTTCTATTCTTTTCTATTTTTAAGTGTTTTTTTGCATGTAAATTTTGGTCAAACATTATGTAAAATATTTTCTGTTTATTGTAAAATCTTTTATAAAAAGTTATAAAATGTTTTAGCCTTCAAATTTTGGTAAAACATTTTACAAAAACATAGTGGCTTCCTCTCCCCCTATCTGGTGGTTAGGTCATCCATTCAATGAGCTGGGGAGCTGATGCTGATGGTTCGGTGGCAGAAGCTGCTGTTACAACAACGAGTGGCAACTATCCCGTGGTTGGAGTTGCCACTCCAATGATCAGTGCTGTCATTCTGGTGATTGGAGATGCCACTTCAACGATTGGTGTCATTCCAACGACCGGTTCTAGTAGTTAGGTTACTAGAGACACTGCTTTGACAGTTTGGTCACTAGGCCTTGGGCACTAGCAGCTTTAGTGATTGGGCCATCGGTTTTGGTGGTTTGCGTGAAAATTTTTACTTGTCATACTAAACACTCAAAAATATTTTATTGAAAACTTTTTACATGTAAAATTTGTAATATTTTACTTCAAAACAGACTTAGTGTTATAATATGAAATAAAACAATGTTAGGGGGAAATTAATAAAAGCTCCTCTAACCACCGTGCACTTTTAGTGTGGTGGTCATTCCACAAGTATAAGTGTTTGTGGGGTGTAGGAGGACAAGAGCCTACATTTAGGTCTTCAAGAGAGAATTTCATACACATATACACTTAGATTAAACTAGAGTAGAATTTCTATCTTTTATAAGAAAAAAATAATAATAATAAAAGCTCCTCTACATAAATTATCCTATGTGCACAAGTGAAGTGTTCCTCTTAAGCATGAAAAATATTGCTCACCATGGTGTTCTGCAGAGATGGCACAGTGGAGTATGGTCTCACCATCGTTCCTTTGACTGTAAAAGTAGCCTTCTACCCGGTTGCAGATAGAAGCCAAGTATAGAAAAGCGTCTTTGTGACCATGAAGAGCTGCTGAGAAGAAAGGGGTCTCACCTTCATTGTTAGGAACACTAAGTAAAGCTCTTGACCGTGATCTTTCAACTATGCTGCGACACATCTTCCTACTCCCCACTGATGCTGCAATGTGGAGAGGGGTATTTCCTTCCATGTTTGCCTTTTCTAAAGCACTCATTGCGATGTGTTCATGATCGGTTCCCCATGGTAATAATTTTAGAAGTCTTTCAAAAATATCTTCACGTTTATTGTAGGCTGCTAGGTGGAATACTGTGTCATCTGACTTTGTGACCTTGACATCGAAGGCCCAATTTTGTCCTCTACATTGACCAATGACTTCATCCCAATTACCTTTGACGGCACTTTTAAACAATTTTCTTTGGGCCTTGAAGATTGAAGTCTCCTCGCATTTTTCAATATGATCTTGATCTTGAAGCCAATCTGAAATCCACTCCATCTCCATCTATATGGAACAATGAAGATGAAAAAAATGGACAGAATAATTAGGATTAGTTTGTGTAGCAATTGTTGCAGCAATTAATGGATTTAAAAAAAAAAAATTTATTTATCATTTTATACTTGAAATGAGTCTGATCCACAAACATCCCCATACACGCCAATATATAAAAATAAAATTTTTGTTCCATTGATTTTGTTTAGAAAATTTAACTTGGGGGGGGGGGGGGGGGGGGGGGGGGAAATCTCATTCAAAACATTGTCTTTTAAGTTTCAAAACTACCCTTATCAATTTAAACTATAGTAAAACAATCAATTGAGCAACAAGATTTTCGGTTGTGCAATCAATTAAAAAAGTTTAAAAAATAATTTCTTAACCTACCCTTTACTTTATTTAAAAATTCAATATATGATCTTATCATTAGAGTTTAAATTAATAATGGTAGTTTTGAAAACTTATACGCACAATTTTTTATTTTTACTAAAAGACATCACAATATTGAATGATGTTCCCTTAACGAGTTAAATTTTCTAACAAGGACCAAGAAAGTGGGATGAAGATAGTATATTTTTTTGTCCTTGTACTTACTATAACAACTCTCTCTGGCAGCTAAGTTGCCTCTCATCTCTATTTAAAATAGATCAACTTCATGAATAAAATTAGATATGGTAAATCTAAAAGTTTCCAATACCACGCTTTTCTCTCATATTCTTAGGGTCTTTTTTTTAGATAGTCACAATATATTGTTAACTCCACAGTTCGAATATCTCTCTTAGATTTTTAAGCACTTTGTGCATTAAAGGTGTCAATTAAACTGCATGTGGATCTCATGCAGAAGACTTTTTTTCCCCCCAACATGAGAGAGAGGTGTAAATGTGTAATACATGAAGTGAATAAAATAATTTTATGCATCGGAGTACCTTAGATATTTCTATTTTTGTTTCCAACATGTCCTCTGTTGACGCAGGAGTCCAGGGGTGATCAATCATGCACTTGTCCGCGTCCTGTATTTCTATTTTTGATGCCATCTTAGCACATTCAACAGCAATCCTCCCAGAATTCAATGGCACCAATCCTATAGAGTAGGGTTCACCGGCAATCAAGAAGATGATGTCAATCTCTAAGAATATAATTGGGAAAGTAACAAATTACATCCTTAATTGATTTTATTTAATTTAGTTTCCATGTTAGTCTTTTAGTAGACATAATGATTTCTATTAGAATTTGAATATTCTTCCCTAATTTATTTCTACATTTTATTTCCTACTTTGTTTAGAAGTCTAAGGTAGGGATGGTAATGATATGTGGGGGGGGGGGGGGGGGGGGGGGGTGGGGGTGGGCGGCAAAGGATGGGATCTTCACCCCCATCCTACCCCATATGATAGGGAAAGCTTCCTTGCCTCATCCCCATCCCTTGGGGCCCTGCCCCATCTCTTAAAATTCTATTTCATTTTAACTTGCCTCACAACTATTATAATTTTTTCAATAAAATCTGTTTCATTAATATAAATATACTTGAAATTACAACTAATTTTATCTTATCAATTCAAACTAATTATTAGCAATAATTAAATAATATTATCATAGTATTTAACAAGACAATATAACAACAAAAACAAAAAAAATAAAATTGAATATTCATGCATTTAAATAAGCTAGTATTAATTTATTTGTTTAAATAGTAGAAATTTAGGATATGAAAAATTTATAATTATAGCTCTTATCAACGCAAGGTTGGATTGGGATGGAGTGGGTGGAGCTAAAATGTCTAAATCTATCCCCGTCCCGCCCCAAAGCGGCGGCTAAAATCCGGCCCCATTCCTATCCCACCACCTTTGTGGGGTGGGAAAAACCTCCAAGGGGCAAAGCGAGTCAAGGCAGGGCGGGGCAAAAAACCTAGAACAGTTCCTTTAATTTATTTGTTAATTTTTTGACGTAAAAAAAAATATTTGATTAAAGAAAGTTTTGAAGCTTAAAATTTTATGGCAAATACCATATATAGCTATAGGAGTGAGGTTGTCAATTAATTTAATAAATAAGATAAGATTTGCACATACAAAATTTGTTACAGATAATTGTCTTTATCATTATGTCAAATACAAGCCTCTTATTCAATTATAAAAACTTTTATAAATTTGAGTTAACTAGAAAGGATCAATGTAATAATTCAAGAGAACACATCTTACTTCGGATCAATATCTCTCTAGTCACTTTTTTTTTTTTTTTTTTTTGGATTAGTATCTCTAGCCACTAAATTACTAAAAGATGGTTTAAGCCAAAAAAAAAAAAAGGTTCTGCTTACAGGAAAAATATGTCTCTGGCTGCCAAGTCATATTCCAAGACCATAAGTTGGAGTTGAGCTTTCCGAGGCAATATTGTCCTAGGCGGACTAGAAACCTACCAGTTTATTTACAGCATCATGTTGGTGATTTGAACAAGCTATTTATAATGATAAAAAAAGGAGATTGTACAGTAAAGCCGGGTCCATAAGACTTCTTTTTTTTTTGAAAGGGGGTCCATAAGACTGGAGTTTAATTAAGCTAATATTCCATATTATTTGCCCGATGAGTAGTCTCTCTCCGTCACCTTTTGAAGTACATGGATTAAAACCTTTTTCTGTTCCAAAATAAAATAAATAAACTAGAATCTTGCTTTAAAAAAGACAAAGAGGGAACATGTTAACTAAAATGAAAAATGAAAAGTAGATTTCAATTAACTCAACTGATAAAATTTTTGAAAGTTGAATAAGAGATCTGAAATTCAATATTCACTTACACAAAAAACCGATTAGTGTCATAATTGATGATAAAGAGCACAATTATCAATAACGAACGTCATAATTTGAAACTCTATCAAAAAATAAAATGAGAAAGGAAGAAACCTAGCAATTTATTTATACCATCATTTTGGTGATTTGAGCAACTATTTATAATGATAGAGGAGATTGTGCAGTATACCCGGGTCCATAAGACTTAGAGTTTAATTAAGCTAATATTCCATATTATTTGCTAGTATGAGTAGTCTCTCTCCATCGCCTTTTGAAGTACAAGAATTAAAACCTTTTTCTGTTCCCAAATATTAAAAAAGAAAAGAAAGGAACTAGAACCTTGCCTTAAAAAAGATAAAGAGGGAACGTGTTCCATGTTTTTTTTTTTTTTTTTGGAGGAAAGAAACATGTTAACTTAAATGAGAAATGAAGAACATCTTCTTCACAAAACAAAACGAAAAAAAAAAAAAAAAGGAATAAAGGAAGAGCACGTACATATCAATTGGGCATATTTTAAGTAAAGAATTGATACCTGGGAAATAAACACGGAATAGCATACAATAGTGATGACTGATGAGGCCAAATCAGGGCTGTTTTACTAAAATTTGAAGCGTAATGACAACTATAAGTCATATTTTTTATCATTAAATATTATTTGTAAAGTATTTATTTAACTTTTCATATTATAATTTTTTAATTTAAAATATATTATTGTTGCCTTTTTTATATGCAAAATTACTAATTAAGGGGCATTTGTATTTCAATTTTTCTAACATCATCTTTTTCAATGATAATGTGACTAATCCACTTAATATCACCCCAGAATTTTAAAAATTATTTTATTTTATGTGAGTTAGTTCAATGATCTCTTAAAAAATAGAATTTGTCAATTGGTCTAGTAGTTACGGAAACAAGTTAGTTTTTGTTTTCTCAATTTTTTTTTTTTTTTGTACACATATACATACAATATCAAACTAAATAAATTTTGTATACTCATTAGAGTTTAAAAGATGAGGGGTTTTCCTAAAAAATTATCTCATGAATATGCATATGTCAAAGTTGATAGTTTTGTATACAATATATTTATAAATTATGACATACTCTAGTATTAAAATATTAAGGTTTATATATGTGTGCGTTTACGCATATATGTGATGGTTTATCTTGACTTTTAACTAATATATTAATATCATAATTTGGTCCCTCCAAACAAAAAATTCTAACTTCACCCCTGTGTTTAGACAATTAGTAGTCTATGAAAATGAAAATGAGCAACTCTATAAACTTTTCCTTTCCTACAAACTATATAACGTTGAACTCACAACATTAGTATATTCAAGTTCATAATTTATATATATATATATATATATATATATATATATATATAAATAAGCTGAAGCATAGCATTTAGTGTTGTTACGCTCCTATTGAGCTACAACAACGGTCACATTATCCACCAATTTTCAACATTCTATATCTTTTTTGTAATTATCTTTTTTTCCTTATTAATTTCCCAACTTATAGTTATAAATTTTCAAACTTTTTCCCTCATTTTTTCCTTTTCATCTACCCATGACTATCAACCTTAATATCACTTTTCCTCAATGCCTTCATCTTCCCTTTTTTTTTTTTTTTTTTTTTGCTTTTCTTATTCCCCTTCTCTTACTATAAATTTACAATTTTTTTTTTTCATTCTATTCATAGTTTTTTCATACACAAAATGTTATTTCTCTCTTTTTCTCTCTCCCATTTTCCCCACGCAAAAATGTTGTTTCTCTTTCTTTCTCTCTCCCATTTCTTTTTTTCATTTTTGGTGGATTTTTTTAAAATATTTTTCATGCATTTCTACTTTAGGTTGATAAATTTTTGTATTAATTAGAACTATACTTTGGGTTGAGGTGATTAAGTTTTGTGTTTTTAAGTTGTTATCTTTCTTATTCTCTTTGACTTCATAGATGCTATCATACTGCATTATAAAAATAGTATATAAGAATATAATCTTATTTTATTATTACATAACATGACTTGGATAATTTGGTGTTTATTACTATATTTTTTATTTTTACATTTTTTCTTCTCATATTATTTTATATAAATTTCTCATTATTCTCTCTTGAAAAAGTGGTTATTCTCTTTCTCTTGATTTTTTATTCTTTCTTACAACTCTACTTTATATTGATGAATCATTGTGATTTAAAACCTATTTTGGTTCATACGTTTTGGTGTTGTATTTTTTTAGTTTCCCATTACAAGTAGTCTCTCTCTTTACAATAAAATTTAGATAATAAATTATACATATTTAGTGTAAATTTGAATATGAGTTTTGATTATATATCATGATAATCTCTTTTAAAAGAATGAATAATTTGAATAATTTATTTGAATAAAAAATATACATACATACATATATATATATATATATATATAAAATTATTTATTTATTTATTTTGCTTAAATGTATAATCAATCTCATGCAATTTATTTAAAAGTAACAACGTTAAAAAAAATGAATAACTGTCCTAAAGATTACATTTGTGTATTAATAGCCTTTATGTGTAGAAAGACTTTCAATTAAATTTAGTCATACTGAAATGAACTAAAGTGGCTACATTAATATGGCTCAACAAAAGTGTAGCAATAATAAGACCGAAGTGGTCGGAATAGGACCGAAGCGGACCGAATAAGAGCATTGTGTAATGAAAAGGACTGAAGTGGACAGAATAGATTGAATAGAACCAAAGTTGACAAAATGGACCAAATAGGACCAAATTAGATCGAATGGCCCAAAGAGGACTAAAGTTGATCAAAGTGGACAGAATAGACCGAATAGGACCAAAGTGGACAAAATGGACAGAATAGGACCGAAGTGGACTGAATAGAACCAATGTGGACCGCATACAACCAATGTGGACTAAATGGACCGAATTAGACCAAAGTGGACATAATAGGACCAATATGGACCGAATAGGGCCAATGTGTACTAAATGGACCGAATTAGGCCGAAGTGGATAGAATAAGAGCGAATGGGTAGAATTGGACTGAATAGAAACAAATTCGATCGAAAAGGATAGGATGGACAGAATAAAACTAATGTGGACCGAATAAGTTTTTAGAATATTTATCATTTTTAGGGCTCATATGTCTAAATTCTAATGTCTATTTTAGTATTTTTCTTTGTATTTTGTAACTCAAAAATAAAGAATGGACTAAATTGGACCAAATAGAAATTGATTAATTTATAGGGAGAACAAATTATCTTCAAAAAAGTTTCTCAGAAAATTATACATTATATTACAATACAAAAAAATTATTTATTTTCACGCATCACATGAGTCTACGAATAATGATAATAAAAAATAAAGCATTTACACAAATTGAACTCCCAACGAAAAATTGTAGTCCAACAACTTAATTAAGAAGGTATATAACATTCAATTCCCTCAGATATTTGTTTTACTTTATTGAAATAGAACACACAAACAAATACAAGTCCAGCATCAATCGTATTGGAGAAAGTGTAAATGAGTTTATCAATCAATCAATAACCTTAACATCAAACTCTGGAAGAAAGATAGGAATATTGGAAATTATGATCAGAAAATCACAATTTTTTATTTTAAATCTGTGTATGTAAGTTCCTTTTTGTGTGCCAGCATGCATGTAATAGATATTTCTCAATTATAAATACTAGTTATTCTTCCAAACTTCCAAATGAAGCCAGTATCTACGTTGTGGCACCTTCTTCAAGTTAGCGCACAGCAAATGAAGGTACAGCGGAAACTGCGTAATGTCAAAGAATGTTATAAGCGACAAGCAGGTCACCAGATACAAGGAAGCTGCATTATTCCGTTGGTCACGGAAGATGAAAAAATGTCCGCTGGACAAAGATATCAAGGTCGTAACTATAGACACGTAGAAAGTGGTGGAAATCTTTTTTTCTGTAACCTGATGTGAGAATTGAAAGGAACATGACCACAGCTATGAGTGAAGTGCAGAAAGAGACGAAGGATGAGACGGCCAAAACTTTAGATGCCTTGTTGTTCTTGTTTACTTCTTTGACACCATCAGGCACTGTGGTTGATGTAGTAAAGGTGATTGTGACAAAGAGACCAGCTACGACTGAGCATGCATTGCATGTATTAGTTAGCCACTCACCACCCATTTTAACAAGATCCTTCTGTTTTTTGGTGAAGACCTCCTCTGGGGTTTGGCCATTCTTGTTGAGGAGAGGAAGGCCTGAGCTTCTTTGCATTGAGTTCTTTATATACTGCATTCCAAGAAAAAACAATGACGTGGTTATTCCTTCGCCACATCTATTGTTGTATACTGAAACTAAGCCCAAGCATGCTACAAAGTACAAACTACAAACTAAGGAAATAGTTTGTATTATCTTCCTCATGTTATTCTATAGACCTAGTTAACACCTAGCAAGCCAAACCCATAAAACATATTATTTATAAAAGGGCCTTGGAATCAATGATCAAGCATAAGTCCTCTTTAGCTTGGCTGTTTTGGGCTATGCATACCTCATACCACTTGATTTCCCATTGCATTTGTGATGCGGCTCCTGGAACTGGCCAATTAAAATCTACTTCCGCTGCAAGATGCAATGCACTATTCCCGTCGCAATCCACTTCACTAAATATACTGTCTTTTAATGTATTTTTCTTCCTAAGTGAGAGTAGGAGTTCATATACACGAGGTTGCTTATGCTTCACTGTCAATAGCACTACGTTCTTCCGGTCTCTATCCACGTCATAGATAGCTATAGGATGATGTTCAAGGATTTTCTCAACCATTTCAGTAATTCCATTCTTCGCTGCAATTAGTATTGCCGTTGCAGGTTGATCGATGTCATCCTTTTTCCTTTCTTTATCTGTCATTGCAGAAGACAAAATTTTACTTCAAATTCAATTTTAAACTATATCATTTTTTTTTTCTGCAACATCTTTATTTTTTTTCAAGAAAAGTACATAAATTTCTCTGAATATTTTGTGTTGGTAAAAATCAAACCTTGAACTTCTTATTTTTGTTGGAGAACAACCTTGACATATAGATATATACATTGAACATATTTTTCTAGAAATATACTTAATATTATACATTTACAAAATCAATGTAATTCATGTATGAGTGTTATGAGTGATACATGCAGCAATTAATTACGAAGGTGCTAGTCCTAGATGTAACAACTCTAGCTAGTTTATAAATACCCATGTAATCTACTGACTTCGGGCAAACCAAAATTTGATCTAGATGTTCTTGTGTGCTTCCAAAATATTCTTGACTATTCTAGAGTATTTCCTATTTTTGCTCTAGGGACATGTGTGGCTTCAAATATCTATAGAAAGTAGAATCCATTGTATGAAAAAGGAGAAAGCCTTTTAGAGTCTTACTAATTAGAATCGTATATCGCTTGTAACTCGCGACCTAGTTGTGGTTGCAACTAGCTAAATGATAGAATTCCAGCTATTAATCTTACTTTCAGCCAACTCTTTTTTGTTTATCTAAACGCATTCCAATCTACTCCAGAAACGTAAGAACAAACTCTAGGCGAGCAGATTGTGAATACATAAAGCAAAAATACTCGTTGTTCCTTTAAGAGAGGGAAAACCCATGCATTCCCTTAAAGAACCCCATTGTTTTCTCTTTTCTTTCTCCCTCACCATTTGATATCTTGAGTCTTGAGAGATTTACCATCACTACCATATTACCTTCAAAGTCATATTCCAGAGTGATTGATGTTGGAAAACGATATTCCTGAGTGATTGATGCTGGAAACCAAAGAAGAAGCTTCACCCCAAATCCAAGAGGTGTCTTGGTGACTTATTGTTGGTTACTTAACATGTGGACTTTGATATTAGATGAAGAAAGGACTCCAAGAAATCAGTTATTAGCTAGAGTTTGGAGAGCCCAAGTATATACACTACAAAAAAAAGGTTCTATGGCCGCGTTTTTAAAACGCGGCTATATGTCAAAAAAACGTGGCTATAGCCTATAGCCGCGTTTTTTTAGGCCACGCTTTCTAGTGTGGCCTCAAACCTGTGACTATAGGACTGACGGTCCTATGGCCACACTTTTTAACCGCAGCCCAAGACCAGATTCTATAGCCGCGCTTAAAACGTGGTCTAAGACCAGGACCTATGGCCGCGTTTAAAACGTGGCCATAGGATTGGACCAATGGTCGCGTTTAAAACGTGGCCTAAGACCAGGACCTATGGCCCCGCTTAAAACGTGGCTATAGGATCGGACCAATGGCTGCGTTTAAAACGTGGCTATAGGTGACAACTATAGCCGCATTTTTTAAATGTGGCTATAGGACATATTTTTAGCCGCGTTTAAAAACGCAGCTATAGCCCTTTTTTTTTTTTTTTTTTTTTTTTTTCCTATAGCCCTTTTTTCTTCAGCACAATGCTGAAGAAAGACATTCACTGTCAATAAAGAATTGGACCTATTTTTAAAATAAAGAATAACAAACCATTTTGATTAGCCTAAAAACACACAAGTGACTGCCTTCTGAAACATACTAGAATATCTACCAATCATAGTTCATGTAATTTCAACAACACTCAAAAGCATAAATATAGTAGGATAAATATCACAAAACAATAAATACGTACCTTATTACCCATCAGGAGACCAACAGCATAGCCAGGATTTGAGTGGCACCTTCCATGATGACAACAAAGTCTAAAAAGAAACCAGAAAATATATATTACAGTGTGCACAAAAAAAAGTTTGACAGCAAAATAGCCAGGTTACAAGGACATAACAGCCTTAATAAATGTGGTTTTCCATAAATAAAAATTCATAAAACCCAACTTCAAAAATCAAGAAATAATGAGAATTATGACATGACAAAAGTCACAATTGCACTAAAAAGTAGCGTAAAAGAGGACATCGACTAATTCATGATTGGTATTTACCTAAATAATTGGGATACCACTAACTAAATGAGAACTTCATTGCAAAAGCAGAGCACTGTCAGGGACCCTGCTATTAGCTACTTATCCAACAAAAAAGAAAAAGAAAAAAAAAAGAGCCTAACCAAACTCAATCCATCCTCCAGGAAAAATAAAAAGACTATGCTACCTAGCCTAGTATTATTCAATAGTAATAGTACTCGACTACTCATTAATTTTTTTTTTCTTTTTCTTTTTGCAACAGATTCAAAATCAAAACTTGATTGTCTTATCATGTTCGTTTTCCCTGCAACCAAAGAAAGGGTACAGCTATAACAACTCATTCAATCAACAAACAAACAAACGGCTCAAGATACTCAAAATTCTCATCTTTTATCAGCCTTTGCCAACTATCAAAACAGAAGGGGAAAAAACTATCTTTATCCCAACAAACATGAATTTTGCCAAACAGAACAAAGAAAAAAAAAATGCGTCCATGTGGTTATACCCCCCACCACCCCCACCCAACACAAATTCATGTGTCTATACCCATATCAACAACTACACAAACAGCAATGCAACAAAAGACAATTCACAAATTCCTGAGTCTACATAAATCAACAATTACACTTAACAGCAACGCAACAAAAGGTTTTTGGTTGATCATTTATCATACATCGTAACAACACAAATTTTCGCATCTATACCCATGTCAACAATTATACAAACAAAAATGCAACAAAAGCTTTTGGTCGATCATCCATAAATGCAGTAATATACCCCCCCCCCCCCCAAAAAAAAACCAAAGCAAACACAAAAATTCTTGAGTCTATACCCATATCATTAATTGCAAAAACAACAATGTAACAAAAGGTTTTGGTAAATCATTCCACATATGTGGTTATATCCCCTCCAAACACAAATTCATGGGTCTATACCCATATCTACATCTACACAAACAGAAATGTAACAGCACAAATTCCAGAGTCTGTGCCCAAATCAACAATTACACTAACAGCAATACAACAAAAGGTTTTGGTTGATTCGTTTGTCATGCGTCCTAACAACACACAAATTTGGATCATTAAAAAAAAATTAACAAAAAAATTAAACAAAAATTTACTCAAAAGAAAAAAAAAAGGTAAAAAATACCCATTACACGAACTGATGCGTTGCAGGTTGTGGTGGGAGGCGAAGGGTTGCCGGAAGCGTCGCCAGATGGTGCGAACTGAAGCGTCGCCGGATGGTGCGAACTGAAGCGTCGCGAACATTCTGCGAGATGAAGCGTCGCGATCGGCGCCAACGGCGACGTTTTAATCGTCACCATCAGTGCCTCGTCGCCATCGACGTCGATCGCCAACGGCGGCGCTCAAGCGTCGCGATCGACGTCGATCGCGAACGGCGGCGCTCAAGCGTCGCGATCGACGTCGATCGCCAACGGCGACGCTCAAGCGTCGCGATCGACGCTGATCGCGACGCTTGAGCGCCACCGTTGGCGATCGACGCCGAGCGTTGGCGATCGGCGCCGATCGCGACTTTTCAGCCCTGGCGACCGGCGCCGATCGCGACGCTTCAGCGCTGGCGACCGGCGCCGATCGCGACGCTTCAGCGCTGGCGACCGGCGCCGATCGCGACGCTTCAGCGCTGGCGATCGGTGTGGGTTGGAGTCTCGGCGTCGCCGTTGAGCTTCATCGGCGACGGCTGAGCTCAACGGCGACGGTGTTTGTGGTTTGTGTTTTTTTTTTTTTTTTTTTGACCGAAATGGCTCTGGGTTGAAATGTTTTGTGGCTTTGGGTTTCTTTTTCGTGTGCTATTACTATTGAATGGCCCCATCACAGTTAAGGAAAAGAAAAAAAAAATTTGCCAAAAAATAAAATACGGAGGTCCTTAGGCCGCGTTTTTAGCTCAAAAAACGCGGCCTAAAAACATGTCTATGGCCCCGCTTAAAAAACGTGGCCTAAGAACTCGTCTGTGGTCCCGTTTTTAAAATGCGGCCACAGTTAAGGAAAAGAAAAAAAAAATTTGCCAAAAAATAAAGTACGGAGGTCCTTAGGCCGCGTTTTTGGCTCAAAAAAACGCGGCCTAAGAACATGTCTATGGCCCCGCTTAAAAAACGTGGCCTAAGAACCCGTCTATGGCCCTGTTTTTAAAATGCGGCCACAGTTAAGGAAAAGAAAAGAAAATTGCCAAAAAATAAAGTACGGAGGTCCTTAGGCCGCGTTTTTAGCTCAAAAAAACGCGGCCTAAGAACATGTCTATGGCCCCGCTTAAAAAACGTGGCCTAAGAACCCGTCTATGGCCCCGTTTTTAAAATGCGGCCACAGTTAAGGAAAAGAAAAAAAAAAATTTGCCAAAAAATAAAGTACGGAGGTCCTTAGGCCGCGCTTTTAGCTCAAAAAAACGCGGCCTAAGAACCCGTCTATGGCCCCGTTTTGAAAATGCGGCCACAGTTAAGGAAAAGAAAAAAAAAAGTTTGCCAAAAAATAAAATACGGAGGTCCTTAGGCCGCGTTTTTAGCTCAAAAAAACGCGGCCTAAGAACCCGTCTATGGCCCCGCTTAAAAAACGCGGCCTAAGAGCCCGTCTATGGCCCCGTTTTTATGAAACGCGGCTTCAGTCTATCTTGGGCCGCGTTTTTTATAGCCACGGCTTAAAAAACGCGGCCCAAGGCCCCCGCGTTTTGTAGTGATAGGATAGTTTAAACTTGAAGTAGTGTCTTTGTGATAATTATGTATTGCAACTATTCATATTAGTGGAGATTCGATGAAGAGATTTTTCAAGTTTTTAATTGGGGATTCTATTTTTCTCTTTGATAACACATCCAATGTTATCCTTGATTTGCTTCTTTTATATTCATTTATTACTATTTGGATATGCTTGTTATTGAAATTGTTTAATCATTTATATTGGGTATTAATTGGTAGTGTAGGATTAAAATTGATTTAGTTCGTAAAAATTGGTTATTGGTGTATAAATATTTGCTAGGGTATTAATAGCAATCTTTCACAATCAGTAATATTATTTAACCAAAAATAAAATCTTGATCTAAAATATTTAAAGGATACTAGTTATGACCAATGTCCTTTAAAATATATTTCAGAATTCATAAAATGACTTGATGAAAGAAATTATTTTGCATCATTTAAAGACTAATTTAATGTAAATATATTTGTTAATAAGAGAAAATAATGTTAAAAACAGATTTTATGTATAACTATTAGATCACAAGAAAATAATTCAAATTCAATCAAAAAGGCAAATAATGAAATTGGAATTATCCTGTAAAATAAAGGCTAGAATAGGATTAGACGATTACCTTGTAAAAATTGATACATTGAAGCATTTTCCAGCAAATTGTTCATGATTAGAACAGACCATGTGTGCCTCACCTTCATCATCCTTACCTTCCTTACCGTCTCCGAAAGTGCTAAAATTATACACCAATGATATGTGAGCAAGGAAATATACAAAGGAAACAGAACTGAAAATGGAAGACGGCGAGTGAGTACCTAGCACTGCCTTCAAGACAAGTTTCATAAACAAAGTACATAATCAAAAAGCATGTTCTGCAATTAGGTGGATGTTCTCCATTGGATAATCCCTTTGAATTTGATGGATCCTCTAAATAAATTACCCTTCCTGGGCATCTTAATCGTGAGAATTAAAAAGATCTCAGTCATATACCAAATCTCAAATGGAAGTGTTACTAATCGTTCAGTACATATATACATAGACATACAAAGACAACAAAACAGAAAAAACACGGTATAAGTCGAAATACCAAAGCACGTTCAGTACATATATAGATGACACTGCCTCGTATACAAGTTTTAAAAACTCAAAGCTGGTTCTGCAATTAGGTGCATCAGTGCATGGAAGTTGTACGAGCTCCGTTTATTTATTGTGTTTGACCAATAACAATAGAAGCTCAAGTCATGACACCATTTTTATTTTTATTTTTTTGGTTTCTTTTAGTTTTTTCCTCTAATTACTTGAACACGCTATCTATGTTTGTGTGCTTTTTTTTTTTTTTTTGGTAACACATTGTGATATGTTATACTCCCGAAAATATACTTGTCAACCTAGTAAGAACGATGGACGAGGACGACCCCGAGAATAGCCCAGCCCTAGGGAAACTACCTGGCCAAGACTAGACCATCATCCCTCAATCATGACGAAGCGTTACAAGGATAATAATGAACTTCCATACTGTTGGAAATATATCTACCCATTTGACACCCCGCATGGACGTTACAGATTCGGCAATAATATCACCATTAAGGCAAAACCAATGGCTAGAAGGAAGAAGAAAACGCCTATATATATATCCATTGACAAGACTTGACAGGGGGGTACAAAAAAAATTTTCTAACACATCTACATTACTTTCTGAATACTTCTTTTCACCTCTAGCTATTCTAACTTTGGCCTTGAAGGCCCTGTGGCAGGCGCCACATCGGTGACCACACCCTTTCTTTTCACAATTTGCCTTATTGCAGGATCAGGATTAGCTGTGGACAACTCCCCTCTGGATAAACATTTCTACTGACGATCTGAGCATCATCAGTTTGGCACCGTCTGTGGGGATACTTAGCGATTCTTGAGCACCCAGTTCGAGAACACAGTTCCACTCCAAACTATAAGTTCAGATGGAGTCTAGCACTAACCCAGATCTTGCTGCACTAACTCTACAAATTCAGTCACTTGCAACCACTGTGGAAGAGCTTACCAGGCAGAATCAAGAGATGATGTAGCGGCTGTAATAGGAAGGTAACCACCCTGAGACCAACAGGGACGATGAGAGGGACAATCGCAGGAGACGACCCAGCACCCCAGAAGACGCGAGCTCAAATCTTCTCAGGGAGATGAGAAAGGAGATGGACGAACTGAGAAACGCTATCAAGGGAAAAACAGATCAAAGTTTGGATAGAATGGTTAGAAAGACAGACTCACCTTTCACCTTAGCTGTCCAGGAATGCCCGGTGCCTTCCAAGTTTCGTCTACCTCATCTCGAGCCCTTTGACAGATTGAAGGATCCACTGGATCACCTCAACACCTTCAAAACAACTCTGGGTCTCCAGTAGGCCCCCTGATGAGATCCTGTGCCACTCATTTCCTACCACCCCCAAGGGGACAGCCCGAGAATGGTTCACCAAACTACCAACGTCCTTTATTGACAACTTCGAGCAGCTAGGCAGCGCCTTCGTTTGTCACTTTGTTGGCGGGCAGCGCCCCAAAAGGTAGGATGACCATTTGCTCACCATCAAGCAAGGAGAGAAGGAAACCTTGAAGTCCTATGTAACACATTTCACCTGAGGAACTTTGGAGGTGGATGAAACAGACGACAAAGTACAACTAACGGCCTTCAAGGCTGGGTTAAAGTCCAGGGACTTCATGGTCTCCTTGACAAAAAACCCCCCCAAGACAATGGCATAGGTGCTTTTGAAGGCATAGAAGTACATGAATGCTGAGGACGCGCTGGTAGCCATAGATAGGATAGAGAAACCCAAGGAAAAGAAGAAAGAAAAAGAAGACGACCGAAGAGGACAAAAAAGAGATCGAGCGGACCAGCAGAATGTTGAAGGAAATAGACAAAAGAATGACAAAAACCCTCGTCCAATAAAGTTCATGCCTTTAGTGATGCCCGTTGACCAGATCTTGACGGAGATTAAGGATGAGAAATACTTCAAATGGCCTAGGCCATTACACTCGTCATCCAATGTGCGCAACAAGAGGAAATACTGCCACTTTCACAAAGATCACGGGCATTACACAGAGGATCGCCGAGACCTGAAGGAGCAGATGGAAGAACTTATACGGAAAGGGAAATTACATAAGTTCGTGAAAATTGGAGATTCTAGCAGGTACAAGGACGGCAACAAGGATCAACATGAAGTTTCTTAGAAAGACGAGGATCACCTACCACCTCGTTCACAAAGTGCAATAAGGGAAATAAAAACCATCACGGGAAGGTCGTTCAAGTCCCTCAAAAAATCATACCAAAGACAGGTGAACAGCGTTCATAGCCTGCCTCCTCTGAAGAAAAGACAGATGAACCAAGAGATGTATTTTTCAGAAGAAAATGCCAGAGGGGTAAAGCAGCCTCATGATGACCCATTGGTCATTATGATCATGATTGAAGGATTCAACACCAGAAGGGTTCTAGTTGACAACGAGAGCTTGGCAAACATTATTTACCTTTCTGCATTCCAGCAGTTAAAAGTGGACCCAAAGAGACTTCGTCCTTTCGAGTCCCCTCTCGTCAGTTTCAGTGGAGATAAGGTGTATACCTGGGGAATAGTGACACTAACGATCAGGGCCGGCTCGCATCCCCTCCAGGTAACAAACAAGCATAACTTTTTGGTAGTAAACTCACCTTCGTCCTACAATGTGATTATAGGATGGCCTACCCTCAATCGCTGGAAGGCAGCCACTTCCACCTACTGCTTGAAAGTGAAATTCCCAACAGAAGAAGGGGTTGGTGAGATAAGAGGAGACCAGGTGCTAGTAAGGGAGTGTTATCAGGCAGTCCTGGCCTCAAAGGAGAACCACACGTGGATAATCGAAGACAAGATGCAAGAAATCATTGAGAAGCTGGAAACGATAGAGTTGGTCGAAGGAGATCCTACAAAGACGACTCAAATAGGGACGAGCCTAAATCCCCAGACAAAGAAAGAGATCGTCGGCTTCTTGAAAGATAATCTGGATGTTTTCGCATGGAGCCACGAAGATATGTCAGGCATACCACCTAGCATTATTCAACATCATTTAAAAGTAGACCCCGAGAAGTAACCCGTCCAGCAAAATAGGAGAGTTTTTTGCCCCTGAACGGAATAAAGCCGTCATGGACGAAGTGAACAAATTGCTCGCTACTAACTTCATCAGGGAAGTCTATTATCCCGAATGGTTGGCCAACGTCGTCATGGTCAAAAAAGCAAACGGGAAGTGGAGAATGTGTGTTGACTTCACTGATCTAAACAACGTCTGCCCGAAGGACAGCTTTCCCTTACCCAGAATCAAGCAGTTGGTAGACTCGACCGTCGGGCACAAGCTTCTTACCTTCATGGACTCATTTTCTGGGTATAACCAGATACAAATGGTCGAGGAAGATCAAGAAAAGACGGCTTTCATCACCAACCAAGAACTCCATTGCTACAGGGTCATGCCCTTTGGCTTGAAGAACATAGGGGCCACGTACCAAAGATTAGTAAACCAGATGTTCAACAACCAGATTAGGAGAAACGTAAAGGTGTACGTTGATGATATGCTTGTCAAGAGCAAAGAAGAAGAGGACCACTTGGACGATCTTAAGGAGACATTCAACACACTCAGACAGTACAGCATGAAGTTAAACCTGTCCAACTATGCTTTTGGGGTCTCCTCAGGGAAATTCCTCGGGTTCATGGTGTTGCAAAGAGGAATCGAAGCAAACCCCGAAAAAGTAAGAGCTATCCTCGAGATGTCCTCACCAAGGATGGTCAAAGAAGTACAATCACTCACAGGAAGAGTTGCAGCCCTCAATAGGTTCGTCTCGAAGGCAACGAACAAATGCCTTCCTTTCTTTAAGACCCTAAAGCGAGCTTTCATCTGGACTAAAGAATGCGAGACAGCATTTCAAGAATTGAAGCGCTACTTAAGCAACCCCCCACTCTTGAGTCCGTCCAAAGAAGGCGAAGACTTATTCCTCTACTTGGCGGTATTCGTAACGGTGGTTAATGCAGCTTTAATCAGAGAAGAGAACAAAATACAACTTCCAGTGTATTATATCAGCCAGGCCTTTTAAGGAGCCGAAGCTCGATATCCGCACATAGAGAAGATCACCTTCACCTTAATAGTGGCCTCAAGAAAACTCTGTCCTTACTTTCAGGCTAACCCAGTCATAGTAATGACGGACCAGCCCATCAAGAAAGCGATGAATAAACCTGAGGCCGCTGGACGAATGGTGCAATGGGCCATCGAGCTCAATCAATTTGATATAGAATACCACCCACGGACGGCCATAAAAGCTTAGGCATTAGCAGACTTCATAGCGGAATTCACCGCCTCCAAGCATGCAGGAGACCAGGAAGAACTTTGGACGATCCATACAGACGGATCATCCACCCAAAAAAGAGGCGGAGTGGGTGTTGTTATCACCTCCCCTAAAGAGGACGTTCTGAAATATGGGGTCCAGCTCAAATTCCCTATAACCAATAACGAAGTAGAGTACGAGGCAATGTTAACGGGGTTAAGAATAGCTCAGGCACTTGGGGCTAAAAATATCGTGCTAAGGAGCGACTCACAACTCGTCATAAATTCAAGTCGGGGGAGATTTCGAAGCAAAGGAGACAAGAATGCAAAAATACCTTAAATTAACGAACTAGATGATAAGCAACTTTGATCATGCAGAGTTCATTCAGATCCCACGAGATCAAAATGCTGAAGCCGACAAAGTAGCATGGAGTGCATCAGCAGATGATCAGGCAGAGATAAGTGACTGGAAGCTAGAAGAACAAAACTCCCCTAGCATCAAAGAATTTCAAACCTTCCCCGTGCATACCCGCTCCGGATGGACGAGTCCAATTCTATCCTACCTTAAGGACGGACGATTACCACCAAACCCTGAAGAAGCCAAGAAGGTCCAAAAATGAGCCGCTCGGGTCACGGTACTGAATGAAGAGCTCTATAAAAGAGGCTTCTCCGAGCCCTACTTAAGGTGCATAGAAGAGGAAGAAGCCAGATATGTTCTGGAAGAGGTGCACGGGGGAGTTTGCGGTGATCACATGGGGGCAAAGTCCTTCATCAGGAAGATCACTATGGCAGACTACTTTTGGCCTACAATGCAACAAGACGCAGCCGATTTCGTCAAGAGGTGTGACAATTGTCAAAGGCATGGGAATGTCCAACGAGTCCCGGAAGAAAAGATGACTACTATTTCCTCACCCTGGCCATTTGCACAACGGGGGATCGACATCATAGGCCCCTTACCACAGGGAAATAGACAGATGAGGTTTCTACTCGTCACAATTAACTACTTCACGAAATGGGTCGAAGCGGAAGCACTAGCAACGATCATAGAGGCAAAGGTACAAAATTTTATGTGGAAAAATATTGTTTACAGGTTCGGGATACCAAGGACGATCATCTCAGACAATGGTCATCAGTTCAACAGTCACGGATTCAGGTCATTTTGCTCAAGCCTAGGCATAAAAAACAAGTACTCGTCCCCAGGACATCCTCAGGCCAATGGACAGACGGAAGTAACGAACCGAACCTTACTCAAGATCATCAAGTCCCGATTAGTGGAGGTAAAGGGAGCATGGCCCAAGGAGTTACCAAGCGTCCTGTGGGCCTACAAGACTATTGCACGAACACCAATAGGAGAGACGCCCTTCAACCTAACGTACGGCACAAAAGCAGTCATCCCAGTCGAAGTGGGGCTCACTAGCCTCAGGAGGGAGTTCTTTGACGAACAAAGCAACGACGATCAATTAAAGCTAAACCTGGATTGTCTGGACGAAGTCAGAGACCAAGCCTCCCAGATAATGGCCAAGTACCAGCAGAAGATGGTTGAATACTACAATTAGAGGGTAAAACTGAAAATGTTCAACATCAGGGATCTCGTCCTTCGAAAAGTAACTCCTGCAACAAAAGACCCAGCACAAGGTAAACTAGGACCAACCTAGGAAGGACCCTACAAAGTCACCCACTATTCATGACAGGGAAGCTACCACCTGGAGGACCTAGAGGGAAACAAACTACCTCGTTCGTGGAATGTCAAGCATCTAAAGAGGTATTACAAAAAGGAACCATAGCCTAATTGTAAGTAGTCAGCATGATTTCATGCTTTTTAATACAAGTCATGTATTCGAATAAATGATTATTTAGCATTTCATACGTATTATTCAGCAATTCATGTGTTTAAGTTATCTCTCTCTCAAAAACAAAATCGTCATCCAGATCCAAAATAAAAGGACGATAAGATTCCTTAAATGGATGTATATCTTCCAAACTAAAAAGACAATAAGATTCCTTAAATGGATGTACATCGTCCATGTTAGAAGAACGATAAGATTTCTTAAGTGGATGTACATCGTCCACATTAAAAAGACGATAAGATTCCTTAAATGGATGTACATCGTCCAAATTAAAATAATGATAAGATTCCTTAAATGGATGTACATTGTCCATGTTAGAAGAACGATAAGATTCCTTAAGTGGATGTACATCGTCCACATTAAAAAGACGGATAGATTTCTTAAAAGGATGTACATCGTCCAAGTCTACAAAGACGACAAGATTCCTGAAGTGGATAAGCCTTATCCAAGAATACTTCAATAAAAACTCACTAAGTCCCCAGGTGGACGAAGAGAATACTTCAGAATTCACTAAGTCTCCAGATGGACGAAGAGAATCCTTCCACAAAAATTATCTAAGTCCCTGAAACGAACAAGGAAAATATCAGCAAAAGGACGAATATGAAGATAAAATGCTTAGATATATCATATATATAAAAAGATGCAAATTGTTCAAAAGCCCCAAAACATACAGGGCCTAAAAAGATTGTTCATCCAAAAGCCCCAAAACATACAGGGCATTCAAGAGAGAGAGAGAGAGAGAATGTCATTGAAGGGGCAACAAGGTCAAGCTGGAGGAGCGACATCACCACCCTTATCCACCTTAAGGGGATCCTCGCCAATGGTGACAGAAGCCTGAGCAGCTTAGGCCGCCTCGTCCACCTCCATCTCTTTGTCCACAGCTTTAAAGCCTAGGTCTTCTAGATCAACGCTTGGACTGTGCTTCACCAGGTACCTCCTCAACAATTCAAAGCCTTTGAAATACCACTGGAACAAAATGGTGTTGTACTCATCGGTTGTCTGGAAGTCAAGGACGGCTTTAGCGACTGCAGCTTTCATCCTCTGGCCAACGGATGCAAGAAGCTCGTCCCTCTGCTTTACCAATAACTTCTCAGCATAAAGCTGCTCAGTCAAAACCTTGACTTGCTCCTTGGAGGTATTGTGGGCATCCATGGCAGCAATCAAGTCCTTCCGCAATCCCGAAACCTCGGCCTCCAATGCCTCCGCTTTTGAAGTGGCCATAACGACCTTCTCTTCGTTCGCCAGATATTTAGTAGTAAGGTGCATTTTTTCTCCCAAAACCTAGCAATAAAAAGTGTCGTCAAAACTTAGGTCAGCAAAAGCTGCCAAACACTTCGTGGGAGGGCACGTGAGAAAAGATTACTTGCACGAGCTTATGAACATGCTGGCTCACCATTTCGTGGGAGGGCACGCGAGAAATCTCCTTCACTTCCTCAGGAGTCAGGAGCTTGTTTGCTCGAGCCATGGCTACTCCAGCATCAGCCCAGACACTAGAACCCACCTTCTCTTTTCCCTTGTCCCCCGTCTTCCATCTCTTGGGGGTAGGGACCTCCTTGATAGAAATGGCTAAAGAAGCAGTCTGTCCTTCATCCAAGGTAGGGGTGGACGAACCCCTCTCAGCCATCTCTTTCTCCTTCTTATTCTCTTTATCAGTTATCCTTAACGTTTTATGACCAAAGCTGGAAAGGGGCTCATTTTTCTACACCAAAAAGAGAAGAAAATTAAAGAGTTAAAATAAGGAAAAAGAAAAAGGACGGTCAGGCATATCAAGGTAACTCACTTTTTCTCTCTTCCCAGTTAATTGCTTGAAGAACGTAAAGTGAAGGCTCCGGCCCCAAATAATGACGAGCCAATGTGTGTGGGTCGACTAGCTCATCAAAATCGTCGATCGTGCTTGCGTACTTAATCGCTTCCTGAATTCTCTCTTCAAATCGGCTCTCAAGTTCAGGACGCTCCTTCACTACAGAATAAGAAAAATTACACAAAGTCAAAAGGACGATCAAAACAACCAAAATACTAAAAAGAAGAGACATAAATGGCAAACGCACCAAGATGAGGGATCTTCCACTGATGCAGCAACTTAAGGACATTCCCCCAAAAGTCATCGGACAAAGTCTCCCAACCATCACCTAACACGAAAAAATATCTGGACTTCCAGTAACGGAAGGATGAAGGAAGGTCGATGATGAGACGAGATTTCCTATCCCATGGTACAAGTTCGTAATACCCAAATTCCTTGGACTCTTTTAGACGATAGAGATGGATGAACTCGTTGAGAGTGATCATGTCCCCATCCGCTATGGTCATCCAAATCACCATACAGCTTATGACGATCCTCCAAGAATTCGGCATAATCTACCCTAGGGCGATATTCAGGTGATTTAGGAGCTCCATAATGAATGGATAAATGGGAAACCTTAGGCCGCACAAGAACGCAGCCTCATAAAAGCAGACCTCACCCTGGGCAAAGGCACAAGCCTTTTTGCCCTTCCGAGGAAGATGAGCCCTAGTCTCATCAAGAAATTGGAACCTGTCCCTAAACTTGTTAAAGATGTCTGCCTTCAAGGCACACTTTTCCATAAGGGCATAAAAAGAACGAGGTTTGGTAGAAGTAGAAGGAAGAATAGACGAAGGGGCGGAGGAAGGGACGGAGGTAGCTATGTCGGTAACAGGCCCATCCGCCGCCATACCAGAAGACGAACCCTTCTCCTGACCACTCGATCTCACCTCAGATCCCATTTTTTCCCTCCTAAGAACCCTACAAATAGATTTGAACCAAGACAAAGACTATTGCAACAGCGAATATAAGTCACCCAACACCAAATCAAGGCCACTATCACCTACAATGAAATCCCCAATTTATGGGTATCGGTCACCAGAAGAATCTAACAGCCCCCCTAAGCGAGCAAAAAGAAAGGCGATGGAGGGAGAAGTATGCCTAAATTAAGCGTAATCCACCATTAAGGAAAAATACACAACTAAAAAAAAAAAAAAGGAGTACAAAAGAGAAGAATACAGTAAAGCCAAAAAGGGAAAAAAACGTAAAAAAGGGGAACGTACCTGGAAATGAGGAAGGAAACTGAAAAGGCTAGGAACAAAATACGTAGCTGCAACGATGAGCTCAGAGAAATCAGACACAGAGAAAAAGTGAAGAAAAAGGCTAAGAACCAGAAAAATCAAACGCAAAAAGGAAAGTAAAGAGATGAAAAAAGAAAGGCAAAGAGTTAAAAAGGTTTGCCTTGAAAAATGCGAGAAAACTGAAAAGGCACTCACCGAAAACAAGACCTGCTGACCGATCAGAAAAGGACACGTGGCCACGATGCATGCCACGCCGCCATGAGACAATAAATGCGGAGAACGGAACCTCAAGCGTAAAAAAAATAAAAATAAAAATAAAAATAAAAATAAAAATAAAAATAAATAAAAATAAAACTTCTCATATTCCTAAGACCATCCAAATTAAGGACGACCTTGGAATAGGGGGGCAGCTAATAGTCCCAAAAATATACTCTTCCACCTAGTAAGAATGATGGACGAGGACGACCCCGAGAATAGCCCAGCCCTGGGGAAACTACCTGACCAAGACTAGACCATCGTCCCTCAATCACGATGAAGCATTACAAGGATAATAATGAACTTCCGTACCATTGGAAATATATCTACCCATTTGAAACCTTGCATAGACGTTACAGATTCGGCAATAATATCACCATTAAGGCAAAACCAACGGCTAGAAGGAAGAAAAAAACGCCTATATATATCCATTGACAAGACCCGACAGGGGGTACAAAAAAAATTTTCTAACACATCTACATTACTTTCGTTTCACCTCTAGCTATTTTAACTTTGGCATCGGAGGCCCTGTGGCAGGCGCCACACCGGTGACCATGCTCTTTCTTTTCACAATTTGCCTTGTCGTAGGATCAGGATTAGCTATAGACGACTCCCCTTTGGACGAACATTTCTACTGACGATCTGAGCATCATCAATATGTGTGTTAACATTTCTACCTCCATGGGTAACTTGTAGTCTTTCAAGGTTCTGTTCATCCGCTGCTGCTTGACAAGTTTTTTCCCGTGCTTGCCGAATTAGTTCCTGGTCATTTGTTTTGGCAAATGCTGAAATGGAAGCAGCTAATTAGTTACAAAGCACGTTGTAAATGATTTTTTTTCATGCTACAAGATGATGAAGTAAGATCAGGTCATACCACATGGAAACAAAGTATAATATATCTCCCTAGTTACTCTTATTGGCTTATTGCACTATTATTTGGGTTGAACACAGTGATCAAAACGACACCGTAGCATGCAGCACGGCAACTAAATTAGAGACTTGCCAAAACGATATGTCGTCTAAATGCATAAAGCCTCAATCATTTTAAGAGACGCACAAGAGATATCAACAGAGCCCAGATCTACTGAAACTATGTGCATTGGGTTATAGATTTTCACGAGATCATCCTTTTGCATTAATCACATTTATATTGAGAACCTAACGTTCCATAAAATCGGTGACTTGATGTTTTTTTACTTGAGATATACTATTAGTCTTAAAAATTATACATAATATACTTACAGTGATAGATGATATTTTCAAACCATCGAAGATTGCTGCCACTTTTGAATGCAGAAGGCTTACTTGCAAGGAGATGGAGAGGGGTCATGCCTTTCTTATTACCAAGGTTTGTAAGGTCTTTATGCAGGTGAAGTATTATTAAGGCCAATTCTGCCAAGCACAATAACAAAATGTGACCAAATAATTAATTCTAGCGTATCTAACAGACTACCAATCCTCATAAACTGTTTTGTTACATTTATTTACTAACATTGTGTCATAAGTTATTAAACAGATTAGTAATAGCAATCCACTTCCATATATAACTCACCATAGTGGTCTTCAGAGATGGCACAATGGAGAATAGTGTCACCATTTTTCCTTGTACAGTAATTGGAGTGTTCTCCGCCAGGGTGGCATTTAAAATGAAGGTAAAGAAAAACATCTGTGTGACCGTGAAGTGCTGCTAAGAAGAGAGGGGTATCGCCTTCATCGTTACGAACACTTAGCAACGTTGCTGATTCTGCTCTATCAAATTCAATGATGCTACGACATATCTTCTTGCTCCCCACTTCTGCTGCATAGTGAAGAGGAGTACTTCCTACATTGTTTTTCCTTTTTAAAGAAACTTTAGCCAGAAGACTTCCCGGCGGGCGCAATTGTTGTAGAAGTTGTTCAAAAATCATTTCTTGTTTATGGTACGCTGCTATGTGGAGTACCGTGCCCCCCATCTTGGTGATCGGGACATTTAGAAGCCAGTTTTCTCGACATATGCTAAGGACTATATCCCAATGACCAATTAATGGCTGCACTGGGTTAAAAAAAAAATTAATGGCTGCACTTTGAGGCAATCTTGCAATGTCAAGGTTGGGATAGGATGGTTGCGCTTGAACAGCATCCATCTAATTGGAACAATGTTGAAGATTTATGAATGGACAGAATTAGGATTAGGCTTGTGGAAGAAGCTTTCAACAATAGATTTTATTATTTGTTATGTTGTTCGATGTCTCAAACCCTGTGCATATTTGAAATTACTGGAGATATTTGAAATGTCGAAAACAACACTTAATAAAACATTTATAATGTCACAGATGAAAAGAAATTAGGAAAATTATTTGGTATTTTGAAGTACAATAGAGTTATACTCTCTCTTCTCATATAAATAGTGAATCCCACAATAAATTTTATTAGTGTATCATATTATTATGTGAAAGGATGGAGTGCTACATTGTTGTATTTCCTAAGTACTAAATAATTACTCAAGAAAATAAAACAATTTCTAAATCATTCAATCAAAATAAAATTAATTAAATTGAAGCAATCACTTCCTATAATGAAATGGTGATTTTAGATTAGTGTGGCATCTATGATGAAATTATTCAATGAACTCAGTGTATTACAAAAATTGGTGATCTTTTTTTAAAATTAATGATTTAAACTAAATATTACAAATCTATAAGGTATGTCTAATACCAGATATTCATGTCACATAATATTAGGTCTCCCAGGTGGTTCCTGTACATGAAACTCATCTTTATAAAGAGAGATGAAGTATGGTACACAGGGTGTGAAATAATCTTTTTACCTGAGGGATATCCTGCATTTCTATATTTGATTCCATTTTAGCTTATCCAACGGTAATCCTACAAAAATTCAGTGGCAAGAATAATGGCAAATTGAGGTCCAACAGAAATCGAGAATATAAAGTCAATATTTGATGAAGAAAGCAACAGATTACCTCCTTAATTAATTTAAATTTATTTAGTTTCCAAATTAGTCTTTTAGTTGAGTTAAGAATTCTAGTTGATTTTGAATTTTAGATTTACTTTCTTTCCTACCTTATCTCTATTTTTATTATTTCCTAGTTTTTTATTATTATTATTTTCATTTCCTATTTTATTTAGAAATCCTAAATTATTTTTTTTGTAGAAACATTTATAAACCCTAAAGTTGTTCTAATACTCTTTTAAGTGAGGTTTTATTATAAAAACGATGTAGAGGGATGATCGATTATGGAGAACAATCAGCATTTGTACGTATACGTATTATACTGAAAATTTTGGTGGTTTTTCTCAAAAGTTGTTCTAATACTCTTTTATTTTCTTCTCTTCATCTTAATCATGGTTTGATAAACCAAACCATAGATCAAAGTTAAGTCATATTAATGACTCTTGTGGGGCCAGAGAACTTATGACCCGGCCCACTTTCTATTAGGACCCAGGGCCCGTGTCGAGGTGAGAAGTTGCGGAGGACAAGTAGTGAAAGACCAAATAGCCTAGAGATGCAGCCGAGGATGACCCTGTCCTCGGCATCCCAAGACTTCAAAGGGAAGAGGGCATGTCGTCAAAGGCAGCCTCCAAAGCACCCCCAGAGGAAAAGGCGAGTAGAATGGGACTCACGTGGGGGTACGGAGTGGGAGTGGTTCAAGGAAAAGACGTCACCTCCGCATTGAATGCGTCCACAAAAGTACTAGCCATATTGATGGGAAAAGACTCCTGAAAAGTGTGGCTTCGGTTATTGCAACTAACAGAAAGTAGGGGAAGGCGGCTGATGGGACAGGTACTCGAATAGGTACCTGCCTGATCAACAGGTGGAGGGTTAGGATCAACCAAGAAAGGCTATATAATGTAACGGCTTATGCGCCAAAAAAGGTGGCCCTGAAACCAGGGTACCCAAAAAAGGGGAGAGGAAGAATAAGAACGTTAAGCTTCATGGATAAGATTCACGGACAATCTTAGCTCGTTTCTATGTGTCCACCATGAGTATCATGACTAACCACTGTCCGGTGACCAAGGTCTAGCCTTTCAAGCCCACGCTCTACAAATTTTCTTGTTTGGGCCCTTAACGTGCGAACCCATTATCATTTTGGGGTCGTTACAAATTGAGTCCTTACAATTGGCGCCGTCTGTAGGGAGGCTTGTGCGTTGGCACAAGCGGCGATTAGTCATGGTGGGATCAAGCCCTTGTCGACAAGGGTCCCTCAAAAGAAATAGTTTTGGCGGTAGGGCTAGCTAGGCGAAAGCCTCCCCATCGTTCCCAGTAGTTGTGGTTCTAACTCAGCTCCCACTCGGGGCTACCGTACAAAGTGCCAGTGGCACGGGTAGTTCTAGGGGCTTCCAACATCAAGCCAATGCCCCGTACCCCTGTCAAGGGGCTGACCCTCAAGTACTTCAAAAAGAAAAACTAAGTTTTGGACAGAATCAAGGTCTTGCATGGTCCTCGGACTCAAACCTATGGGGAAACCAAGTACTTCAAAAAGAAAATATAAGTTTTAGACAGAACCAAAGTCTTGCATGGTCCTTGGACTCAAACCTATGAGGAAACCAAGTACTTCAAAAAGAAAAACTAAGTTTTGGACAGAACCAAGGTCTTGCATGGTCCTCGGACTCAAACCTATGGGGAAACCAAGTACTTCAAAAAGAAAAACTAAGTTTTAGACAGAACCAAGGTCTTGCATGGTCCTCGGACTCAAACCTATGGGAAAACCAAGTACTTCAAAAAGAAAAACTAAGTTTTGGACAGAACCAAGGTCTTGCATGGTCCTCAGGCTCAAACCTATGGGGAAACCAAGTACTTCAAAAAGAAAATATAAGTTTTGGACAGAACCAAGGTCTTGCATGGTCCTCGGACTCAAACCTATGGGGAAACCAAGTACTTCAAAAAGAAAAACTAAGTTTTGGACAGAACCAAGGTCTTGCATGGTCCTCGGACTCAAACCTATGGGGAAACCAAGTACTTCAAAAAGAAAAACTAAGTTTTGGACAGAACCAAGGTCTTGCATGGTCCTCGGACTCAAACCTATGGGGAAACCAAGTACTTCAAAAAGAAAATATAAGTTTTAGACATAACCAAGGTCTTGCATGGTCCTCGAACTCAAACCTATGGGGAAACCAAGTACTTCAAAAAGAAAATATAAGTTTTGGACATAACCAAGGTCTTGCATGGTCCTCGGACTCAAACCTATGGGGAAACCAAGTACTTCAAAAAGAAAAACTAAGTTTTGGACAGAACCAAGGTCTTGCATGGTCCTCGGACTCAAACCTATGGGGAAACCAAGTACTTCAAAAACAAAAACTAAGTTTTGGACAAAACCAAGGTCATGCATGGTCCTCGGACTCAAACCTATGGGGAAACCAAGTACTTCAAAAAAAAAATCTAAGTTTTAGGCAGAGCCAAGGTCTTGCATGGTCCTCGGACTCAGGCCTATGAGGAAACTAGATACTCCAAGAAAATCTAAGTACCAGTTACGGCCCAATAACACGCATGGCACCTCGGATGATGCCTTTAGTCCCTCAGAAGTATGTATAGGTACAAATTCAAACTCTGAGATATGATCCCAAGTATGTTATGTGTACAACTATTCATCCATGTTAAGATAACTAGATCAAAAACCATGAGATTCGTAACCATAATAAAGATCCGCAAGGATAACCAACATGTAATTTAAAGGAAAAAGGAGGGAAAGGAATTTCATATATATGGTCTAGGAGTTCAACTACAAACAAATTGTAAAGTCTTCAAAATAAAAAGGAAACCAGTTAACAATTAATCTAGTAACAAATACAAAAGTCGGCCTGGGCTTTTACTTCTTCAATTTTGTTTGGGCCACATCCTGGGAAGGCTGAGCGGGATTAGCCTCAGAGCCTTGGGAGACATCTCCTTCTTGGGAAGGCTTGACAAGATCAGCCTCGGTGCCTTGGGGGACATCAATAAGGGGAATGGCTTTAAGGGGCTGAACAAAGATGGCTGGCTTCTCGGCACAGGACATTTGGGCACTAACTGTAGACGGGGCGAACTCCTGAAGAATCTCGGGATTCAGACCTCCAGGTGCTTTTGTCGCAACATGAGGCTCCCCTCCTTCAGTCGACTCGCTAGGAGTGACGACGATCTGAGCAGCTTCTGGCTGAGTAGCCTCAGCCTCTTGTGGAGCGCTCATAGCCTCGGAGCTGGTGGAGGCAGTCTCACGGATAGCTGGAGGATAAAATATGCTCTCCGCCTTCCATAAGTCGGACGAAGCTCCCACCCCAGCTTGTTTGAGGGCCTCTTCCCAAACCTGGGAGCAGTATAGCCTGCATACTCCTAGGATTTGAGCTTTAAGGGAGGCCTAGGTATCAGCCACCCCCGCCTCATAACCCTCCTCCTCGGCCTTGTCCTTAGCAGTTTCGGCCTCAGTTCTGGCAAACTCAGCTTCCTGCTTGGCCCTCACGGCTTCATCCCTAGCAAACTCAGCCACGCCCTTAGCATTGTCTGCCGTGATCAGTTTCTTCTTCAAATCACTAATCTGCTCCTTAGCTATCTGCAATTGCTCCTCGGCAGCGAGTAGGCGCTTTGTCTATTCCTCGGCCTATTTTTGGGCACCAGTTAAACCTGCCAAGGCACTATCCCTGTCTCGGGCATCTACCTTTAAGTCCTCCCTAGCCTTCGCGAGGTCAGTCTCGGAAGCTTTGAGGGTCCGCACAGCATCTATGCGTTTAGTGCGCTCAGCCTCGGCAGTCTTACTCTGCCCCTTAACTTCTTCCTCCATCCTATAGGTGGCCTGGATAGCCTGCCAATTGAGACGAGTATATTGTGAATGAGAATCCGGGAGCAAAAATTGATGGAGTCTTAGGTTTCAAGAGTCTTACCATACCCAGGTACCTCTTCGCGCTGAGGAAAACCTCCTACATCCTCATATTCTTCAACTCCTCCATATTAGTGGGAAGCAGCATGGTCCTCCCTAACGCGTCGGCTACATAACCGCCTTCGCCATCTCCAAGGTTCCTCATGGACGCGTTCTCCAGCAATGGCTCCCCTTGGAGCATTGGGGCGGGAAGCCAAGCACTCGGCGAGGATTGGGCTTCGATCCCTTTCTCCTAGCTTTGGCGCCTGATCTTTAACTGTTTCTGAGCTCGCGAGGCTTCGTCCCTCTCCTGAAAGGATTGTGATTTTCCCCCATCCATGGGTTCCTTACCCTTGGGACTCCTCTTTCTCTTTGAGTCAGTGGGATCCGGCCGAGGAGGCAGAGATGATTGGGGAGGAGCAGGAAGTTTGGGACGGGGAGATTGTGGCAGCGACTTAGTAGAGGAGGACCTAGTTTGGACGGGCTGGGGCTGAGGTGGTGGAGTTGGAGCATTGGATTGTGGTTTTCCCTGTGCACCCTTCCCCGGCTGACCCTCGATGAGGTTGAACAAGCTGGTCGGGGGCTTTCTCTTAAGACCCATCTCGGCTTGGGAGGATGTTCCCACTGACAACAGTTCCGCTTCGGACAAGTCCGGGTCACCCAGATCACCAAAAGGATCCTCGGATGGGTCAGCCTGGTCAAATGCCCCAAAACCCTCCTCGAACAAACCCAAATTACCTTCGTCCTCCGCTGCCTGTTGAGACGACGAAGAGTCCACCAATGGGATGCCCTCAGGGATAGGAGATCCTTCGGAGATCAAAAACCCTTGTTCGACTACGGTAATTTTTGGAAGCCGAGGATGGTTAGCGCTGACCACGTGCTTTAAGTCGGCAAATGACTTCTGAATGGGATCGTACCCTAAGATTTTGTGAGCGGCTCTGACTTGACCATCCTCGTCATTTACAAAAACTGTGGCTTGGAGAACAGTCTCCAAGTCAACCTGGTTAACCAGATGAAAGTGTCGGTGAAAGGCGTTTGGATCTGCAAAAAGAGGCATGTGCATGGTTAGTAATCGAACCACACCAAATTAAAATGGCGCAAAGGATTGGCACCCGTCTACTCTCTGTGCCCCACTTGGTTCTCCCTCTACCATTGGGCATGGAAGGCCATCATGCCATTCCCCGAATACGATAAGAAAATCCTTGTTCAACCCCTTGTTGGAGTCGGGGAGGCACTGGATTAACCGAACCCTATCGTCTCTCATCTTCATGTAGTAGGACTTGCCCTTCAAATTTTGGAGGTTGTAGCACCAATTTACGTCATGATGGGTTAATCTTAGTCCCATTTTTTCGTTTAAAGCATCCACACAACCCAGAATCCTAAACATATTGGCAGCGCACTGGGTGGGAGCTAATCCGAAATGCCTAAGGTAACTCTTCATTACCGGCCCCATGGGGATTCTCATACCCCCCTCTACGAAGGCGAGAATGGGAATTACCACCTCGCCCGTCCTTCTCAGAAAATGCCACTCCCCCATCTTATAGTGCCTCAAACTTACGTTGGGTGGAATCCTATAATCGGCAATGAACTTTTCCATCGCCTCTTCAGTATCAACCAATTTTCTCAATTTAACCATCTCTAAGCGCTACTAAACAAACTCAATCGATGACGGGAGAAGGAGAGTTACAAGGGAAAATAAACCCAGAAAAGAAAAGCACGAATTAGTGAAGGCAGAGAACTTACAGAAAAGAGGAAAGGTGCCTCGGACAGGCTTTTTGTGCTGGAGATAGACTTGAATTTGGATGAAAGTTTGGATGAACGCAGGATATATGCGCTAGAACTCTTAAGTGCAAAAGTGAAGAGACAAATCAGTTCCAAAAATCATTTATACCTCCCATCGAAAGTAACTGCACGAATTTTCCCGCCCATAAAGGCAAGGAAATCTCCACCGTTAGATCACTGTCGTGCCATTGAACGAGGGAGGCACAGAGCCGCCTGCATTTAATGAAGACACGTTTCACCTTCCAAAAGCTCTAAGAACGTGTCTCGGGCAAACGAAATGTCTCGGGAACCGATAGGTGACAAGGATTGACAAGCTTTGGCAGAGGCCTGGTGTCATCAAAACCCTTCTATCCGTCCGAGGATCCGAACAGCAGGATTTTGAGGGGCTATTGTGGGGCCAGAGAACTTATGACCCGGCCCACTTTCTATTAGGACCCAGGGCCTGTGTCGAGGTGAGAAGTTGCCGAGGACAAGTAGTAAAAGACCAAATAGCCTAGAGATGCAGCCGAGGATGACCCTGTCCTCAGCATCCCAAGACTTCAAAGGGAAGAGCGGCATGTCGTCAAAGGCAGCCTCCAAAGCGCCCCCAGAGGAAAAGGCGAGTAAAATAGGACTCACGTGGGGGTACGGAGTAGGAGTGGTTCAAGGAAAAGACGTCACCTCCGCATTGAATGCGTCCACAAACGTCCTAGCCATATTGATGGGAAAAGACTCCTGAACAGTGTGGTTTCGGTTATTGCAACTAACAGAAAGTAAGGGGAGGCGGCTGATGGGACAGGTACTCGAATAGGTACCTGCCTGATCAACAGGTTGAGGGTCAGGATCAACCAAGAAGGGCTATATAATGTAACGGCTTATGCGCCAAAAAAGGTGGCCCTGAAACCAGGGTATCCAAAAAAGGAGGCCCTGAAACCAGGGTACCCAAAAAAGGGGAGAGGAAGAATAAGAATGTTAAGGTTCATGGATAAGATTCACGGACAATCTTAGCTCGTCTCTATGTGTCCACCATGAGTATCATGACTAACCACTGTCCGGTGACCAAGGTCTAGCCTTTCAAGTCCACGCTCTACAAATTTTATTGTTTGAGCCCTTAACGTGCGAACCCAATATCATTTTGGGGTCGTTACAAATTGAGTCCTTACAAATCTAATATCACATTGTTTTCCCATGCACCATTTAAAAGTAGTCCTGGGCCTTACCACGTACCATGCGTCATTTAGCATACAGCATCTAAAAGAGTACAAGCATCTGAAACTAAAGAAGATTTTATGCTTTTGAAAAAGTTGTACCCTAACTTATATTTACTGGAACCTATATGATCATCATCTTGGGTTGATCAGTTGGATATATAAATAAATACTACAGTACAAATTGAAAATCTCAAATCCCATCAGGAATTGTAAACTTTTAAACATATTTAACATCTTTGGAAACAATAACATCATGTACTTCGGGTCTGCTAATTATGCAATATCACACACTTTCTTTATCTGTTAATTTTTTGACATAAAAATATAGAAGTTATGAAATTTAAAATTTTATAGCAAGTACCAAAAAATAGTTCTACTTACTAGAAAAAATGTCACTGGCCTTAAGCCTCAAATTGTATTGAGTGGGATCAGTTTTGAAAAGATCCATTTGAAATTATTACCGCCTTAAGTCTCAAATTGTATTGAGTGGGATCAGTTTTGTAACGAGAGGAAGGATTTCCTCAAACAATGATGAAATTAGAAGAATCATAAGAAGTTGGTCTTAACATTTCCAAGATGTGAAGTCAGGATTAGATACTAATGTTTTGTCCACATAGATTGTAAAAGGACATTGGATGGAGCCATAAAAAAAATAAAAAATAATTTTTTTTTATATATAATATAAAAGTTCTACTCTAACATAATCTAAAGTATATATACATGCAAAACTCCTTCTTAAGAACTTGAACTCTGAACTATTGACCCTTACCCCTCACAAGCACTTATATATACTTATAAAGTGACCATCACACCAAGGGTATACAATGATTAAAGCTCTTTAACTTATAAAGGGAAGGGTAGAGTTTTCCAAGAGAGATAGGCTTTGTTGGTGAGTTTGATGGATAAGGAATTATTACCATTTGTTGGAAGCCATGAAGGTCGTTGTATGTATCTTGTACCAAGTTGAAGCAAAAAATTCGTTTGAAAAAATAAATTAATGGTTCTACTTACTTGAAAAAATTTTCTGGCCTCCTAGTCGCTCCCAGGACCATATGTGTTGAGAATCTTGAGATTTCTGAATTCTGAGGTGATATCACTATCGTCCAAGGTGAATGGAAAGGTGAAAGCTACCCGTATATATATATATATATATATATATATATATATATATATATATATTTTTGAGAATTATATTGGTGATTCGTGCAACTCGTTTTTTTGTTTTTTGTTTTTTTTTTTTTTTGGGTAGAAATCGTGCAACTCGATGGCTAATGATGAAAAAGGGCATTGTGCTGCAAAACCGGGCCCATAAGATTTTATTTTTTTTTCCGTTGGAACTGCAAATCTTTTTCACAACAGAGAAAATTACAAAGGAGAACCACAGGCCTTAGCCTTAACAGGGCCCATAAGACCCTTTTTTTTTTAAATAACAGGACCCATAAGACTTGGTGTTTTTTTTTTTTTTTTTTTTTTTTGGGGAATAACTTTTTTTTTTTTTTTTTTTTTTTTTGAGAAGGTTTTTGGGAATAACTTGGTGTTTAATTAAGTTAATATTCCATATGTTTTGTCCGAATTTAAAGCCTTTTCTTTACCAAATTAAGTAAAGGATCTACAACCTTTTTGCCTTAAAAAAGAGAAAGAGGGAACTTGTCAACTTAAATGAGAAAGCACACATCCAGGGAAAAAAAGAAAAATAGATAACACCTGTGATATCAATTGCACACATTTTAAGTAAAGAATCGATACGCCTAGCTAGGCCATGTGACGTGGCGGTGACTTTGGGCAGTTCTGTTACTAGTCCCAGGAGAATTTGAATTTGAGGTAATAGTTAGAGCATTTGTATTAATTTGTGTATAATAAAAAAAGATATAAAATTTATATAGTTTTGTTTAAAAATAACTCACAAGTTTGTATTTTTTTTGAGAAAGCATTAGTTTGTATTTAATTATGTAAATTTACAAGTTTACTATAGTAATCATGTAAAATTACACTGGTACTATTTATTTTACATTTAGTTGTTTATTCTTTCTTTACTTATCTCGAGAATGAAGGAAAATAGTGAATGATGATTGTTGTATGTAAAGAAATAGAAACAATTTTAAAAAAATGACATTTTAATAAATTGTAGTGTAAAATTGATAACTGATATGGAGTATTTTGAAAAATGAAAATATAAAATAAAATAAAAAGTAGGTCCTTATACTAAAGTAGATAAAAATTTGTTACATAAGCTAATGCGAATGCTCTTAAGGCTGTTGCCTATTGGCCTATTGCACCTTTATCAATATGATAGGAAAAATTTGAAAAATGTTAAAAAATTTCTGACGCAATGATTGAGATTAAAAAATAAACTTTTTATTTTTTAATCCTAACTCTTAAAAGGCAATTACATGAGGCAATAGGATCTCAATCTGCCCTATAACTTCCTTCATGGTTGGGGCAGGGCCTACGCGCGCGGAAGGCTATGTGAATGTACGTTGCTTTTTGATTCTTAATATCCCCCAAGATTATTTCAAAGTCTTTGTGGGTGCCGGTGGTGGGAATTTTTGTTTTTCTAAACTGTGATATGTAAAATCTCTCACATAGAGGTGAGTCTTATACTTAGATTTTACCCCTATGTACGAGGAACTTTACATGTGACCATTACAAAAATACGACCTCCCATGATTGAGTCCAACACAAGTAATTGTTATAGGCTGGATCCAAGAAAACAAAAACAAGTAAAGAATTTTTTTTTTTTTTTTTTTTGGCTGAAAAAACAAGTAAAGAATTGATACAAGAGAAAAAGAAGACGCAATATCTATATTCCATAGCAATGGTGGAGCCAGAGGTTATCTTTGGGGTTAAATTAGGAGTGTTTTGGCTAAATACTATGTAAATTGGAGTTTATTTGTGATATTGGTACTGTTCAAAGTTATATAGGGAAATGAGGAGAGATGTGAATTTCAACAATGGTATTGCCGCAATTGTGAGAAAAAGTAAAAGAGAGGAGAGAGAAATGATGTGACAGAAGGGAGAGAGAAAAAAAGTGATTGTGGCAATGTGATTGCCGAAATAGGAAAAGAGAAAAAAAAAATGAATTGTGGCAATGACATTGTCGAAATAGAAGGAGAGAGAAAAAAACGAATTGTAGCAATGGCATTGCCGAAATAGAGGAAGAGAGGAGAGAGAAAAAAAAATGAATTGCGGCTAGGGCTGTCCACGGGTCGAGCCAAGTCGAGTTTGTGCCCAACCCAGACTCGACCCGACATTATCGTGTAGGGAAATTTCAACCCGTAACCGACCCAAATGAAGTTTCAGATCAACCAGGTCACCAGGTCAAGTCATATCAGTTTTCGGGTGTGTATTGGCCGATTTTGGGTTTTTTGATATCGTCGGATTTTGGCCGAATCTCGTCAGATCTGGCCAAATCTAACGAGATTTGGCTGATATTTCTTTGGATTTATGGAAATTTGGTCGAGATTTGGCCGAGTTAGAGTCGGGCTTACTGGAGTTTTGGCCGAGTTTGAGTAGATCTAGGCTAGATTCGTCGGATTTAAGCATATCTGAGTAAGGAAGAGAGAAAATCTTGGCCGGATTTGAGCAGATCTGAGTAAAGGAATGCCAAACGTGACTAGATCAGAGTTGAGAAGCACCAGATCGTTGCCGAATCTAGGTAATTTTCGGCCTTCTTTAGTTTTTGTTGGGCGGGTCGGGTGGCTTGAGTTTTTGAGGACGAAACCCACCACTCAACTCGCCGGAGTTGGGTTTTGAGGGTTGAGACCCATCACCGACCCGTCGGAGGTGTCAATTTGGCCATGACAGGTTGGTTCCGGTCAGGTTGGTCGGTTTTGTCGGGTCTTCGATTTGCATGGACACCCCTAATTGTGGCAACAGAAAGTTTAAGGATTGGGGACTTTCCACATGTCTCTGTTGATGTTGACTGATAATTTTGCTTTCATGTTTTAGATCTAAAGCTATGTTGACCAATTAGATTTGCACTCATGTTGAAGATTCAAGGTGAAAGACCTCATCCGTGGAACATACTGATAAATTGATAATAACTCCAATAACTTCTTATATGAGAATCAAATTATTATTTTAATAATTTATTTTTTTATCATACATAACTCAATAATTTTATGAGCCTTTAAAGCATATATTCATAAAATATACAAGTAAATAATCACTTTAGTAAAAGTTTTTTTTAGAAAAAAACTCATTTTAATTTTTTGTTTTAGAGAGTTATGAATATAGAGAATGCATGCTTTTTCTTTTAATTAGAAGAAAAATATACTATGAATTTTATAGTTAAAAATTTGGTACATTCCCTACATTTGGTACGATATATTTCGAATACCGATTAATACCGATGTACCGTTTCGAGTTTACCGCTATTTTTTACTCTTTTTTTTTTTTTTAGAAAGCTATTTTTTATTATTTTATACAATATACAAAGTTATATTTCTAATAACTCAATATATCAATGGCAACTTTTTATATTTTTTGATGGAGTTACCGACATATAAATATATAAAAGTGAAAACTATTAAATAATCAAACACCCACCAAATCCAATAAATGCCAATCCCACGTGTCAAAAGATTGGTGACACCAATTCAAAATATCATCTGATGCTTTGAGAAAATCAAAAGGCAAGTGTACTCTTTTGACCAAGCATACAAGTTACTCTGTATTTACATTGAAAAACCAAAAGGAAAGACAAGGGAAGAGTGGAGTGTAGAGAACAAAGTTAGAAAACAGCAAAAGCAAATTGGTCATCGTTAAGTCAAAAGAAACGGGGTCCATCATAAGACTTGGGAGTGTTGTTTTATTTTTTAGAAACAAAATACACAAAAAAAAAAAAAAAAAAAAAAAAAAAAAAAATTCTAACGTAAAAACAGATCACAAATTTTAATCAAAAAATATATAATTATCTCATCATTCTTTAAAAATTACCATAAGACTAGGAGTTTAAAAATAATGCTTGTATCACATAAAATAGTAAAATTTGTATCACAACTTACCACATATACGAATTATGGCACTAGCATAACTCGGAGTTTAATTAAGCTAATATTCCATATCATTAATAAGTAATATACTAATATGTCTCTCTTGTCCTTGTCTTTTGTGCAGAACCTCACGTTAAAAAAGAGGACTGAAAGAACCCAGAACCTCACCTTGATAAAAGAGAAAGAGGCAGCATGTAAATAAAGTTTTTTTTGGTTAGAGCATGTAAATAAAGTTGGACCGAACACTTTTGGTTGAGATTTTGTAGTTTTATTTTTTAATTCTTATTTTGAAGGACTGAAATAAACCGAGTTGGACCAAATAGACCAAATTTGGACGGTAATAAACTGAATTGGATCCATTAGATTGAAAAGGACCGAAACTTTATATTTACTTTATTTTCAATAACATGTAATATAATCTATATACACATATAAAACCGAAACTTTTGAAGCTCCCACAAATTTTCACGTCAGCATAATATTTTTAAAAAAACATATAAAAAAAAAAAACGTAATAAAATTTTTCTAAAACCCGATGCTCTGCCTTTCCCTTGCGCGATGCTCTGCCATCGCTTCCCTACCTTTCTCTACCAACTCCTCCTCTACCAGCTCCTCCTCGATCAAACTCATGGTAAACCAACAACAAGCATCGCATCGCATCGCGTCGCATCTAAAGACCCACAAACACGAAAGCTTTGAAAAACCCGACTTTTTTCTGTCCAACATCTCTTATGCTCTTTGATAAATTCTTAACTCTTCGACAACTTCAGAAGCCAGAAATACTTCCTTAGAATTATCCCAAATCTGCCAATCTGATGCTTCTCTAATTCCTCTCAACCGGAGCAAATATTTTGCAAGTCTACGTAAAATGGCATATTAAACTTAAAATCTCCAAAAAACATAACATATTTAGAGTAAAACCATCAAAAAATAAACACCACTAACACAAGTTTTAGTCAAATAAACTAAAACCCATGTCATCGTCAAATTCCTCTGCAGGCTCATTCTTCTCTTCCTCCTTGGCAGCAGCAGCAGCAGGGGCACCACCAGAAGCAGCTGCTGCAACAGGGGCAGCGGCAACAGCAAACTTGCTAGGATCCTTTAGGTACTCCTTAACTTCCTCTGCTCTCGGTCTTCTTCGTTTTTTCTATCAGATCTTTCTCTGTTGGTTACCGCTTCTCTCTATTGGTTTTTGAGTTTTGCTTTGGGTTATCAAGTTATGAATGACTAAAGGTAAAAAGAGCCAACTACCAAGACTTTTGTTTGAGAACATGTGGAGGAGATAATATGAAGATTAAGAAAATAAATAAAACCTAAACGCAACAAAGAATGAGTGGAGGTGAAAAAACGTTAGTTTAAAAAAAAAAAATGGCTGTCAAATGTTAGGTACTGCGGTACTTGAGATGAGGTAATTGTAACAAAAAAAATTGCTTAAAGAAGTTGAGAAGAGCTTAAAAAAGGGAGGAAATACATTCTTGAAAAGTATTGAATAAAACTTGAAAATGTAAGCATAATTGTATATTTATTCTATTTACTAGGTCTTTTGTAATATTTATTAAACCAAATGTAAGGGCACATTATGATTATAGCAATATATTACTTCATAATATTACATGTTTCATCTTATATTAGAGCCAATTTAGCTTTCAATAATTAAAATTTGAGAAATGATTAAACCTAAACATGTTAACGTTTGATTTAATTTAAAACAATTCCGTGCATTGCACGGGTTAGCGACTAGTTTAAACTAATTCCTCACACATTAAGGGGGTGTTTGGTACATGTGTTTTGTTATTTGAAAACGTGTGAAAATACATGTGGGTGATAAAGTATATAGAAATGCGTGTAATGTTGTTTAAAAACTGAAAATGTGTGTTTGAGTGGGTGTACCAAACACCTCCTAAGGGTCTATTTGGATACCGCTGAAAACTGAAAACTAAAAATACTATAGCAAAATAATTAAAAGAGATTTTTGGATCCTATGAACAGTATACGGGACCCACTGGTGTGACATAAAGCCACAGAAATTGAGAAAGGCGCTTCAAAAAAAAAAAAAAAAAACGTGAAACGCTAGACATGGAGACGCAGACGCCAATCCAAATGCATACTAATCACAAAATGAGTATTACGATAATAATCGAAAAGGAAAAAACCCAAAAAAAACCCGGAACACTACTTCCTTTATCTGTTTGTTGAAACAAAAATACAGAAGTAATGAAGTTTAAAATTTTAAGGCAAATAGCATAGGATTGAGGTTGCCAATTCAATTAATTGACAGTGCACATATTACTTTTGAAAAAACAAAAACCTTAAATTGTCCAATCTTTTGCTTAATGAGGCATTGAAGACTCTCAGACAACTCCTCTTTTTGTAGGTGTTCGTGATCTAGATTTGCAGTGAAAAATTTATGCTAGCTTCGTCAATGATATTACTTATTTTTCATTAATGTGGACATTTTGGATGTATTATTAGTGGATAGCTTATGGTATTTACAACTACGAACGTAGAGGAGGTCTTGATGTCAAGACTTCCTTCATAGTTGATACAATAAGTAAAGATAGAACCAGTTGTAACACCTGATATTTTGCCATGAAAACTTATAATCTCTACATAAAAAGAAAAAAAAAATGGAGGAAGTTTTGATGTCAAGTGAAAATTGGGAGTGAATAATGGGCCACAAAGCTGATTTCAATCAAACAATTAACATGGCTATTATGGGCCATTGATCATGACTCGATGGTACATATAACTGATATAAGTAAATAACAAGCATGCTTTTTATTTATTTATTTATTTTTTTTAGAATACTAAGTATTTTAAGTTTTAACACACACACATAATGAGAGAGAGGGAAGAAGGTTTTAAAGAAACTATCAGTGATTTATATTCAAAAGACATAAGAAAAAATAGCCTTTATTAAAAATTGACCATAAATGACAATAATGTAATAGGGAAAATCACATTTCTATTAACTGGTTCACCATTGACCGCATCTACCTAGTTAACCTCCTAAGCATACCATTAATTCGAGGATGCTAATTCACTGATTTAAAAATTAACAAGCATCAATTAGGCTATAATCTTTTCTCTATATTGAGGGATTAAACTAATTTACTCAAAGTACAACCCGTTTTCCACTTTGCTAAAAGAATTAGGAAGGACATGACCTCTGTTGGGTCACGTAAAGAGTAAAGGGCTTCTGTCTCCTTTGGAGTAGTAGAAACAGCTACAGGAAATCCTCTTCCAATCCTTTTAATCATCTGCAAACATTTATTTACGTACAAATTATATTAGTATGAGTCGAAATACATGCCTAATTATTCATCAAAACTAGCAACAAAGTTAAACGCGTGATATCAATAATGTTGCAACATCCACCAAGACTATCTTTAGCAACATTTTCTAGATGCAATCAATATTTGAAATGGAAGAAGAGGGGGGTTGATTTTTTTTTTTTTTTAACAAAAAAAGGGATTGACGATTCAACAAGGATTTAAGAAGAATCGCGCATTTTTAAAACCTTGTAAAATCGGTAACAATAATGAATTACTATCAAGTAGGTTACCCATACCTTAAAAGCATCCTCAACAGTTTTATCATCTCCTATATATATAGGAAGGACATTGCTAGAGTATTCAAAACCAAGAGTATCAAGTAGATACTGCTGTAGGAGGCAAAATTTTAAGCCAATTATAAAATACCACATCAAAATTTAATGGCAAATTCTGAATTAATGTCATTAAATTAATTAAATCAAATGATGACATGCGTCATCCAAAATGGCATCACATTGGCATATCAAAATTTGTCATGTGTCATTTGGCCCACAAGATAAAGATAAATTTTCTATTCAAAATTTATAGGTATTTATCTTTATTAAAATAAATAAAAAAATAAAATAAAGATAAATTTTCTATTCAAAATTGGTAGATAATTATCTTTATTAAATAAATTAAATAGAGATAATTATTTATCTTTGTAGATTATTATCTTTATCAAAATATGATCTTTATCAAAGATAAATAGAGATAATTATCTCTAAGAAGAATTTGGATCAATCATAAGTCTGCTACATACTTTCAAGCATATCAATTCATAGTGGAGCTTATCCTCTGAAATCACTATAAATAGAGGACATCCCCTCTCATTTGAAACACGAAGTTTTCAAGACGTCAAAGCTCTAGAGAAATTCTATCTCAAGAACACACGAAGAACATTCAAATAAGTTCTTTGAAGTTCTATTGGAATTAAGCTGAAAAAGCCTCCATAAACTTCAACAAACCTCAAATCCTTGAAGCTCAACGGATCAAGCCTCTAAAGCCCCAAAGAACTTCAACCTAAAAGCCTTCATATTCAAAGACTTGAAGAACAATAAATCTCTAATAAGCTTGAAGCTAGAGATTTGTTGTGGAGACCGTTCAATCCATCTTTCAACTAAAGTCAAGAAGATTCCTTGTTCGAGTCAAGTTCAATGAAGATAGAATCAGAGGGTATTCTTTTGTAAAAGAATTGAAATAGAGATTGTACTTGTTATTCATCAATACAAATTATTATTTGCAAACCATATTTCTTTTCAATTGCTTGATTTTCTACAATTGGAAAAAATTTGTGTTTACAAATTTTTGGCACGCCCGGTGGGACAATCTCTACCTCTCATCTCTTCTTCATCAACTTGTCACATCCTTTGAAGCCATATGGCTTCAAAGAAGACTCAAATCGACAACCCTCTTTTTGGAACAAGTGAAGTTGATCCCACACTTGATTCAAACTCTGATATTCCTTATACTGGACCCATGACAAGGGGAAGGATAAAAGCCCTTGCAGAAGTCTATGCTCAAACAACACCTATACCCCAATCTTCGTCTGTTTTCAACACTTCTAAAACCGAGAAGTCACAAACAGCCTCGTCTACTCAGGGGGCAAGCAAAGATGTAGCTGGCCTCGTCAAAGAAATGTTGTCTCAACCAGCTTTGTCACTAGAACCAACACAAGAAGCTCTGATTGTTGACGAAAAGGATGAATCACTTGATGGCTCTAAATTCTCTTTTTCAGACGATATTCCTGCTTCCAAGCTTAGGGATTCTCCTCACTCTGTTAGCTCATTTGCCATGCCAGTCATGATGACTAACACAACATCTTTGGAGGAACAAGTCTCGACTAGAGCCCAGACCTTAGAAGAATTAATGAAGTCTATGAAAGAAAGGGAAGCAATGAGAGACGCACAAATAGCTCTCCTAATGGATAAGATGGGGAATACATCTGGAGTGAATCGTGAAGATGAAAGCTCTAGGTCGAAACAAACCCATAATGACAAACCTGAAAATTCAACAAAGGATCTTAATTTCTCTACAGAGGGGTCTATCTCTCCTGACCAGCTTAAGGAGTTAATCAAGGAGGCTATCAAAGACCAAGTAGGGGGTAGAAGTCAAGCATGCATTGCCTACGCTAAACCATACACTCAAAGGATAGATCTCTTGAGGATGCCTCAAAACTATCAGCCACCGAAGTTCCAACAATTTGAGGGTAAAGGCAATCCAAGGCAACATGTAGCTCACTTTGTGGAAACTTGTAACAATGCTGGAACTTATGGGGATCTCATGGTCAAGCAATTTGTTCGCTCTTTGAAGGGAAATGCGTTTGATTGGTATACCGACCTAGCGCCTGGCTCCATTGATAGTTGGAATCAAATGGAGCGAGAATTCCTAAACCGTTTTTATAGTACTCGGCGTACTGTTAGCATGATAGAACTCACCAATTCAAAGCAGTGGAAAGAAGAGCCTGTCATTGATTACATTCAACGGTGGAGAAATCTTAGTCTCAACTGCAAGGATCAATTATCTGAAGCGTCTGCAATTGAGATGTGCATTCAAGGAATGAATTGGGCTATAAGCTACATTCTTCAAGGAATAAAGCCTAAAACATTTGAAGAATTAGCAACACGTGCTCATGACATGGAGCTTAGTATTGCTTCTAATGGTCACCAAGGCCCACCTGTTCAAGAACCCTACAATGGGAGAGAAAGACAAGATACTCGCAAAGGGGGCAAATTCCCTCCTAAACTGGAAAACAAACAGTCTTTGATTGTAACTACTGCTCCTCTCAAAGTTCCAGTTAAACCTAAGATAAAAGAACAGACATATGCTCTCACACAAGAGAGAAGAAGAAGACCAACCTTACAAGAAATGCAAGAAAAGAAATATCCATTCCCTGATTCCGATATCTCCAACATGTTGGATCATCTACTTGAGTTGAAGTTGATTGAGCTACCAGAGATGAAACGTCCTGAAGAGGCTGACCAAACAAATGATCCCAAGTATTGCAAGTATCATCGCCTCATAGGCCACCCCATAGAACAATGCTTTGTGTTGAAAGATAAAATCATGGAGCTAGCCCATCAAGGAAAGATCACGTTTGATGATGAAGTTGCAACTGCCAATCTAGCCATGGTAGCCTCAACAACCACTTCTACTTATTTCACCATTCAATTTGGCTCATTTGAGCCTATTGAGGTGAAAACAGCTTTCTCCCCAGTTCCAGTTCCCGAGGACTATATCTTTTCATCTCTTACATGTTATCAAGTAAGTGGTGAAGAAGACTTTTCAGATAGTGAGGAAGAAATAGAGCGAGTTATTGTGTATAGAGGATATTGGTCTTCAATCATTTTCACTGATGATGATCGTTTGTTGGGATCCAAGATTCATAATCGTCCTTTATTTGTGACCGGCTACATTCGAGAACAAGAAGTCAATCGTATCCTTATTGATGGTGGATCGGCAGTCAATATCCTTCCACTCAAAATATTGAAAGAACTTGGAATCTCATTGGATGAACTACTTCCCAGTAAATTGATGATTCAAGGCTTTAATCAAGGTGGACAAAGAGCTATTGGAAAGATTAGACTTCATATGCTCATCGGTGAAATGGAATCAAGTGCGCTCTTTCATGTCATTGATGCCAAGACCACTTACAAAGTGCTTATTGGAAGACCATGGTTGCATGAATATGGTGTTGTGCCATCTACGTATCACCAATGCTTTAAATATTTCCAAGATGGACAAGTTAAGAAGATAGTAGCTGATCACAAGCTCTTTACTATAGCTGAAGCACATTTTGCTGATGCAAAATTTTACTTGGAAGATGATACACCAGAAGAAGCACAAGTCATTGTTTCACCATCTAGCAAAGACGTAAACCTCCACTAGAAAACTTCAAGGATTGACTCTCCAGTTGAGGAGAAGGAAACCAAGCAAACAAAGACTTCCACAGAAGAGAAAAAGCATCAAGTTTCTAAAGTGACTAAGGTAGCTCCTATGTTACACTATGTCCCAGTCACCAAAAGAAAAGAGGGTCAATCACCCTTTTCAGGAGATGGAGAGTCAGTATTGGAAGATCTGCAGGGATTAACTCTCCCAGTTGCTAAAATCACAAAATCAAGAATCTCAAGCCAACCATTGAAAGGGTTCACAAGACCATCCCAAGGACCAATTGTTGAACATGGGACTTTGCCCACCAAACGAACCAAAGAGGGTTTTGACCCTAATGCATATAGACTCATGGCTAAAGCTGGTTATGACCATGAGAAGCCAAGTGGTTTGGGTAAGCTCATCCCTGAAGCCTCTGGAAAAGAAGAACATAAAGTGTCAAAGGCTAAAGGTTTCAGTGTAACAAGTTCTAAGGCTGGAATTGGATACACCCCACCAACTCCTGTTCATATTCCTATCCGAAAAGCTAGTGTTTCTGTAATTTCGGCAAATTATGAGGAAGAAGAACAATCTTTGAATCTATCAAAGAATTTGTCTGTTTTTGACCGCATTGGGCGACCCACTTCACATATCTCAGTCTTTGATAGGTTAGGGACTCAAGAAGATAACTCTGTTGTTGACACTCAAGGCTCTATTTTCACAAGACTCAGTCACTCAACCCCTTCTCAAGTTGGCACTCGAGGTTCAGTTCTCAAAAGGCTTAGTCATTCAATCCCTTCTCGACTCTCAAAAGATTTAAAGGCAAGACGAAAGCTGAATAAGAGAACAAATTTCCTTCCTAGAGATGCTAACGACACACTTATTGTTGATCAAGATTTGAATGAGATTCGAAGCTCCATTCCATCTCGTATGAAACGTAGAACCATTTGGGAAGTGAATACTGGAGAAGCCTTGACTATAAAAAGGCGTACAATGGTGACCACAAACCAAGAAGTCGAAGATGATGTTAAGGATGCTCCACCCATCTTTGAAGAAGGCATACAAGCTACAGTTGAGGAATTGAAGGAAATCAACACTAATACAACTGAAGATGGTTTGAGAATTAGCCCCATCAACGGCAAATTCTTGAAGCATTACTATGATTGAAGTTTGAAATGCTCCTTGGTAAGAGCCTAAAACTGCCTACCTCAACACTCAAAGGGAACATGATGTTTTCCCATTACTCTTGAAAGTGTTCTAAAAAAAAAAAAAAAAAAAAAAAAAAAAAAAAAAAAAAAAGCCCGCTAGGTTGAAAACCTTTTTATAAGGCGGCCTAGGCAAAAGTTAGGGTATTAAAAGCTCGCTAGGTTGAAAACCTTTAAAAAGGCGGCCTAGGCAAAAAAAAAAAAAAAAAATCCCTTTCTGAACTACGTGTTGACTTGATCCCCTTTCGGGTACGTAGGCAGCTTGGTATCATTTACTGAGTTCAGTCACATCCTCAACAAAAAAAAATCTCTCATTCTGAACTACGTGTTGACTTGATCCCCTTTCGGGTACGTAGGCAGCTTGGTATCATTTACTGAGTTCAGTCACATCCTCAAAAAAAAAAAAATCTCTCCTTCTGAACTACGTGTTGACTTGATCCCCTTTCGGGTACGTAGGGGGCTTGGTATCATTTACTGAGTTCAGTCACATCCTCAAAAAAAAAAAAATCTCTCCTTCTGAACTACATGTTGACTTGATCTCCTTTCGGGTACGTAGGCAGCTTGGTATCATTTACTGAGTTCAGTCACATCCTTAAAAAAAAAAAAAAAAAAAAAAAAAAAAAAAAAAAAAAAAACTCCTCCTGAACTACTTGATAAAAAAACGTTCTTGAACCACGTGATGACTCGATCTCTCTCAAGTGCAACACGGGCAAAACTTGGTATGTCACACTAAGTGCAATCATAGTTTTGGGCGAACATCACTATGAGATAGTCGCTACAAGAAGACAATGCTACCGTATGAAGGCTAACATCATTGTAAGACATTACAACCAGAAGGAATGCAAAGTCTCCATGAAAGCAAACATCATTGTGAGAATGTCTCTTGGCATCTCTAAAATGTGCTTTCTCTCTCGTCTTTAAAGTCTAAGTAGTTCTACCTTTCACGTATAAAGTCTTGGTGTTTGCACAGTGTTGCCTCTCATCTTCAAAGACTTGGTGGTATCTCCTTGCATCTTCAAAAACTTGGTGGCACCTCTTTGCATCTCTAAAGTTTGGACTGAGTTGCCTCTCTGTTGAGTTGGATCACCTCAAATCCTCGAAGTTTTGATGTCATCTTCTCACATATTTAAACTTTGAATGGTGTCACCCCGTATCGCTAAAGTCTGGTACTCATCATTTTATACCTTTAAAAAGTATCATAGCAAGAAGCCAATGCACATCCATTGCAAAGATGCCAAAGCACGTCCTTAGATTGTTGCATCGACAATTGCGCCATTGCAAAGATACCAATGCACATCCTTGCATGGATAAACTCCATCTTCAAGATCATTTCCATCTTCAAGATTGCCTTTGTCTTCAAGGATGTCTTCATCTTCAAGATTGTCTTCATCTTCAAGGCAATCTTCGTCTCCAAGGCCTTGCATCGACAATCTTTATCTTCAAGGAAGTCTTCGTCTTCATCTTCAAGGCAAGTCTTTGTCTTTGTCGTCAAGACTGTCTTCGTCTTCAAGGAAGTCTTCGTATCCAAGATAGACTTCGTTGTCAAGATTGTCTTCCTCTCCCAGGAAGTCTTCGTATCACAGATAGACTTCCTTGTCAAGATTGTCTTCGTCTCCAAGGAAGTCTTCGTATCACAGATAGACTTTGCCTTCGTCTTCAAGGAAGTCTTCGTATCACAAATAGACTTCCTTGTCAAGATTGTCTTCCTCTCCCAGGAAGTCTTCGTATCACAGATAGACTTCCTTGTCAAGATTGTCTTCCTCTCCAAGGAAGTCTTCGTATCACAGATAGACTTCCTTGTCAAGATTGTCTTCGTCTTCAAGATTGTTGTTGAGGTCGTTGTCTTGGTAGCTACTTGGCTTGAGGAACAAAATAAACTCTTGCAAGTTCTTCGTAGTGCCACTAAGTCATCATATTACCTATTCTAAATGGAGGTGGAACAATACAAAACACTTGCAAGAAGAAGAAAAAAAAAAAAAAAAAAAAAAAAAAAAATCACAAGTAAGAAAAGCGTTGATCAAGAATGTACCTCCAAAGTTTTGCGTGGTTGAACTCTTGCAAAACTTAACGCCAAATCCTTAAAGATGGATCTGCTGCATGCAAAGAAAATCATCAAATAGTGAAGATTATATGAAGAAACTAGTGTACATTGAATCTGTCGAACAAAATATCATACATATGTGATATTAGTTTAGAAAGGTCAATTAACATCCATTTAGATCCGATAAATTAAAATGATCAATGCAGGACAACTACGTTGTTCATTATGGGCCACGCGCTTCCTTTGAATCAAAAGAATTATTATACCTGATGGAGGGAAAAGTCTCTGCTTCCTGTACTTAGGTACTAGTAATTATTACTGGTGGCGTGGATGACTTCGAGAAGGTTGAAATCAAATCTGCACCAGCAAACATGAGTCAATACATTTGAGAGCATACAGAGAAAAGAGAAGAAAATAGAATAAAAAAAAAAAAAAATCTTATGCCTTCTTCAAGAATTGTTTTTGAGATTTCTAAACTTACGCACTATAAAAAAAAATTGTGAATTCTGTGTGGCTGAGGCTATCCTTTTATAGTGCTGGTTAGAGAGAGTTTAATTGCAACTAAAACTCATCCAGTCAAGACTAGATTAACCAGGAAAAGAAGTCAAAATAAAGAAGAATTCTTGTATGAAGGAAGAGTTTAAATGGCAGAAGAAGTCTTGAGTTGCGATAAGAAAGAAGTTTTTCGCTTACTGTTATCTACTGAAGTTCAAGTTTAAGTGGGATTCTTTGAAATATTAGAGTTCAAATCCTTATTCAGTTTGGACTTTGTCTCAAACGGTCGTGGTTGCCTCCTTAATTCCTACTAGAAGTCCTCTCGTCATAATTTGACTATGAAAAGAAGTCCACCTCGGGTAGAAGACGATCCAATGTCCATTAATTATTAATGTTCACGTGGAGCTATTGGGAATTGATGTTCACGTGGAGCTACTGGGAAAAGTGTGTGGTTCCGTGGATCCGTAGCCAAGGCATCTGAATGTGGCCACTTCCACGTTTGAATTCTTTTCAAACAATTCCTATTTGAATAAAAACTCTATTTTGATTGCACTCGCTTTGAAGAGGCCAAGTGATGATACTATCATCACATTAAAACTCCTTGAAGTGTGGGTTATCAAGTCACTCTCCTGTTTGGATTTACCCAACCTAAGGACTCCAACTTGCTAAATGTTGGTCACACGATTCCAAGGAAGAAGCATGGTGTCAGACACTTTGGAATAATGTACATGGGGAACTCCCTATCATATTGGAAATTATATGGGTTCTAAATTAAGTTTGCTTGCAAATTTTTAAGATTGAAAAAATATATATATGAAAGGTTTTGAAGATAATAGCATCAAAGCATGAAGTTGTCGAGACTTGACCATTTTCCACACCCAAAATTGTGTACATGTCCAAGTCTCGAGGGGGCATTTGTAGGAGGCAAAATTTTAAGCCAATTATAAAATGCCACATCAAAATTTAATGGCAAATTCTGAATTAATGTCATTAAATTAATTAAATCAAATGATGACATGCGTCATCCAAAATGGCATCACATTGGCATATCAAAATTTGTCATGTGTCATTTGGCCCACAAGATAAAGATAAATTTCCTATTCAAAATTTATAGGTATTTATCTTTATTAAAATAAATAAAAAAATAAAATAAAGATAAATTTTCTATTTAAAATTGGTAGATAATTATCTTTATTAAATAAATTAAATAGAGATAATTATTTATCTTTGTAGATTATTATCTTTATCAAAATATGATCTTTATCAAAGATAAATAGAGATAATTATCTCTAAGAAGAATTTGGATCAATCAAAAGTCTGCTACATACTTTCAAGCATATCAATTCATAGTGGAGCTTATCCTCTGAAATCACTATAAATAGAGGACATCCCCTCTCATTTGAAACACGAAGTTTTCAAGACGTCAAACCTCTGGAGAAATTCTATCTCAAGAACACACGAAGAACATTCAAATAAGTTCTTTGAAGTTCTATTGGAATTAAGCTGAAAAAGCCTCCATAAACTTCAACAAACCTCAAATCCTTGAAGCTCAACGGATCAAGCCTCAAAAGCCCCAAAGAATTTCAACCTAAAAGCCTTCATATTCAAAGACTTGAAGAACAATAAATCTCTAATAAGCTTGAAGCTAGAGATTTGTTGTGGAGACCGTTCAATCCATCTTTCAACTAAAGTCAAGAAGATTCCTTGTTCGAGTCAAGTTCAATGAAGATAGAATCAGAGGGTATTCTTTTGTAAAAGAATTGAAATAGAGATTGTACTTGTTATTCATCAATACAAATTATTATTTGCAAACCATATTTCTTTTCAATTGCTTGGTTTTCTACAATTGGAAAAAATTTGTGTTTACAACTGCAAAGCACAACCTTTATCCCAATTTATAATAGGGCGGATTTCCATGACCTATAACAAAAATACAAACAACAAGAATTAAACCTTAATCAAAATTAGTATTTTTTTGAGGTCAACTAAAAATCTTTAACAAAATAACTATGATCTATTTTCCAAAAAAGAAAATCACAAGATATGAATTATAAAACTTTACCGACTAGTACTCTATGAAAAATTATATTTAAAAAAATAGAGAGATCTTATAATTAGTATAGCGACAAGAAAATTTTTTATACCTTTTTTCCCTCAAATATACGGAAGTCATTATAGAATTCCATTGTAGATTCCACCATCTCCTTAAGCTTGCCAACATTCTTCAATAATTTAGACATGAAATCCACAAAAGCAAAATTACAATTTTCCATGATTTTAATTAGGTGTTAACAATATCATTGTTATTACATCACTTTATTTTATTTGATCATATCATATCAAATTAATTAGTATTATTGCCATATGCTATTTACCTCTTCATTCACACAACGAAAGTGTACAGAGAGGCAGAACTTATTGTCTTCAACCGAGGCACCTTTTATGTCTTTTGCTACTTTTTCCAATTTATCCTTTATCTGCAACAAGAGAAGCAAAAACATTATTGAAGTAAAAACAAAAAAGAAAGAGATAATTTATTTGCATTCTAATACTACAAAGACCTAGGAACAAAAGGTGGAGATTTTTATCTAATTAATAATCATGCATTTTAGTATGAGTTTGCCATTTTATTAACTTTGACAAAGAGAATACAAAGTTATTCAACCATATATATACATCATTTCTTACCGTTTGAATTCTAGGCAAGAAGTCTCGTACTGGGCAGAAGTTAACCATGTCATTACCCTGTAAGATAAACAATTAATGTGCAAAGAATGAAAAATAATAAGCATATTTCGTTGCAATTATTTTCTATAGGAGGAGTTTTATGAACACAACACAAAAAAGTTTTCATGACAATAAGCACCAAGTATATAGAAAGTAAACCACAAAACAATTGAGAAATATACCTTCTCATCAATAGTCCTAGTTTGATGCTCGTGGTTACCATAATTGAGAGAAACTGATGGGGTTGATATATCCATCCCATGACTTCCAGCATAATAGATGTTATTCAATCTCACAAATTGGAACACCTAGAGTAGAGAAAAAAAACTGGTTAATAATAAAAAAGTTTGTATATGATCAGGTCTAGCGTATTATTTCATTAGTTGTGTGTGAGTTATTTACCTTATCCCTAGACCTTCCAGAGATAATTGCAGTTGGGAAATGTTCACCAATTTCTCTTACCGCTGAACGCATCTGTTAATCGAAAGGCACAAATATAGTGTTATAACTTATAAGCCAACATGTTTTTGGAGGAACAAATATTTCATTTAAAAAAATGAATAAAACTTCCATATACTATGCGGTCAGTTTGCAGAAAAACAGTACGTTTATGGTTTTGATTCAAGTTACTTTTTATATGGTATAGAAATTACTTCTAATGCACAATACTTGACCAATTAACTAAGGTCACGTTTGGGAAAAGCTAAAAAATGCAGCTTTTTTTAATTATTTAACTTATTTTTGCTATTATATATTCAACTTATTTTTGCTACTATTTATGAGTCTTATTGCACTTTTTGGTACTATTCATAAGTTCAATGGTACTATTTCAACTACCTTTTAGTTTTATCTATTGTACTTTCTATAAAAAGTTTTCAGTTTCAGCTAAATAAGTTATTTCTAAATGGACTCATAGAAAAAATTCTACAATAGCATGAATTCTTAAACGTACTTTAGCTACCTTTTAGCTTTATTTACAATATCTTAGCTACCTTTCAGTTTTTAGTTTCAGTTTCAACTACCTTTTAGCTTTATCTAAAGTACTTTATAAAAAAAATTCTGCAATAGCATGAATTCTTCACGTTTTGGTTCCACTCAAATGAAATCCAAATGATACATGAACTATTTAAAAATAATTAGGCAATTTAGTTCTTCCTTCGTAGAGGTTGAGGCAATTTGATTCTTTAAAAAAAAAATATATATATATATATATATATATATATATATATATATAATCTTTAATGATGTATGTATGGTTAGAAGTCACAACTAAATTGTATGTTCTAAATTTTTTAGGTGAAGTACTAACCTCAGTAGACATGAAAGCTTGATCAGGGTTGTTTACAATCGGTGAGAGAGTTCCGTCATAATCCAAAAACACAACCATCTGTTTCTCATGAGCCACACTCTTTATTTCTTCGAAAGAGCTCAAGGCGGATGGATGATTTTTCTGTAGCAATCAAACAAAAACTTGTTAGAAATTTACTACAACAACAAAGTTTTAGTGTGTACTTGGGTTGGCTTATTGGTTTTTTTTTATATATTATTTGTTGAAAGTACATAAGAGTACAATATTGTATTTAGAAAAATTGAGGTTTTAAAAATTTTATATAAACAAATTAATATGCTTAAGTTCCAAGATAAAAATTACTTTATTTTCAAAATATCTAGTTTTGTTATATTAATAAAGCAAAAGTTGAGATCATCACATACAATGTCCTTACCAGCCATATATCATAAAAATCATCAATTACATCTTCATTGTCGTGAAATCTTTCTTCTGAGTTGGATTCCATGTTTAGAGGGCCTGAAGGGAGCTGTGGATATACCATAGTTAGATGAAATTGCACACTATAATTAAACATAAATGAAAAAGAAAGAAAATAAATCAAGCTCTAGAAAAGGTGCTTGACCTGTGCATAAATAATTGAAATTCTTGCAATATGAATTATAGAACAGGACAACTTTTTTTTTTGGGTAAAGATAATTTTTTTTTGTTTTAAATGTCATTACAGTTAAAAATTGTTGCTTTTGTCATGAAAAAAGTTCTTAAGCCCTCTGCTCCATAATAAAATTCCACCTTGGTCATGGTTCATTAAAAGCAAGAGACACTAAATTAGACTCATAAATGTACATTGTCTAGAAGGTGGAAAAATTAGCTCAGAGATACAACATGTCACTTAGTTGATACATGAATAATCGGTACAATGGTACAATGATTTCACTTAATATTGCTTTGCGGGAGTTTTTATATTTTAATGAAATAAAAGAGCAACCTTATATCAAAATTAAAAGGCAAAAATTAGAAAAAAAAAAAAAAAAAAAAAGTATTTAAAGGTGTCCTAAATCATGTGAAGGTTTTGTAATATTAATAGATAATCTTTAAGTACTCTAGCAATAATATCTTACCAAAATTGATCTATTTTCTACTATCGATCCCTATTCACAAATCGAGAAAATAATAAGAATTAAAATAAAATAAAAGAAAGGTTTCGTACGTGGACCATAAATTATACACCCACTGACCCTCATAGAAAGGGTTAGGGGGACGTTCTAATCAACTGTTTCGCTCACCAAGAACTTAGAAAAACAAAACAAAACCAGGAGTTTTTCTTTCTCAAAAAAAAGTGCAAACTCTTGGGGTGTGTTTGTTTGGAGGTGAAATAGGGTAGATGGAAAATCTTGGAGAGAAAATAGGAAGGAAAACTTTTTTGGAGTGTGTTTAGTTGAGTGGGAAGGAAAGAAAATAAATTGTGAGATTCAAGTATTTTCTCTCCAAATCCACCAAAAAATTTTCTCTCCAAAATAAAGAAAAAACCGAGACAAAAAAACTCATGAAATAAACTTTCGAAAATACCCTTGAAATTCGCCTCTCTCCAACGAACTAATGTGTGTTGACTTCCTTTTTCTTTTCTTTTTTTTTTTTTCTCTGGTACTAAAGTGATGGGTTTTTTTTTTTTTTTTTTACTTGCTTGCTTTTGTCTGGACATGTTAGCTTCTTTTCTTCTTCTTTTTTTCTTTGATTTTTTTTTCTGGACGTGTAGCTTTCTTCTTCTTTTTTGGTGCTCATATGTTTATTTTCACATTAATTTTGGTTGGTTTTTGTTTTTGTTCTTCTTTTTTTTTTAAGAAAACAATTTTGGGTTAATTTCTTATGCTTTTTTTTTTTTTTTTACTGAAGTGTCCATCTATACACAATTTTTAAAAAATATAATGTGTTACTTTTTGTTTTATTTAATAGAAACATTATAGTAAATTTATACCAACTTTATTTTCAACCAAACAAAAAAATTTTTCATCCCTCCACTTTTTCATCCTCCCAACCAAACAGAACCTTAGTGACACAATCAAATTTCCTACTCGTGTTTGGATACCGCTTATTTTACTAAAAATTGAAAACGCTGTAGTAAAATAATTTTTAAACGTGTGAATAATGTCATGGGACTCATTTTTAATAAAAATTTTATTGAAAAAAAAAAGATTTCTAGGTCTCATAAACAGTATATAAGATCCACTAAAAAAGACATCACAACCACAAAACGCTAAAAAAAAAAAAAAACGCAGACCCCGACGCGTCGCTTTTCATCAGTACATAAAACATATATACATTCAAATCTCTGTCTGTCTTCTGATAAAAATAAAATAATATAAAATATCTCTCTCTGTCTCTCTCTCTCAACCACATCAATCACGCAAAAACCCAAACATGTTTGCTGAAAAACATTAAAACATTAAGATCCATACGAGGCAAAAAGTAACTGAAGCCAAAAACATAATGAAATTTTGCTATTCACCGATTCACGGTAATATTGAACAAACCCACGTATCAAATTGAAGTTCTAAATCGACTGTATTTTGGAGGACAAATTAATTTGTCTCTGTAAATAAATAGAACCAAACCTTAATTATTTGTGATAAAAACACTATCTAATTTTGTTTCCCTTGCAAAATCAAAACTTTGTAACATGGTACATAGTATGTGCAGCTATGAATAAACAATGAAGTAAAAAAAATTAGAAGGGAGAGCAAAGAAAAAAGAGTTCGTACTTTCTTAGTTGGGGTTTATTTGAGAAAACCTTCGAGAGAGAAAAATTCGCAAGAAATTAAACTATGTAAGAAAGAAAACTTTGTTAGAAAGAGAGACGAGTGAAACTAAAAGGGAGAGGGGGTGGTATTTATAGAATTAGGAGGAGAGAATTAAAATTACAATCTCGTTAATGTCCTAGTAGTTGTAGGATTAAGAATGTGGTAAAAGCATAGGTATGTTATTGTTATCATGATGACGTTGGTGATTCAAAATTTACGTGTGCTTTACTGTAGTCGGTAGTGCATTAATTATTCCTAATTCTATTTGGACTTTTTTTTTTTTTTTTTTTTTGAGAAAACTAATCGGATAAGTAAAAAATTAAAATACAAGATTGAAAGTAAAAAATTAATCTAAAAAAATTAATCAATTTTAATAACAAAATAAATAAACAACTATATGATAATGTAATTGTCATACATAATCTAATATAAAATGTAAACTTTAATTTATTTTTTCACACTTAGCTTATTTTACTCAGTTGCCCTCGACGATTTTTCATATTTTGAAATCGCTACATGATTTCTTCACTCTCAATAGTCTTGAATATATATTTCTCAATATTCTTGAATATATATTTCTCAATATATTTGACAAAGGGTTGATTTGGATACCGCTTATTTGGCTGAAACTAAAAATTTATTGCTGAAAGTACTGTATATAAAGGTAAAAGTTAATTGAAATAGTACAGTGTGGCTCATGAATAGTACTAAAAAGTGCAGTGAGATTCATGAATAGTAGTAAAAATAAGCTGAATAGTAAAATAATTTTTCATTCTTATCCAAACGCATGCTAAGCAATCATTATTCATCCACTAATCTCCTATTCGAAATTATTACCCAATAAGTTCTATGCTAGTACTGATTTTATTCCGTGCAGGTGTAGCAAAGTTGTTTTTTTTTTTATTTTTTTTAATCATTACCAAGTGGGACCTACGGTTTTATATTATAGTTGTAGACTTGTAGTACGTTTTTGTGGATTGAGATCAGGTATAATACCTAAGGTATTGCACCTGATGCAATAGCATTGAAGGGTGGAGATTGAAAGTTACAAAAAAACAACTTTAAATCTCAATCATTAAATAAAAAAATATTAAAAAGATGTAAAAAGTTAAAGTTAAAAGTTAAAAATGTAAAAAAATTTGTGAAGGAAATGGTGTAATTGCATGGTGCAATTGCTTTTAGCAATTGCACCGGATTCCAATCTAACAAAAAGGGGATTGGATTGGGATCTGGTGCTATTGCTAAATGCAATTGCACCATGCAATTCACCCAAGTCCCTCACAATTATTTTTTTACTCTTTTTACATTTTTACCTTTATTTTTTTACCTTTCCTCATTTTTTATATTTAATGGTTGAGATTTAAAATTATCTTTTACAGTTTTAAATCTCAACCATTTATATCACTTGCATCAAGTGCAATACCTAAATATTACACCTGATCTCAATCTCCATTTTTGTCTAGCCATCAAGTTTTTGTGCTCACACAGTCACACTACTATTCAATGAATCAATGTAAAGATTTTTTTTTTAATTTTTTAATCATTACAAAGTAAGACCCATTAGTTTTATATATAAAATTGCCCTAAGAATAGGAGTCTAATACTAGGAAAAGTACCGTGAATTATTGATTTGAGATTTTTTTTTTTTTTGAAGCCATTGATTTGAGATTTTTTTTCTTGCCTTTTGTGTCAAGGGAGCAAATAAGGTATGTACTGTCATTATAATATATATATATATATATATATATTTGATGGGACCAGTCATTATAATATTATTCAGTGGGGTACGGGGCACCTGTCCCCCACGCCCCCCCCCCCCCCCCTTCCCCACCCCTCTGCTAAGAATTGAATACGTTTTTTTTTTTTTTTTTATGGGAGATTGAATATGTTATTATTAATTCACTTTTATGTAATAACGTAGCATGTCAGAAATTACGTACTAAGAGTAATGGGATTTTTTTTTCTTTGAAAAGCGTTGTAATAATTAAAATACTTAAGAGGCGTTATGATACTCGATTAAAAAAAAGAGTTAAGGTTCAAGATTAAAGAGTGATGAGCAAATACAGTCTCCCATAAACTTTAAAAATTAAAAAATTAAATAAAATAAAATTTAAAAAAACAAAGCAAGAGAGAGAAAAGCAAATAACTTTAAAATATGTACATATTTTGAAAGGCATCATGATTCTGAAATTAAATATTCTTTAGAAAATACTTTAAAAATTAAAAAATTAAATAAAATAAAATTAAAAAAAAAAAGCAAGAGAGAGAAAAGCAAATAACTTTAAAATATGTACATATTTTGAAAGGCATCATGATTCTGAAATTAAATATTCTTTAGAAAATAACAGTATATTACTCTTTTCTTTTTTAAATTTTTTTCGTGGGTAGGTATATTACACAAATATAGTAGTAGTGTAATTGTCATATGGGCAACTAGTAAATTACTTTGTTTTCCAGTTCAATAAAATTTTAAGTTTTCGTTGATATTTATTTTTCTAATAAATAAATAAGTACTTAATGAGGCTTGAGAACAAATATAAAATCAAGCATTATTTAGTACTTTCTAAGTACAGCACATGATACTCTCTCTTTCATCACATATTAATAGTAGATTTCGTTATTTAATTTTTTTGATTCTTCTGATAGAGTGAACTTGATTCATAAATATATATATATATAGAGGTGAACTTGAATTTAAATCCCTCCTTCCTTAGTTATTGTATGAAAAAACAAATGTGAATAAATTTGCTTGGTTTCCTTCATCCATTTAGATGCAATTATAAGGTTGTTGTCCACTTTCTTTATATTAAGAAACTAGACCTCACCAATTCAAAAATCATAATAAATTCTTAAACTTCAAATCAGACCTGTTAGTAGCTCTTGTGTCTCTATGACATTGATGGAGTAATGATCGATCATTACTCCATCAGTTACATAGATAAAAAATTTATAAAATTAGATGAAGGGATCAGTAGTCTATTGAGTGTACACGTGTGAGTGAAGTCCTACATTAAATAATGATAAGAAAAATGATTAATTAATATAACATAATTGAACATATACTTATTGGGCTTAGGTCTTTTGGGTTAAAATGTGTATCTATATGTTATATTAATTATTTAAAGAAGCTCTTCAAAGTGTTTATCTCCCCAACATAGTCTCAATTTCGACCAAGGTTTTCCCTCGATCATTACCAAACTCAATACCTTTTAGTTGTCTTTCCTGAAATATGAATAAACTTCATCAAACACATAGGATATAGATTACAAAAAAAAAAAAATGATCAAGTAATGAAATTAATTAATAATCATTGAAACCATACATCTTGAACATACAAGTAATAGTCATAATTTGACTACAGTAATCAATCAATCAAGGCAAGGATCATTCAAACATGTAAATCAATAAAGCACAACAAGAAAATGAAATTAACATGCTTAGTGCCAAGAGTGCATTAAACCAAGTGTTAGGGTACTTTTTTTTATTACATCTAATTTTATTTAAGTACCACATATTCACTCTCAAATACACACACCTTATTATATTTAAAGCCCAAGAATACTTATGCTTGGCAATATTTGAAAAGTCCATGATTCAAGTTCATGGCAAAACAATTTTATCAGTGGGATTCAAATCCATAATCAAAGCTCATGATTCAAACCCCATGGCAATTCATTCATCCAAAGCCCAATTCTCATTGACAATATCAAAACCCAATTCTCATTGGCAACATCAAAACCCAATTCTTATTGGTAACATCAAAACCCAATTCTTATTGGTAACATCAAAGCCCAATTCTCATTGACAATATCAAAGCCTAATTCTTATTGGCAACATCAAAACCCAATTTTCATTGGCACTACTTCATCTAAAAGAAAAGAGTTCAAGATTATCAACACTTGGCAAAGAAAAAATATCATGTTAAAATGTTACCATGGCAATCATCTTATGAAAAAACTCATTGAGAGCTATCTTGAGGATTATGTTCTCGTATTAGAAAACCCATGAAATACATGGATGTCATTTGCATCGCAACATCCATAATATACACCTTCAACACTCATGGTAAACATTCAAACCCACAAGATCATCATTTAAGTCATGATGCAATTATTAGAAACCATGAACATTATTTGCAACATAGAATTCGTCAAAGTAAATATTATTTACAAAAGTGTTTTGAAGCTTGTCCTATTGTTTCAAACATTACAACAAATTTCCCAAAGGCCCATTGCAAGTATTTATGAAAAACCCAAAAAATATTTATTAATAAAAGTCCATGAGGAATGAAAACCCATGGCAATATGTGCACACAACCCAACCCAAGCAAAAAACACCAGCAGGAGGCAAAGGAGAACAGCCCTTGTTCATTCCTAACCAAAAAGAGCAACTAAGGACTCATACAAGGGAACCAAACCTTTGAGAATGGACTAAAGGCTATCCCATCTATTTTCTGTCACCCTCTACCTGACGTGAACAGTGCCCAAGGGTTGTCATATCAGCTAGAGTCTAAAGAATGATGGAACTCCATCATCTTCCTTAAGACAACACCTCCCGCGGAAGGGGAGCTGAAACCAAATTATTCAAACTCCAACAAATTGATGTTAAAAATACTAAAAAATGTTCAAAACGTGATTCATGTGCCAAGCTCATGAATCCTAAAGGGGGGAAATTGGGAACATGTGGTTTTGAGGGCATAAAGAGATCTCTAGCGGAACCCCCCCTGAAGTAGACTAGAACTTAGCACCTGGCTTGGGGTGTTAAATCTTACTTCTCAGGGGTCTGAATCTCAGTTGCAGCATTAAGATTCGCTCTTGATACACGCTTCAGATCACAATAATCAAGCTTAGCTCCAAGAATCCTGGCATTTAATACAAAACGCTCTAAAATCCCATCATTACCCAAAAAAGCAAAACAACCCCTAAAATGGATTTTCCTACTTCTAATAAAAAATCTCAGAAAAGCTTAACTCTGATTCATCACCTCTGAGTGGTCATACGTTTTTTGGACCCTTGTCAATAAATGCTTCTCTGAAAATTCCATTATAAAAGCACAAGCAAACTAACCAAAAAACCAATTGAGCCACCCCTCTGAGACTCTGAGACTCTAAAATTCGTTGGCCATTTTTACTAGTGGTTCAGCTCTCTTCTAGCTCACCATCCATCACCTTTAACCTACACCCATCTAGTCCTAGATATTCTTTTCCCTCCTTACACTACCACAACTCATAAATGTCTTCTAGTGAGTCACAAACAGCCCATTAACCACAAAAGACTTCAGTCTCAGTATCAACCCCATCTCACTCACTCAAAAGTAGCCCACATTCATCTTATTCATGTCTTATAAGTTTACACCCACTAAAATCTTAATTTAAATACTTGCTGCACTGAGCTGGGGATCTTTCTCTCCCTTCACACCATGCCGATTAATCCTCCATTTTTTCTTCCTAGGGAACCTTTAATCTTTACTTTTTACTTTACTGTTGAAGGATATGATGTATTTGTAACAATTGAACTTTTCCCTCACATTGATGTTATGATGGTTGAAAGCAACATAAATTCCTCTTGAATGAGACACATAAGGACCTAAAATTTGCTTAAATACTATCTAATTATTGATGGTTGGATTGTGTAATTCCACTTTTACCGTTGGATAATTCATCTTTTGGACTTAAGTATAACTTCACCCTTACCGCTGGAGAATCTATTTTCCTTGAACTATCAAAACAGGACCACTAATGTTCTAATTAAGTATTGTAACGAATTTTTCATTGGGCCTTTGTTGCTGTTTTTTGTTAAGTGCAGTCCTTTTTTGCTTGGATAGGCTTGTCATCACACCGAAAACCTATGGGTGTCATCTCAAGAGCCCATAGTTGAGTCTCGGTTTGGTTTCCCAACATTTCATTCAGAGGCATCATTTTCCTTCCTTAACACCAAGTAACAATGTTTAAAGATTACATCAGAGATTATTAGAGAAACACAAATCTCTAACATAAAAAATAAAAAAATAAAAATAAAAATAAAAAAAAGAGTCTCCCCCCTATATATATATCATACAAACTCCCTACTCATTCTCCCCTTAATAAGAGCACTGCCAAAATAGACCAAAACTTCCCCCCCCCCCCCCCCCCCCTTTTTCTCACGAAGTGCCAAGGGAGAAACCAAGTAGCATCATCGCCCCCAGCATCATGACGATCACTGATGTCCCAAATCTCAGTACTCAAAGGGGCTAAGGTGACGGCAATACACTCCTAACCCTATAAAAGCTGTTGAAGTCATGATCTCATGCATTCGGGGCAACAGTCAGTTGAAAATGTAATGTTTCTCCTTTTAGGCTAGAAACTAAAGCTTTTGAAATTGTTATAGTTAATAGTCATAGCTTTGTAATGAACTCTATTAAAGTTATTGGTTTTGACCCAAACTTTATGGCATGTTTGGATGAAAGGGGGAAGGAGGGGGAGTGGAGGGAAGTATAGTAGAGTTGGCTAAAAATAAGCTAATTTTAAGCTAAATCTACTCTACTCTACTCTACTCTCCCTCCCTCCCCCTCAATCCAAACGGACCATTATTTATGATTTTTGGTTTTGATATTAAGTTGCCTCTAACCCCAGTTTCCTGAAAATGTCGATGCAAATCAACGCAAGCTTGCTATAGCACAAGCCACAGGAGAGGCGAAGAAGCTGCATTTGCAGTAGCACTTGGATTTGCCAAAACTTCTTTAAAATTTAAAGTGCTACTAGGCATTGATCATATGGCAGGAGCCAGGAGATAATTCTAAATGTTGCTGACCCAAACCCCATATTGTCATATGTGTTTTTAGATCTTTCAATATATCAATTCTCTTCACTATAATTGGCACTACAGGCTTGGATTTGGAGCAAAAGAACTGCTTTATATCACCATGTGCTTTAGAGGGATTGAACCACGAGGAGTATTTCAATGAGTGCAAAGGCTTATTTGGAAGGTGAGAGTGGGGATTTAGTAGATATATATTTTGGGTGATCCTAATCTTGGGAGAAAATGGGCTTTTGCCCTTTTTTTAAAAAAAAATATCCAGCAAAATGCCCCATATCTGAAATTATTTAGAGAAATGCCCCTGTTTTGGAATTTGATTTTCAAAAAATTGAGTTTCAATTTAAAACTCGATTTTTAGACAATCGAGTTATAGCAAACTAAAAAATAAAAAAATAAAAAATTTCTACAAGAACTCGAGTTCCAAAAAAAAAAAAAAAATTCTAAGTTCACGTTCACTATAACTTGATATTCCAAAAATTGAGTTATACATTTGAAACTCGATTTTTAGAAAATCGAGTTTCAAAACAAGGGCATTTCCCTAATTAGTTTCAAACATAGAGCATTTTGCTAGATATTTTAAAAAGAAAGGGCAAAAGCCCATTTTCTTCCCTAATCTTGTGTTATGATGTAAAAATAACTATTGTCTCTTATGAAGGCTAATTATTTAATAAAATTATCATGGTGAATCTCTCTCTCTCCATGTGTTGCTTGTTATTGCGATATGATTATGTTGATATTGGTACTAATGTGTACCTAAAAGGCTAGCATGCATTTGATCTTTGAAATTGTGCTATATTGTGATGTGGTGTGATGATTTCTTGATAGAATGATGTTTGGTGGACTAAAAAATTAATTTTTTGGTCAACCTGTGATTTCATGGCTGGAGAAATTGTAGAGAAGTAATATAATTTTCTAATATGTAATCAACAAAACTGAAGAGGAGGGAAACAAGAGTCCCCTCTTTTGTACTCTATTCATCGGAGAAGGAGGGTAATTATTGAATACTCTTGGAGTACCATAAATGCGTACTCCCCCTCTCTCACATAAATGTGGGTCTCACTAATTAAATTCATGGTGAAACCTACAATTCATGTTAGATGGAGGAGTATGCATTTATTATACTCTCGAAGTATTCAATAATTTTTTAAGAAGGATCCTCAATGTTTTGAATACTTTAATGGGAACTTCCTCTTATGACAATTAAACTTGTACTTACCCTTACTAAAATTTAAAATATATATATATATATATATATTTCAATCATAAAATTTGTGCAAAGTAAAAAAATTTTGAAGTGTGAAAAATAAAGTGCCAAAGAGCTACTTTTAGAGTCAATTAGCACTATTTGGTTTGGTCAAAATATCGATTAATACTTTGATTTTAGTTTTCTAATTTTATGAAAAAATTACTATGGTTTGTTTATAAAAATTGGCTGGTATATAATCCTAGAAGATATTATGCTTTTAAATTATCATTTATTTTGTAGAAACAAATAACTAGTTTTAATAATTATAAAATTCCATATTATATATCACGGTTTATCCTACACATGCATATCTTCTGTTCCACTTGAATTTTTTTAACGACCAATCAAAATCAATTCACATCCCATGTATTCATGTCCATTTTAAGATCATTCTTCAACTAATGAGAAATAACCTTTGATACATCTTGATGGCAACTTGTAAATTTCATACAGGAAAATACCATTTTGCCCACTGTGGCTCAATTTGATGTGAAAGGACCTTTTTGTCTCTAGTCACACGCATGACAATTTTACCCCTAAATATTTTGGGATTTCAATTTTACACCAAGACAATTGATCAAATTCCAATTTCTTCAGAGTGTCAAAATCAATTTTGTAATTTCACCGACAAATAGTTTTAACTCATGTGGACACTCTGTTCATTTGGTCCTAGTACCGACAATTTGCACTTTGTCTTCTGTAATTACTGCAAAGTGCAAAGAGCCTATTTTATATATGGACATATGCATGTATGTTATTCGAGCCTGATGTATCTGTTATTAATTAGCTGTGCTAGTTACAAGCACAGCCTTAATTTTTTCTCTCTTTATTCTTTGTTTTGTATTGTATTTTTCTGGTCGATTATAAGTGTCGTAGAACCAAAATTAAGAAGTACTACATAGATAAAACCAGAAATGCATGGCTAGCTGAGGGGAAACTCTATCTTTTGTATCGAATAACATAGGTTGTTATATGGAGTCTGACCTTGCATGAAGAAACAAAACTCTTATGCTTTAAAAACAAGAAACAAAACCAAAAGCAAAGTTACAAATTCCTCACCAATATACATACATACATAATCAATACAATGTGCTACATTAGTGTACTATATACATGCAGTGTATGCATTTCTCAGCTCATTCTCACAAAGCTACAGCGTGAGAGAATTTCCTTCTAAATTGGTGTCCTATATGGGTAGGGGAATTTGACTTTCCTTCCAAATTATAAAATAGTGTTTACAATCAGGATATGACTTTAAATTCTATCTTCTCAACTATAAAAAAAATAATAATAATAATAATAATAATAATAATAAATAATAAAAAAATCAAAATGGTAAACAAATTGAGAGAGAGAGGTTAATTATCTAGCTAGTCACACGCCAAAATAATTTAAATACTTAATAGCCCTTTAGATTAAAACATAAGTTGTTACACATGAAAATACAATAGAATTTCAAAAAAAAAAACAATAAATTTAGCTACTTATTCACCAAATACGTACTCCACAATCCATGTTTTCATACCCAATAAACTTGAGCATTATGCATGCATGAATTTATTCTTCAATGAATTCAACTGGTTCAAGCTTCGCAGGAGTAAGACTAGGATCAGCCAAAATAGCTACAAAATCCCCACTCTCATCTTCCAAATAAGCCTACATAAACGCCACAGCATTTAGCATGTCCATGTGACCATAGTCCTTAGCAACAAAATGTGCACATGGAGGCTTGCACTCATTGAAAAATTCGTCGTGGTTCAAACCCTCTGGAGCACATGGTGGTGATAAGCAATTCTTTTGCCCTGGACCCAACCCAGTGCCAATTACTGTAACTGGAATTGATAAGTTGAAAGATCTAGGAACATAGGTGAGAATATGGGGTTGGGTTCGGCAACATTTAGTACATCCAGCCACGGGGTCTATGCTTAGTAATACTGAAAATATTAAGGAAGTTTTGGCGTAACCCAGTGCTAGTGCAAATGCAGCTTTTCCACCTCTGCTGTGGCCTGCTAGAGCAAGCTTTTGTAGGTTTGCTTCAACATTTTCAGGAAGCTGAGGTTGAAGACCACTTGATAACCAATCTGTCACTTTTGCTGCTGATTCAATTTCTTCGAGTCCACTCGATGTTATGTAGAGGTATAGCTTAAAAAGAAGATGACACAAACATGAATGAGAGAGAGCTCTGTAACAATTATTTCAAGAAGAATAACTTCTTGTGACCATTGAAATAACTCTAAAATGGCTTGTGGGAGATCCATTCTTTCCTTAAAATAATTTACATTAGATAACCTGCTTTTCTTCACATTTCATACAATTTCCATATCCTATACTAAAAAAATTAAAAATATATTCATCCATTTCCTGAAATGTGATTAATTTTTTGGATAAATTATAGGCGAAAATCACATTTTTGTCCCCTACATTTTCACACGATTTTCACTTCGGTCTCTATCTTTTATTTTCACTGCTTTTAGTCCCTATTTAGAAAAACACTGTCCATTTTAGTCCTTTCCGTCAGTGCCCTAACGGCAAAATCCTACGTGGAAGACGAAACTATTAAAATAATAAAAAAAATTTATTTTGTCATTAAAAATGCCACGTCAACATCTAAATAAAAAAAATTAATTTATTAATTTTAGCTAAATAAAAAAAATTAAAAACATAAATAAAAACTAAAAATTACATTAATTGAGATCTAAGTGTGTCTTGAACAAGAACAACAAGAACACAAACCCAAATCTAAGAACACAAAATTAAAATCCAAAAATCACAAACCCAGAAATACAAACACAAACCCAACAACAGATCTTCCTTGTCAACCAAACACAAACCCAAATCCAAACGCAAACCCAAATCCAAATCGCAACCCTTCTCATCTCTCTTTGACTCTGCCGACACTCTCAAAAAACAACAACAAAAACAACAAGAATCACAATCAAAACCAGCCTTTAGTCTCGAAACCTACATGACCCAAAAAATCAAATCCATCAACGAAGCTCTGGACGCCGCCATTTCACTCAAAGACAAAGAACCCCACAACCTCCATGAGGCCATGCGCTATTCCCTCCTTCTCGGTGGCAAGCGAGCCTGCCCACTCTTCTGCATCGCTTCCTACGAGCTCGTCGGCGGCACTGAATCCATGCCCTTGCCCGCTGCTTGCGCCATCGAGATGATCCACGACGCGGCTCTCATCCAAAATGATCTCCCTTGCATGGACAACGCTCATCTCCACCGTGAGAAGGGTTGAGATTTGGATTTTGATTTGAGTTTTTTGAAGATAGATTGCTGGGTTTGTGTTTGTATTCTTACTGATGTTTGGGTTTGTGTTTGTTGTTTTTGTATTTGGTTGACAAGAAAAATAAGTTGTTGAGTTTGTGTTTGTTGCTTTTGTGTTTGGTTGACAAGGAAGATCTGTTGCTGGGTTTGTGTTTGTGTTTATGAGTTTGTGATTTTTGGATTTTAATTTTGTGTTCTTAGATCTGGGTTTGTGTTCTTGTTCAAAACACACTTAGATCTCAATTAATGTAATTTTTGGTTTTTATTTATGTTTTTAATTTTTTTTATTTAACTAAAATTAATAAATAATTTTTTTTTTTAATTTAGATGCTGACATGGCATTTTTTAATGCCAAAATAAAATTTTTTATTATTATTTTAATAGTTCCGTCTGCCACGTAGGATTTTGCTGTTAGGGCACTGATGGAGAGGACTAAAATGGACGGCGTTTTTCTAAATAGGGGCTAAAAGCGGTGAAAATAAAAGTTAGGGACCAAAGTGAGAATCGCGTGAAAATGTAGGGACGAAAATGTAGTTTTCACCTAAATTATACTAACCTTCTTAAAGCTTGGGAGAATGTTAGAAACCTATATATATGTTCTTATTTTGATAAACCATATTTCATCCCTCCAAGTTTTGATATAGATAAGAGATACCCTTCTACAACCTCTTCATTACATGCCATTATAATTAATAAAATCAAAACATGCGTTTTTTAAAGTAAAATTTCATCAAACTGTTTATATAATAAGAAAAATAAAATAAGAGTATCTTCAGGGAGTTTGTGTCATTTTTGAAAAATATTAGACAATTTTTGAATTTCCTCAAATCTTGATGATGGTTGATGTGATTTACTCTATAGTACTTTATATAAAACCATGATTAAATTAGCATTTTTAGTCCCATATTTCAATTTGATCCTTGAGTAGAATGTTTTAAGTTTAACCATTGTTTTAATTTAGTGTTTGTTTGGAAATAATTTATTTAACTGAAACTGAAAACTTTTTGCTGAAAATACTATAGATAAAGCTAAAGGTAGTTGAAATAGTACAGTTGGGCCCATAAATAGTACCAAAAAAGTGTAATGAAACTCATGAATAGTAGCAAAAATAAGCTAAATAATAAAAAAAGTTAACTTTTATAATCAATGCCTGAAATAGTACAGTTGGACCCATAAATAGTACCAAAAAAGTGCAATGAAACCCATAAATAGTAACAAAAATAAGCTAAATAATAAAAAAAGTTAACTTTTATAACCAATGCCAAACGCACATTTAATCCCTAAGCTTTAATAAGGTTTTAATTATCCATTACTAATAACAATTTATTGATATGACAAATGTTTTTTTTTTTTTGGCTATAAATGTCCTCAATGCATATGTTGCACACTAGACCGCATGTCAGTATTACAAGATCAAAATGTATGAAAACACAAGAATTTAATATTCAATTTAAAAAAATATATTTGTTTAGAGAAACTAATAAATGTGCGGGTTGACAGGCAAAATGGGGCTGTTCTATGCAGGAGGACTTTGCTACTTTTGATTTTCCTTTTACTGCTGATCTAGAAACTTTATTAGCTAAGGACATTAATGGTTTGTACTATTGTAGACTTGTTGCTGCCAATATGGCCTCTGTTGATGTGTAGTTTTTTTCTTTGTGTTTAATAATATTTCCCTTTTACAACAAAAAAAAAAATATATATATATATATATATATATATATATATATTTGTAGCCCCAAAACCTTAATTAATTGATCAGGTCGGCATAAAGAAATGGACAAGGAACAGTACGGATGATATTGACTTGTTTTTAAAATTTAAAAGGACCACAATATTCCTTTTCATAAAAAAAAAAAAAAAAAAAAAAAAAGGACCACAATATTCCTTTATATAGCTTTGTCCTTTCTTTTGGTTAATAAAATCTTTTATTTGTTAAGAAAAAAACCCCACAATATTGAAAAATTCAATAATTCATAAATGAGGAACTAACAATAGTTCATAGACCAAAATTGCATTTTGAACTGAAAACATTACATAAAAAACGACAACCATGAAAGGGCGCCTGTTATATATATATATATATATATATATATGGTAAACAGAGAGGAAAATTATATTACATAAAATCAGTAGTTACAATCCGAGTGACTCGGTTATACAAAACAGCATTAGCATCATTAGATAAGACCTCCATGATACCAAAAGGGAGGATCATATGGTAAACAAAAGGTTCAGACAGACTATGGCCAAGTTTAGCAAGGAAATCAATGGTTTTGTTGGTCTCCCTATAGCAATGTTGCAATTGGACCTCCTGGAAAGCTTGAAGAATGGACTTGCAAGCATCCACAATGGGTTGGGTTAGCCGTTTGGTGGCTTTAGTGTTAAATAACAGATTAACAACTTCAAGGGCATCCACATTAACAATGAGCTTTTCAACACGCATATTTCTACGCACATATTTACTTAGTCATCTCGTCAAACATCTCTTGTATAACAATGATTAACATATAAAATATCTTAAATTGGTACAAAAATTCAACCAATATATGTCAAAATAAGTGACGTCCTATCAAGAATGAAAAGGGCCCATTGTATCTTAGTTTCGTCAATACAAGTACTATTCACAAAATCTTAAAAGTATCTTTGACAACAACTTTTAGTTTACTTGTTTATTATACAACATTTTAAAACTTCTTTTTATTTTAATGTTCAACATATTTTAAACAATATTTAGTAAATCTATTTCTATTAACTATATAAAAAGCGGCTATGTCGCTACAGTGTTTGGTCACTGTTCACATAACGTATTGAATTGTTCATCTACAGTGCAGTTTTGGTGAGCCACTTTTTTTTTTTTTTGAACAGTTATAGGTTTTTTTTGGTCTTCCGTTTGTTTTTTTTTTCTTTTATATATATTGTTATACTGACACAACAAATTTCACAATATTTTCACAATTATTGAGGTGTCAATTTCTTATAAGTCAAAATAAAATAATAAAATATGAAACTGTGACCAACCACAACTGAAAATAAATGTTTTGTGAAAATATTGTGACACTTGTTAGGTGAATGTGTAAAAGCTACAATACTTTTGGTTTGTTCAATATGTACTTCTTCTTTTTTTCAATCATCGATTTGTGCTCTTTTTTCCACTAACTATATAAGAAGAGACAATGCCTCTGCATTGCCCATTTTGGTGTAGTGAGCCATTTTTTTCCCCAAGTTTTGAACAGCTGCTACAGTGCCACTTTGGTTTGTTCAAGTGGCACTGTAGCTACAACATTTTTTTTTTTTTTTCTGTCTTCTGTTTGTACTTTTTTTTTTCTTTTAAATATTTATAAGAACCCGCATATATATTGTTATACTGACACAATAAATTTCACAATATTTTCACAATTATTGAAGTGTCAAATTCTTATAAGTTAAAATAAAATAATAAAATATGAAACTGTGACCAACTACAACTGAAAATAAATGTTTTGTGAAAATATTATGACACTTGTCTCATGTATAAGAGCGCGAATGCGCGTACAGTGCTTTTGCACTGTACATTCGGTTTCGTGAGCCACTGCCTTTTTTTTTTCCCATGTTTTGAACAGTAACTACAGTACAGTTGTAGTTACAGTCACTACAGTACCAAGAGGCAGTTGTAGTTACAGTTAATACAGTGCCTCTTGGTACTGAGAGGCACTGTAGCTACAGTGTCTAAAGTTTGTTTATTTGTTTGTTTTTTTTTTTTTTTTTTTAAATATTTATGTAAGCTGGTATATGTATTATTATACTAACACAATAAATTTCATTCACAATTATTGACATGTCAATTTTTTACAAGTTGAAATAAAATAATAAAATATGAGATTGTGACCAACCACAACTAAAAATAAATGTTTTGAGAAAATGTTACAACACTTATTGTACAGTGCTTTTGTTTTATCGCCAATGCGTGTATGCACTGTATCTACAGTGCTTTTGGTTTAGTTAACTGGCATTGTAGCTACAGCGCCTAAAGTTTTTTTTTTTTTTTTTAGTAATCGGTTTGTGTTTTTTTTTTTTTCTTTTAAATATTTATGTAAGCTGGTATATATATTGTTATACTGACACAACAAATTTCACAATATTTTTACAATTATTGACGTGTCAATTTCTTACAAGTCGAAATAAAATAATAAAATATGAGACTGTGACAAACCACAACTAAAAATAAATGTTTTGAGAAAATGTTACAACACTTATTGTACAGTACTTTTGCTTTATTCAACTGACATTGTAGCTACAGTGCCTAAAGTTTTTTTTTTTTCCTTTTTTTTTTTTTTAGTAATCGGTTTAGGTTTTTTTTTTTTTTTTTTTTTTTTTTTTTTTTTTTTTTCTTTTAGATATTTATGTAAGCTGGTATATATATTGTTATACTGACACAACAAATTTCACAATATTTTCACAATTATTGACGTTTCAATTTCTTACAAGTCGAAATAAAATAATAAAATATGAGACTGTGACCAACCATAACTAAAAATAAATGTTTTGAGAAAATGTTACAACACTTATTGTTATCACAATATTTTCACAATTGTTGAGATCTTAGTTTTTTATAGATCAAATAAAAAAATGCTAAGTCTACAACATTTTAACATTAATTTCTACAGTGCCTAAAGTTTTTTTTTTTTTTTTTTTTTTCCAGTTATCGGTTAGTGTTTTTTTTTTTCCCTTTTAAATATTTATGTAAGCTGGCATATCTATTTCTATTAACTATATAAAAAGAGCCAGAGGCTCATGAATAGTGTTTTTTTGGTTTATTTAATTAGTGAGGTGCACTTTTTTTTTTTTTTTTTTAAGATCTTTATTTGTTTACTTTGTACTTACAATGCAAGTTTACAATGTAAATACACAAAAGTGGTTAATATTATACACATTTGCACAAAAAATGGTAAATATTGTACAAATTTTGTAAATGTGTACAAAATTTGCCATTTTTTTTGTGTCTACAATATAAATTTACATTGTAATTGTAGGGGCCAGTTAATCAGGAGGTACTGTTAAGGTTGCACTAACTGGGCCTATGGCCCAATCCGAGGACATTAGACCATTCGAGGATGTCCAGATAAGATTATAAGGAGAACGGAGTAAAGAGAAGAGTGGAGATGATATGAGATAAGTCCAACAAATGTCCGAGGATAAAAGCCATCTCGGCAACAAGGGTTTGAGGTCAGTAAGAGTGCCATATCATCATAGACTTTCGTCGAAGTTACATCACAACTAAGAGTTGGACGTTGGGCAAGGGGTAAGAAAGGAGAAGGGCAACAAATATCTTCAAAAACTGCTACCTACGCATTAAATGCCTTTCAACCAACTCTCTGGCTGCATTAATGTGGAGGTGATGCCTGAACAGTAGTCAAGCAGCCTTACAGCTATTAGTTGATGGTTTTGGGAGGTGTTGGATGGGACAGGAAGGAGTTCCTCGAATCTAATCTACACGTGTATGGTAGGGATGACAGCAAAATTATAGTATATAGCATTAGAAGATGTACTAAAAAGTGGATGGGGGAAGAAATCAAGCAATTTTTACGATAAAACTGAGAACTCTTGTAAAATTTTATGAATGAACAAGACAATATAATATAAGCTCCTCAGACCAATCCGAGGACAGACTTTCTTATCTTACTCGAGTTTAATAGCCTTAAATTAGAAAGTTTTATCGTTTTTCTTCTTGAGTAAATCTAGTTCTTTCATCCACGCTCCATAAATTTATTGTTTGGGCTTTTTTGGGTTAAAACCCAATCCTATATTGGGTCCAATCCAACTTCAGTCCTTACAATTGGCGCCGTCTGTGGGGAGAGCTTGATCTAGTCTAAAGGAGATTCGGTTACAACGTTCGCGATGGAGGAGGCTGGACCACACCAAGTAGATGTTAATCTACATTTGGCGGAATCAAGGGGTTCTCAGCATAGCAATCCGCGTAGGAGCCTTCAACAGAGAGGAGGCCGTGAGGGAAATGTGCACACAACTCACACCAGTAAAAGTCAATCTCGAGGGAAGAGCCATGTTTCCCATGCAAAGAATGACAGAGACATGCAACGTGAAATCGACGAATTAAAGAGGGAGTTGCGTCATGCTCGGCGAAGACGTTCATCGCCCAGCTCTGAACCGTCCTCTGAAGAGACAGATGATGCTAGTTATAGACGGAGATCCAGAACTCCGCCCAGTGAGACCTTTTCCTATGAAGAGGAGCATCACCATAGACGTAGGTACAAAAGCCCGCCTTACAAAGGTTTGGGGAACGATACTATGAACAAGGCGCTGAGTCAAGATAGCAATCTTTCACAATCAGTAATATTATTTAAGCAAAAAAAAAATTTGATCTAAAATATTTAAAGGATACTAGTTATGAACAGTGTTCTTTAAAATATATTTCAGAATTCATAAAATGATTGGATGAAAGAAATTATTTTGCATCATTTAAAGACTAATTTAATGTAAATATTTTTGTTAATAAGAGAAAATAATGTTAAAAACAGATTTTATGTAGAACTATTTAGATCACAAGAAAATAATAATTCAAATTCAATCAAAAAGACACGTAATGAAATTGGAATTATCCAGAAAAGAAAGAGAGGCTAGAATAGAATTAGATGATTACCTTGTAAAAATTGATACATTGAAGCATTTTCCAGCAAACTGTTCATGATCAGAACAGACCATGTGTGCCTCACCTTCATCATCCTTACCTTCCTTACCGTCTCCGAAGGTGCTAAAATTATACCACCAATATGTGAGCAAGGAAATATGCAAAGGAAACAGAACTGAAAATGGTAGACGACAAGTGAGTACCAAATATAAATAGCACTGCCTTCAAGACAAGTTTCATAAACAAAAAGCACATAAACAAAAAGCATGTTCTGCAATTGGGTGGATGTTCTCCATTGGATAATCCCTGGCAATTTGATGGATCCTCTATATAAATTACCCTTCCTGGGCATCTTAATCCTGAAAATTATAAAGATCTCAGTCATATACCAAATCCCAAATGAAAGTGTTACTAATCGTTCAGTACATATATACATAGACATATACAAAGACAACAAAACAGAAAAAACACGGTATAAGTGTTACTAATCGTTCAGTACATATATAGATGACACTGCCTCGTATACAAGTTTTACAAACTCAAAGCTGGTTCTGCAATTAGTTGCATCAGTGCATGGAAGTTGTATGAGCTCCGTTTATTCTTTGTGTTTGACCAATAACAATAGAAGCTTAAGTCATGACACCATTTTTTTTTTTTTTTTTTTTGGTTTCTTTTAGTTTTTTCCTCTAATTACTTGAACACGCTAGCTATGTTTGTGTACTTTTTTTTTGGTAACACATTGTGATATGTGTGTGTGTCAACATTTCTACCTCCATGGGTAACTTGTAGTCTTTCAAGGTTCTGTTCATCTGCTGCTGCTTGACAAGTTTTTTCTCGTGCTTGCCGAATTAGTTCCTGGTCATTTGTTATGGCAAATGCTGAAATGAAAGCAGCTAATTAGTTACAAAGCACGTTGTAAATGATTTTTTTTCATGCTACAAGATGATGAAGTAAGATTAGGTCATACCACATGGAAACAAAGTATAATATATCTCCCTAGTTACTCTTATTGGCTTATTGCACTATTATTTGGGTTGAACACAGTGATCAAAACGACACCGTAGCATGCAGCACGGCAACTAAATTAGAGACATGCCAAAACGATATGTCGTCTAAATACATAAAGCCTCAATCATTTTAAGAGACACGCACAAGACATATCAACAGAGCCCAGATCTACTGAAACTTGTGCATTGCCTTATAGATTTTCACGAGATCATCCTTTTGCATTAATCACATTTATATTGAGAACCTAACGTTCCATAAAATCGGTGACTTGATGTTTTTTTACTTGAGATATACTGTTAGTCTTAAAAATTATACATAGTATACTCACAGTGATAGATGATATTTTCAAACCATCGAAGATTGCTGCCACTTTTGAATGTAGAAGGCTTACTTGCAAGGAGATGGAGAGGGGTCATGCCTTTCTTATTACCAAGGTTTGCAAGGTCTTTATGCAGGTGAAGTATTATTAAGGCCAATTCTGCCATGCACAATAACAAAATGTGACCAAATAATTAATTCTAGCGTATCTAACAGACTACCAATCCTCATCAACTGTTTTGTTACATTTATTTACTAACATTGTGTCATAAATTATTAAACAGATTAGTAATAGCAATCCACTTCCATATATAACTCACGATAGTGTTCTTCAGAGATGGCACAATGGAGAATAGTGTCACCATTTTTCCTTGCACAGTAATTGGAGTGTTCTCCTCCAGGGTGGCATTTAAAATGAAGGTAAAGAAAAACATCTATGTGACCGTGAAGTGCTGCTAAGAAGAGAGGGGTCTCGCCTTCATCGTTACGAACACTTAGCAACGTTGCTGATTCTGCTCTATCAAATTCAATGATGCAACGACATATCTTCTTACTCCCCACTTCTGCTGCATAGTGAAGAGGAGTACTTCCTAAATTGTTTTTCCTTTTTAAAGAAACTTTAGCCAAAAGACTTCCTGGCGGGCGTGATTGTTGTAGAAGTTGTTCAAAAATCATTTCTTGTTTATGGTACGCTGCTATGTGGAGTACCGTGCCCCCCATCTTGGTGATCGGGACATTTAGAAGCCAGTTTTCTCGACATATGCTAAGGACTATATCCCAATGACCAATTAATGGCTGCACTTTGAGGCAATCTTGCAATGTCAAGGTTGGGATAGGATGGTTGCGCTTGAACAGCATCCATCTAATTGGAACAATGTTGAAGATTTATGAATGGACAGAATTAGGATTAGGCTTGTGGAACAAGTTTTCAACGATAGATTTTATTATTTGTTATGTTGTTCGATGTCTCAAACCCCGTGCATATTTGAAATTACTGGAGATATTTGAAATGTCGAAAACAACACTTAATAAAACATTTATAATGTCACGGATGAAAAGAAATTAGGAAAATTATTTGGTATTTTGGAGTACAACGGAGTTATACTCTCTCTTCTCATATAAATAGTGAATCCCACAATAAATATTATTAGTGTACCATATTATTATGTGAAAGGATGGAGTGCTACATTGTTGTATTTCCTAAGTACTAAATAATTACTCAAGAAAATAAAACAATTTCTAAATCATTCAATCAAAATAAAATTAATTAAATTGAAGCAATCACTTCCTATAATGAAATGGTGATTTTAGATTAGTGTGGCATCTATGATAAAATTATTCAATGAACTCAGTGTATTACAAAAATTGGTGATCTTTTTTTAAAATTAATGATTTAAACTAAATATTACAAATCTATAAGGTATGTCTAATACCAGATATTCATGTCACATAATATTAGGTCTCCCAGGTGGTTCCTGTACATGAAACTCATCTTTATAAAGAGAGATGAAGTATGGTACACAGGGTGTGAAATAATCTTTTTACCTGAGGGATATCCTGCATTTCTATATTTGATTCCATTTTAGCTTATCCAATGGTAATCCTACAAAAATTCAGTGGCAAGAATAATGGCAAATTGAGATCCAACAGAAATCGAGAATATAAAGTCAATATTTGATGAAGAAAGCAACAGATTACCTCCTTAATTAATTTAAATTTATTTAGTTTCCAAATTAGTCTTTTAGTTGAGTTAAGAATTCTAGTTGATTTTGAATTTTAGATTTACTTTCTTTCCTACCTTATCTCTATTTTTATTATTTCCTAGTTTTTTATTATTATTATTTTCATTTCCTAGTTTATTTAGAAATCCTAAATTATTTTTTTGTAGAAACATTTATAAACCCTAAAGTTGTTCTAATACTCTTTTAAGTGAGGTTTTATTATAAAAACGGTGTAGAGGGATGATCAATTATGGAGAACAATCAGCATTTGTATACGTATTATACTGAAAATTTTGGTGGTTTTTCTCAAAAGTTGTTCTAATACTCTTTTATTTTCTTCTCTTCATCTTAATCATGGTTTGATAAACCAAACCATAGATCAAAGTTAAGTCATATTAATGACTCTAATATCACATTGTTTTCCCATGCACCATTTAAAAGTAGTCCTGGGCCTTACCACGTACCCTGTGTCATTTAGCATACAGCATTTAAAAGAGTACAAGCATCTGAAACTAAAGAAGATTTTATGCTTTTGAAAAAGTTGTACCCTAACTTATATTTACTGGAACCTATATGATCACCATCTTGGGTTGATCAGTTGGATATATAAATAAATACTACAGTACAAATTGAAAATCTCAAATCCCATCATGAACTGTAAACTTTTAAACGTATTTGACATCTTTGGAAACAATAACATCATGTACTTCGGGTCTGCTAATTATGCAATATCACACACTTTCTTTATCTGTTAATTTTTTGACATAAAAATATAGAAGTTATGAAATTTAAAATTTTATAGCAAGTACCAAAAAATAGTTCTACTTACTAGAAAAAATGTCACTGGCCTTAAGCCTCAAATTGTATTGAGTGGGATCAGTTTTGAAAAGATCCATTTGAAATTATTACCGCCTTAAGCCTCAAATTATATTGAGTGGGATCAGTTTTGTAACGAGAGGAAAGATTTCCTCAAACAATGATGAAATTAGAAGAATCATAAGAAGTTGGTCTTAACATTTCCAAGATGTGAAGTCAGGATTAGATACTAATGTTTTGTCCACACAGATTGTAAAAGGACATTGGATGGAGCCATAAAAAAAAGGCGTAAATGCACTTTTAGTCCCTACATTTTGAAGTTTTTCCATTTTAGTCCCTACATTTTATTTTTTCCACTTTTAGTCCCTAAAACCAATTTACGCTTTCCGTTTTAGTCCTTTCCGTCAGTCAACCAACGGAAATAGCTGAGGTGGCAGCCGGAACAATTAAAATATTATAAAAAATGCCACATCACCCTGACAAATCAGCATATATATTTTAAAAATTAATTTATTAATTTTAATTAAATAAAAAAAATAAAAACATAATTAAAAATAATAAAATCAAACCTAAACCCAGAAAATCAAATCCAAGAACACAAATTCAGAATTAAAAACAATGAAATCAAATGCCTATGAACACAAGAACACAAACCCAGAAAATCAAACCCAAGAACATGAAATTTATACCCACCAACAGCAACCCACAACCACCAAAATTTATACCCACCACCAAAACAACGCCACACACCGTCGAAACTTCAAAACCAACCTAAGAACCAGGTGCGGTAATTGCCTCTTCTTTTAGCCTTTTCACAGTAACAAAAAAAATAAAAATAAAGGAAGAGAAGGTTTCACTTTCGGCCTTTCAGTTTCTAGGTGGAGCCAGCCACAATAACTTGTGACTTGTGAGAATTGTCAGCGACTGAAGATGGGTTTTGGTCTTCGGATCTTGGTTTCAATCCTAGTTGTCTTCCTTCTCCTCCAAACTCTCAACGCCACATCTTCATCAAGCGGTCGAAGGCCACTAGCTCGGAACAAGAACCGTCAGATCCAACCCAACTGCACCCACTTAGTGTCGGAGTCTCAGTGGTATGAGTGATATCGTAGACAATGAGAGCACCCACAGCGCCTCTATAGTAAGCAGAAGTGACAGCCCTGAAACGCTCTTGCCCAGCAGTGTCCCAGATCTGGGCTTTCACCTCCTTCCCATCGATTTCCACAGCCTGGGTCTGGAACTCGACACCAATGGTGGCCTTGGAGTTAGTATCAAACTCGTTTCTGGCGAAGCGTGACAGCAAGTTGGACTTGCCAACAGCAGAGTCACCAATGAGAACTATCTTCAACAAGTACTCCTCACCGCCTGAAGAATGCTCATCCATTTGTAATATAAAAATATCAATCAATGGATTCTCAAATGTTATCAGTATAAATTGTGTGTGCGTGACTATAAAAAGTCTTGGGTCTTTCTTTGCTTGCTTTTTTTTTTGGTAGTGGAGATGGGGAGTTGGGAAAGGAGAAATGCGTGTAAATGGTAAATGAGAAGTTTGTTTTGTTATGTAATGAGTTGGAGGAGTGAAGACTTCATTTTAAATGGGTTTAATTTTGAATTCTTGTTCTTGGGTTTGATTTTCTGGGTTTGTGTTCTTGTGTTCATAGGCATTTGATTTCATTGTTTTTAATTCTGAATTTGTGTTCTTGGATTTGATTTTCTGGGTTTAGGTTTGATTTTATTATTTTTAATTATGTTTTTATTTTTTTTATTTAATTAAAATTAATAAATTAATTTTTAAAATATATATGCTGATTTGTCAGGGTGATGTGACATTTTTTATAATATTTTAATTGTTCCGGCTGCCACCTCAGCTATTTCCGTTGGTTGACTGACGGAAAGGACTAAAACGGAAAGCGTAAATTGGTTTTAGGGACTAAAAGTGGAAAAAATAAAATGTAGGGACTAAAATGGAAAAACTTCAAAATGTAGGGACTAAAAGTGCATTTACGCCTAAAAATAAAATAAAATAAATTTTTTTTATATACAATATAAAAGTTCTACTCTAACATAATCTAAAGTATATATGCGTGTGAAACTCCTTCTTAAGAACTTAAACTCTGAACTACTGACTCTTACACCTCACAAGCACTTATATATACTTATAAAGTAACCATCACACCAAAAGTGTACAATGGTTAAAGCTCTTTAACTTATAAAGGGAAGGGTAGAGTTTTCCAAGAGAGATAGGCTTTGTTGGTGAGTTTGATGGATAAGGAATTATTACCATTTGTTGGAAGCCATGAAGGTCGTTGTATGTATCTTGTACCAAGTTGAAGCAAAAAATTCGTTTGAAAAAATAAATTAATGGTTCTACTTACTTGAAAAAAATTTCTGGCTTCCTAGTCGCTCCCAGGACCATATGTTGGTGTTGAGAATCTTGAGATTTCTGAATTCTGAGGTGATATCGCTATCGTCCAAGGTGAATGGAAAGGTCAAAGCTACCCGTAAATATATACCTTTTTTTTTTTTTGGAGAATTATATTGGTGATTCGTGCAACTCGTTTTTTGTTTTTTGTTTTTGGGTAGAAATCGTGCAACTCGATGGCTAATGATGAAAAAGGACATTGTGCTGCAAAACCGGGCCCATAAGATTTTTTTTTTTCGTTGGAACTGCAAATCTTTTTCACAACAGAGAAAATTACAAAGGAGAACCACAGGCCTTAGCCTTAACAGGGCCCATAAGACCTTCTTTTTCTTTTTTTTTTAAATAACAGGACCCGTAAGACTTGGTGTTTTTTTTTTTTTTTTTTTTTTTGGGGAATAACTTTTTTTTTTTTTTTTTTGAGAAGGTTTTTGGGAATAACTTGGTGTTTAATTAAGTTAATATTCCATATGTTTTGTCCGAATTTAAAGCCTTTTCTTTACCAAATTAAGTAAAGGATCTACAACCTTTTTGCCTTAAAAAAGAGAAAGAGGGAACATGTCAACTTAAATGAGAAAGCACACATCCAGGGAAAAAAAGAAAAATAGGTAACACCTGTGATATCAATTGCACACATTTTAAGTAAAGAATCGATACGCCTAGCTAGGCCATGTGACGTGGGGGTGACTTTGGGCAGTTCTGTTACTAGTCCCAGGAGAATTTGAATTTGAGGTAATAGTTAGAGCATTTGTATTAATTTGTTTATAATAAAAAAAGATATAAAATTTATATAGTTTTGTTTAAAAATAACTAACAAGTTTGTATTTTTTTTGAGAAAGCATTAGTTTGTATTTAATTATGTAAATTTATAAGTTTGCTATAGTAATCATGTAAAATTACATTGATACTATTTATTTTACATTTAGTTGTTTATTCTTTCTTTACTTATCTCGAGAATGAAGGAAAATAGTGAATGATGATTGTTGTATGTAAAAAAATAGAAACAATTTTAAAAATTAAAAAAAAAATTGATATTTTAATAAATTGTAGTGTAAAATTGATAACTGATATTGAGTATTTTGAAAAATGAAAATATAAAATAAAATAAAAAGTAGGTTCTTATACTAAAGTAAATAAGAATTTGCTACATGAGTTAATGCGAATGCTTTTAAGGCTGTTGCCTATTGGCCTATTGCACCTTTATCAATATGATAGTAAAAATTTTTAAAATGTTAAAAAATTTCTGATGCAATGATTGAGATTAAAAAATAAACTTTTTATTTTTTAATCCTAACTCTTAAAAGGCAATTACATGAGGCAATAGGATCTCAATCTGTCCTATGACTTCCTTCATGGTTGGGGCAGGGCCTATGCGCGCGGAAGGCTATGTGAATGTACGTTGCTTTCTGATTCTTAATATCCCCCAAGATTATTTCAAAGTCTTTGTGGGTGCCAGTGTCGGGAATTTTTGTTTTTCTAAACTGTGATATGTAAAATCTCTCACATAGAGGTGAGTCTCGTACTTAGATTTTACCCCTATGTACGAGGAACTTTACATATGACCATTACAAAAATACGACCTCCCATGATTGAGTCCAACACAAGTAATTGTTACAGGCTGGATCCAAGAAAACAAAGACAAGTAAAGAATTTTTTTTTTTTGGGGCTGAAAAAACAAGTAAAGAATTGATACAAGAGAAAAAGAAGACGCAATATCTATATTCCATAGCAATGGTGGAGCCAGAGGTTATCTTTGGGGTTAAATTAGGAGTGTTTTGGCTAAATACTATGTAAATTGGAGTTTATTTGTGATATTGGTACTGTTCAAAGTTATATAGGGAAATGAGGAGAGATGTGAATTTCAACAATGGTATTGCCGCAATTGTGAGAAAAAGTAAAAGAGAGGAGAGAGAAATGATGTGACAGAAGGGAGAGAGAAAAAAAGTGATTGTGGCAATGTGATTGCCGAAATAGGAAAAGAGAAAAAAAAAATGAATTGTGGCAATGACATTGCCGAAATAGAAGGAGAGAGAAAAAAATGAATTGTAGCAATGGCATTGCCGAAATGGAAGAAGAGAGGAGAGAGAAAAAAATGAATTGTGGCTAGGGCTGTCCATGGGTCGAGCGGGGTCGGGTTTGTGCCCAACTCGGACTCGACCCGACATTATCGTGTAGGGAAATTTCAACCCGTAATCGACTCAAATGAAGTTTCAGATCAACTAGGTCACCAGGTCGAGTCGTATCGGTTTTTGGGTGTGTATTGGTCGGTTTTGGGTTTTTCGATATCGTCGGATTTTGGCCGAATCTCGTCAGATCTGGCTAAATCTAACGAGAATTGGCCGATATTCCTTCGGATCTATGGAAATTTGGCCGAGATTTGGTCGAGAACTAACGAGATTTGGCCGAGTTAGAGTCGGGCTTACTGGAGTTTTGGCCAAGTTTGAGTAGATCTAGGCTAGATTCGCCGGATTTAGGCATATCTGAGTAAGGAAGAGAGTAAATCTTGGCCAGATTTGAGCAGATCTGAGTAAAGGAATGCCAAACGTGGCCAGATCGGAGCTAAGAAGCACCAGATCATTGCCGAATCTAGGTAATTTTCGGCCTTCTCTGAGTTTTTGTTGGGCGAGTCAGGTGGCTCAGGTTTTTGAGGACGAAACCCACCAATCGACTCACCAGAGTTGGGTTCTGAAGGTTGAGACCCATCACCGACTCGTCAGAGGTGTCAGTCCGGCCATGACAAGTTGGTTCCGGTCAGGTTGGTCGGTTTTGTCGGGTCTTTGATTTGCATGGACACCCCTAATTGTGGCAACAGAAAGTTTAAGGATTGGGGACTTTCCACATGTCTCTGTTGATGTTGACTGATAATTTTGCTTTCATGTTTTAGATCTAAAGCTATGTTGACCAGTTAGATTTGCACTCATGTTGGAGATTCTAGGTGAAAGACCTCATCCGTGGAACATACTGATAAATTGATAATAACTCCAATAACTTCTTATATAAGAATCATATTATTATTTTAATAATTTATTTTTTTATCATACATAACTCAATAATTTTATGAGCCTTTAAAGCATATATTCATAAAATATACAAGTAAATAATCACTTTAGTAAAAGTTTTTTTTTAGAAACAAACTTGTTTTAATTTTTTGTTTTAGAGAGTTATGAATATAGAGAATGCATACCTTTTCTTTTAATTAGAAGAAAAATATACTATGAATTTTATAGTTAAAAATTTGGTACATTCCCTACATTTCTATTTTCTTGCTTCAATGCCATTGCCACAATTCATTTTTTTTTAACAAACGGAGACAATCAGACAACTTTAAGTAGAATATTTTAATATTTAAATATCAATCAAATAATAATTATTTAACTTTTTATATTATACCTTTGTTTTTAATTTAAAATCCATTCTTCTTGTTTTTTGAATTGCAAATTGAGCTTTTGTATTTAAGTTTTACTAACATCTCAATTTTAAATGATAAGTAATATAACTAATTCACTTATTTTTTCTTGTGTTATTATCAATTTTGGAAAACTCTAATATTTTTATATAATTTAAAACGTTAAATTATATATTTGAACATCTTTATAATTAATTTTATTATTATCATTCTGGTGTAATATTCTATTATCTTCTAAAATCAATGTCTAGTTACTTTATATAATCACATCTTTTCTGTTTTAAGCATTGGATCTATCTATTCCAGTACTGTCACATTAGTAACATTGTAATTAAGCTTTTCTTGTTGTGTAACGAACTGCTTCAACAGGAATAAACAGTGGCTAGGTGGTCTCTTTGCCATCTAGTGAATAAGAATTTAGCTTTCTCTTTACCAAAAGAAAAAGGAAGGAACTAGAATCTTGCCTTAAAAAAAGATAAAGGAGGGGGGAGAGGGGAAGATAAAGAAAGGAATAAGCTAACTAATGAGTTGTCCCTTCGTCTATCTCAAGATAATAAACTTTGAATCTACAAGGAAATCTCCTAGAATCCACCAAAAAATAAAGGTGAAAAATCTCTAAATTTTTATTAAACTGAAATTTTGAATTGCTTTGGAGTCTATAAAGCTTTTAAATAGATAAAATTACCCTAGGCCTACCAACTACATTCCTAATGTGGCTAGGGAATGCCTAAAAAACGCTAATTTGCATTAGGCACGAAATTAGGTTAGAAAATAAGAAAGAAATTACCAAAACCTGCAAATTTGAGAAAATTGCAAAATTAAATTCTCTCATCTATAGGAGACGCCCTAGAATAGACAAACCATTATTCTGAATTTTAATTTAAAAGTTATAACAAGAAGAAATATTATCTTAAATAGCAAAAACAATTATTTAAGGCTCTAAAAGAAGGAATTTGCCCGAAAAGCAGTGTAAGTTGTGGCCAAAGGTGATGATTTTTTATCCTTTTATCTATTCCTTCAAGTCACCAATTCTCACGCGATTAATTCTTGGCTTCGAAAATTTCTACTAGTACTTTTTACTTCCTAGACTTCTGTGTGTTGACTTCTGATAATCTCTTTCTTGTAAGAAAGTCTGAGCTATTTATTTTACATCAATTATTACCACAAAAAAAAAAAAAAAAAAGTTAATGATTTGTACAAGTATTCCTCAGTCAAATATAATAGTATTCCTCCTTATAAAATAAATGAATTATGAAAAACCAAACAAATAAATATTTTTAATATAAAATTCAGAATTAACGAGTAACTGCATTACAAATAATCATTCAAAACTAAAACATATCTCAATATTTGAAATAATCAATCATAATATGTCAAAGAAAATAAACCATAACAACTAATAAGTTTATATACCTAGGGTTTGAAGGGTATATTGGTAAAATATCATTTAATTAAACTGGTTAGACGGGTCAAACGGGGTCCATGTGATGGACACTAACCCAACCCGTTTATTAAATGGGATAGTTATGTCAATCCGAATATGACATGAACCCATTAAGTCTCAACCTATAACCTGCTAATTTCGTGTTGTGTTGTGTTGGGTTCGCGACCCCTAAACCTAAACATCTCCGTTGGAGATACAAAAAAGTGTCAATTAAATTATATATTGTTCTCATACCCATTATGTTTGTCAAATTAATACTAACTAGCATGTAACCCGTGCATACGCATGGAAATGTTGAACAATATTGATAAAAAAGAACAAAAAATGGAATAATTTTATGATTATTCATTTAAATTTTTTAAAATTTAAATTATTACTATTATTCAAGGGAAAAAATGTTGATTATTGTTCTGAAAGTTGTATAAGGAATTTGATAGCATGAAATACTATAGTCGATAACAATTTCTTAAAAAAAAAAAAAAAAATTCTAAGTAATGAAATTGTTTGTTTATCAATTGGGATTTGAAACAAAAACAAAATTGAAATCCACATTTAAAAGTACCTCGTGCATGATAATGCTAAATTTTTGTATTATGTTTATATATGCAGTGATGATAAAGTGGTCTTAAACTCTTACATATGAATTACTTATGGTCATATATTAATGTTAATGTTTCTACAACTTGTTAGATCTATTAATTGGAAAAGAAAAAAAGTCACAATGTCGCATCTATTAATTGTAAAAGAAAATTTTATAGTGGAATTATATTAAATCACCTGAGAACTTGTTACATCTATCAATTGTAATAGCAAAAATGTTATGGTGGAATTATATTAGATAACATGATGTTAAATCACAAATTTGCAAGTTCTCTTACCACTCATTTTCAATCTCTTGTACACAATTGCAATGTTTGAATTTCTCCCTTTACTGAAGAAAATAATATGAACTAAGAGCTTTCTGTCTAATTCTATCTGACATGTGATCTTTATACGCTTGTTTAGAATGTTATGGATATTTTTCAAGCCTCTTTTATTGGTTCCCTCAATTTTAGCGTGTAGTAAATACTTATGCACCGAAGTTAAGAAATATTTTTTTATGAAACATGGTACAAAATTAGACCATAATTCAAATTCAATGGATTTTCTCCAGAAAAGAATAGATTTGATGTTCTTATAAAAATTATAGTTTACAGCATATATCTAGAAATAAAAACCACTTGCTTTTGCAAAATCTGAACATCCATAAACTTAAATACGCTGATGTATACAACAAATAGCATTACAAAACAAAATCATTAACAAACAAAAACTAAACTTAGCTAATTTAACTATTATATGGCTCCATTGAGGTGAATAATCACTGTTTTTCTTTTCAAAAACCAAAAGAGAAAAAATATTACATATATGGGTTGCTTTTTATCTACTCCAACTTCTATAACATCCACGCACACCAAAGTGTCAAACCACAAAAACTTTCATGGATACAATAAATAAAGTTGATACAGATAAAGTTTTAAGCCAAAATAAGATTACCCATCATGAACTCCCTTAATTTTTTCAACTTCTCATTTATCAACATCCCATCCAAAGAGTATAATGAATATATATACACACACACACAATCAAACTGAAATGAAAGAGAACAAACAGAGAATAATTTTTTAACTCACCTAATAAAGTTATAAGTGAATCGATTTGAGGACAATCATAAAAAAATCGGGGACATGGACCAAAAAAAAAAATTAGATAAAGTTGAATACTTGTTTTTAGAAAAACAATACATGGATGCACAAAATTAATTTAACCAAAATACCCAAAACAAAACTAAAAAAAGTAACAACCCAAAAACCTTAATCAAAACCAAATCCTCTTTGCTTGAATTACATGTAGATAGTATCTCTAAAAATAAAAAATAAAAAACCTACTTATAGATAAATTGAAAATAAGACATTTATTCAAACCCAAAAAAAAAATGTTGTGCAATTCGTTAACAAAATAATTACTGGAGATATTTGGAATGTCCAAAACAAAACTTAATAAAACATTTATAATGTCACAGATAAAAAGAAATTAGGAAAATTATTTAGTATTTTGGAGTACAACGAAGTTATACTCTCTCTTTCAATATAAATAGTGGATTCCACCATAAAGTTTATTAATGTACCATATTATTTTGTGAAAGGATGGAGTGCTACATTGTTGTATTTCCTAAGTACTAAATAATTACTCAAGAAAATAAAACAATTTCTAAATCATCGAATCAACATTAAATTAATTAAATTGAAGCAATCACTTCCTACAATGAAATGGTGATTTCAGATTAGTGTGGCATCCATGATAAAATTATTCAATGAACTCAGTGTATTACAAAAAATGGTAATCTTTTTTTTGAAATTAATTCATTTCATGATTCAGACTAAATATTACAAATCTAAAAAAGGAATGGGTAATTGTCCCACATTGCTTAAGAAAGTGTGTTGTGTGTAGTATAACTTGCCCCACCCTCCCTTAAAAGTTACCATGGCTTTTGAGTGAAGTTGTGGTGTGCCTTTGTGTTAGAACCCCTTTCCCTCTCCCTTGTGTATGTGTGTGTGTGTGTTTGTTTCTCAAAAAAAATGAATGTCTAATAGCACATATTCATGTCACATAATATTAGGTCTCCTAGGTGGTTCCTGTACATGAAACTCATCCTTATGAAGAGAGATGAAGTGTAGTACACAAGGTGTATGAAATAATCTTTTTACCTCAGGGATATCCTGTATTTCTATATTTGATTCCATTTTAGCATATCCAACGGTAATCCTACAAAAATTCAATGGCAAGAATAATGACAAATTGAGGTCCAACAGAAATCGACAATATAAAGTCAATATTTGGTGAAGAAAGCAATAGATTACCTCCTTAATTAATTTAAATTTATTTAGTTTCCAAATTAGTCTTTTAGTTGAGTTAAGAATTTTAGTTGATTTTGAATTTTAGATTTACTTTCTTTCCTAGCTTATCTCTATTTTTATTATTTTTTTCATTTCCTAGTTTATTTAGAAATCCTAAATTATTTTTTTGTAGAAACATTTATAAACCCTAATTTAGTCGGAAGTCTAAAAGGTAAGTGAGGTTTTATTATAAAAACGATGTAGAGGGATGATCGATTATGGAGAACAATCAGCATTTGTAAACGTATTGTACTGAAAATTTTGGTGGTTTTTCTCAAAAGTTGTTCTAATACTCTTTTATTTTCTTCTCTTCATTTTAATCATGGTTTGATAAACCATAGATCAAAGTTAAGTCATATTAATGTGTACGTTTTTAGACCCCTTAACACAAGTTGTTTAACCTAGTTATTTAGCCAGTTGATTACTTAGATAAATTATTCAGTTCTAGGTTAACACATTTAAATCATATCATATAAATAATGCAGAAATATAAAGAACACAAGGATATGATAACCCAGGAAAACCTAACTGGTAAAAAACCTGAGGAGGATTTAACCTAACTATGAAAGAATTGAAGTTTTAACAATAAGACTTAGACCACTAACATCCTATTGCTACCTCGAGTAGAAAACTTACTACCACGACCACGTGACAACTCCGATTCCACGGACTACTTCTTTCCTTGATCTGTAGCAACCACAAATTCTCCTACTTGTGACTTTGAGACTTCACTCAAAGGTTTCAGATCTTCTTTAAGTTCTTTAAGCAGCAACTGAAGATATCATCAAGTTCTTAACATGAATCTTGATCTTGATAACCCTAAGTGTGTGTATGAAGGTAAACACCTTTAGATCTCACAAAAGATTCAACACACAACCATCAAAAGACCTCAAAAACATAGCTAGGATTTTTCCTTTTATACTTGAAGTAAAACACTTAATCCTACATGTCAAACGGGCTTAGGCTGAATTGGAAATTCTGCAGAAAAATAAATTTGCATGTGGTTCGATCGATCGAGCCTAATTTTCGATCAATCAAGCCTCGCAGATTTAGTCCAATAATTTCTGCAATCACTCGTTTCTAGTTTTACACTTAATCACTCTTTGAGCAAGCCTAAATCTATACTCTATGTTTTTATCATAGTTTGCCAATACATTACAAATTAAAGTTCTAATACATTAATTTCTAAAGTCTTAGAACCTAACATAATGACTCTAATATCACATTGTTTTCCCATGCACCATTTAAAAGTAGTCCTAGGCCTTACCACGAACCCTGCGTCATTTAGCATACAGCATCTAAAAGATTACAAGCATCTGAAACTAAAGAAGATTTTATGCTTTTGAAAAAGTTGTACCTTAACTTATATCTATTGGAACCTATATGATCATCATCTTGGGTTGATCAGTTGGATATATAAATAAATACTACAGTACAAATTGAAAATCTAGGGTACTTCAAGTCTGCTAATTATATAAATATCACACACTCACTTATCGCAATATGATAATAAACCGATTGAAAAAGACAAAATCTGGAACACTTTCTTTATCTGTTAATTTTTTGACATAAAAATATAGAAGTTATGAAATTTAAAATTTTATAGCCAATAGCATAGGAGTGACTATGGTGCCAATTCAATATTTTTTTTATTATCTAATAAGTACAATATTTTAAGTGTTATTTCTTAAATTCTCTTTTTAAGATTCCGTCATCTTAAGAGGGGAACCTAAGAAACAGTACCTAAGTTAAGGAAGTCAATACCGTACTGGAGGTTGTACCGATTTGGATAGCGGTTCGATATATTTCGGATACCGATTAATACCGGTGTACCGTTTCGAGTTTACCGCTATTTTTTACTTTTTTTTTTTTTTTTTTTTTTGAGAAAGCTATTTTTTACTATTTTATACAATATACAAAGTTATATTTCTAATAACTCAATATATCAATGGCAACTTTTTATATTTTTTGATGGAGTTACCAACATATAAATATATAAAAGTGAAGACTATTAAATAATCAAACACCCACCAAACCCAATAAATACCAGTCCCACGTGTCAAAAGATCGGTGACACCAATTCAAAATATCATCTGATGCTTTGAGAAAATCAAAAGGCAAGTGTACTCTTTTGACCAAGCATACAAGTTACTCAGTATTTACATTGAAAAAGCAAAAGGAAAGATGAGGGAAGAGTGGAGTGTAGAGAACAAAGTTAGAAAACAGCAGAAGTAAATTGGTCATCGTTAAGTCAGAAGAAACGGGGTCCATCAAAGACTTGGGAGTGTTTTTTTTACTTTTTAGAAACAAAATACACAAAAGAAAAAAAAAAAAAAAAGTTCTAACGTAAAAACAGACCACAAATTTTAATCAAAAAATAAATAATTATCTCATCATTCTTTAAAAATTACCATAAGACTAGGAGTTTAAAAATAATGCTTGTGTCACATAAAATGGTGAAATTTGTACCACAACTCACCACATATACGAATTATGGCACAAATGGTGCCACTTTAGATGGCACTAGCATAACTCAGAGTTTAATTAAGCTAATATTCTATATCATTAATAAGTAATGGGTTCGTTTGGATACAACTTATTTTACTGAAACTGAAAACTGAAAACTGAAAACACTGTAACAAAATAATTTTTAAATATGTGAATAGTACTATCGGACTCATTTTTAATGAAAAAGTTATTAAAAGATGGAATTTGTGGGTTAGTAAATAGTGCACAGATGTACTGTTTATTATAAAAAAGTCAACAAATGCTAGCTAAAAAAATATTAAAAAAAAAATAACAAAACGCCGAAAATGAAACGCAGGCGCACAAACGCTGAACCAAACGAGTACAATAATATGTCTCTCTTGTCCTCGTCTTTTGTGCAGAACCTCACGTTAAAAAAGAGGACTGAAAGAACCCAGAACCTCACCTTGAAAAAAGAGAGAGAGGCAGCATGTAAATAAAGTTGGACCGAACACTTTTGGTTGATTGAAATTTTGTAGTTTTATTTTTTAGTTCTTATTTTGAAGGACTGAAATACATCGACTGGGACCAAATACACCAAATTTGGACGGTAATAAACTGAATTGGATCCATTAGATTGAAATGGACCGAAACTTTATATTTACTTTATTTTCAATAACATGTAATATAATTTAAATTAATTCCTCACACATTAAGGGGGTGTTTGGTACATGTGTTTGAAACATGTGTTTTGTTGTTTGAAAATGTGTGAAAATACGTGTGGGTGAAACAGTATATAAAAATGCGAGTAATGTTGTTTAAAAACTGAAAATGTGTGTTTGAGTGGGTGTACCAAACACCTCCTAAGGGTCTATTTGGATACCACTGAAAACTGAAAACTGAAAACTGAAAACACTGTAGCAAAATAATTAAAAGAGATTTGTGGGTTCTATAAACAGTACACGAGACTCACTGATGTGACATAAAGTCACAAAAATTGAGAAACGTGCTTCAAAAAAAAAAAAAAGGTGAAACGCTAGACATGGAGACGTAGACGCCAATCCAAACGCATACTAATCACAAAATGAGTATTACGATAATAATCGAAAAGGAAAAAACCCAAAAAAAACCCGAAACGCTACTTCCTTTATTTGTTTGTTGAAACAAAAATACAGAAGTAATGAAGTTTAAAATTTTGCGGCAAATAGCATAGGATTGAGGTTGCCAATTCAATTAATTGACAGTGCACATATTACTTTTGGAAAAACAAAAACCTTAAATTGTCCAATCTTTTGCTTAATGAGGCATTGAAGACTCTCAGACAACTCCTCTTTTTGTAGGTGTTCGTGATCTAGATTTGCAGTGAAAAATTTATGCTAGCTTCGTCAATGATATTACTTATTTTTCATTAATGTGGACATTTTGGATGTATTATTAGTGGATAGCTTATGGTATTTACAACTACGAACGTAGAGGAGGTCTTGATGTCAAGACTTCCTTCATAGTTGATACAATAAGTAAAGATAGAACCAGTTGTAACACCTGATATTTTGCCATGAAAACTTATAATCTTTTCATAAAAAGAAAAAAAAAAATGGAGGAAGTTTTGATGTCAAGTGAAAATTGGGAGTGAATAATGGGCCACAAAGCTGATTTCAATCAAACAATTAACATGGCTATTATGAGCCATTGATCATGACTCGATGGTACATATAACTGATATAAGTAAATAATAACAAGCATGCTTTTTATTTATTTATTTATTTTTTTTAGAATACTAAGTATTTTAAGTTTTAACACATACACAATGAGAGAGGAGAGAAGGTTTTAAAGAAACTAACAGTAATGTATATCCAAAAGACATAAGAAAAAATAGCCTTTATTAAAAATTGACCATAAATGACAATAATGTAATAGGGAAAATCACATTTCTATTAACTGGTTCACCATGACCGCATCTACCTAGTTAACCTCCTAAGCATACCATTAATTCGAGGATGCTAATTCACTGATTTAAAAATTAACAAGCATCAATTAGGCTATAATATTTTCTCTATATTGAGGGATTAAACTAATTTACTCAAAGTACAACCCGTTTTCCACTTTGCTAAAAGAATTAGGAAGGACATGACCTCTGTTGGGTCACGTAAAGAGTAAAGGGCTTCTGTCTCCTTTGGAGTAGTAGAAACAGCTACAGAAAATCCTCTTCCAATGCTTTTAATCATCTGCAAACATTTATTTACGTACAAATGGGTCGAAATACATGCCTAATTATTCATCAAAACTAGCAACAAAGTTAAACGCATGATATCAATAGTGTTGCAACATCCACCAAGACTATCTTTAGCAACATTTTCTGGATGCAATCAATATTTGAAATGGAAGAAGAGGGGGTTGATTTTTTTTTTTTTTTTTTTTTTTAACAAAAAAGGGGATTGATGATTCAACAAGGATTTTAGAAGAATCGCCACATTTTTAAAACCTTGTAAAATCGGTAACAATAATGAATTACTATTGAGTAGGTTACCCATACCTTAAAAGCATCCTCATCAGTTTTATCATCTCCTATATATATAGGAAGGACGTTGCTAGAGTACTCAAAACCAAGAGTGTCAAGTAGATACTGCAAAGCACAACCTTTATCCCAATTTATAATAGGGCGGATTTCCATGACCTATAACAAAAATACAAACAACAAGAATTAAACCTTAATCAAAATTAGTATTTTTTTGAGGTCAACTAAAAATCTTTAACAAAATAACTATGATCTATTTTCCAAAAAAGAAAATCACAAGATATGAATTATAAAACTTTACCGGCTAGTACTCTATGAAAAATTATATTTAAAAAAATAGAGAGATCTTATAATTAGTATAGCGACAAGAAAATTTTTTATACCTTTTTTCCCTCAGATATACGGAAGTCATTATAGAATTCCATTGTAGATTCCACCATCTCCTTAAGCTTGCCAACATTCTTCAATAATTTAGACATGAAATCCACAAAAGTAAAATTACAATTTTCCATGATTTTAATTAGGTGTTAACAATATCATTGTTATTACATCACTTTATTTTATTTGATCATATCATATCAAATTAATTAGTATTATTGCCATATGCTATTTACCTCTTCATTCACACAACGAAAGTGTACAGAGAGGCAGAACTTATTGTCTTCAACCGAGGCACCTTTTATGTCTTTTGTTATTTTTTCCAATTTATCCTTTATCTGCAACAAGAGAAGCAAAAACATTATTGAAGTAAAAACAAAAAAGAAAGAGAATTTATTTGCATTCTAATACTACAAAGACCTAGGAACAAAAGGTGGAGATTTTTATCTAATTAATAATCATGCATTTTAGTATGAGTTTGCCATTTTATTAACTTTGACAAAGAGAATACAAAGTTATTCAACCATATATATACATCATTTCTTACCGTTTGAATTCTAGGCAAGAAGTCTCGTACTGGGCAGAAGTTAACCATGTCATTACCCTGTAAGATAAACAATTAATGTGCTCAGAATGAAAAATAATAAGCATATTTCGTTGCAATTATTTTCTATAGGAGGAGTTTTGAACACAACACAAAAAAGTTTTCATGACAATAAGCACCAAGTATATAGAAAGTAAACCACAAAACAATTGAGAAATATACCTTCTCATCAATAGTCCTAGTTTGATGCTCGTGGTTACCATAATTGAGAGAAACTGATGGGGTTGATATATCCATCCCATGACTTCCAGCATAATAGATGTTATTCAATCTCACAAATTGGAACACCTAGAGTAGAGAAAAAAAACTTGTTAATAATAAAAAAGTTTGTATATGATCAGGTCTAGCGTATTATTTCATTAGTTGTGTGTGAGTCATTTACCTTATCCCTAGACCTTCCAGAGATAATTGCAGTTGGGAAATGTTCACCAATTTCTCTTACCGCTGAACGCATCTGTTAATCGAAAGGCACAAATATAGTGTTATAACTTATAAGCCAACATGTTTTTGGAGGAACAAATATTTCATTTAAAAAAATAAATAAAACTTCCATATACTATGCGGTCAGTTTGCAGAAAAACAGTACGTTTATGGTTTTGATTCAAGTTACTTTTTATATGGTATAGAAATTACTTCTAATGCACAATACTTGACCAATTAACTAAGGTCACGTTTGGGAAAAGCTGAAAAATGCAGATTTTTTTATTATTTAACTTATTTTTACTACTATATATTCAACTTATTTTTGCTACTATTTATAGGTCTTATTGCACTTTTTGGTACTATTCATAGGTCCAATGGTACTATTTCAACTACCTTTTAGCTTTATCTATAGTACTTTTTATAAAAAAAATTTAATTTCAGCTAAATAAGCTATTTCTAAATGGACTCTTAGAAAAAATTCTACAATAGCATGAATTCTTAAACGTACTTTCGCTACATTTTAGCTTTATTTACAGTATCTTAGCTACCTTTCAGTTTTTAGTTTCAGTTTCAGCTACCTTTTAGCTTTATCTACAGTATTTTATAAAAAAAATTCTGCAATAGCATGAATTCTTCACGTTTTGGTTCCACTCAAATGAAATCCAAATGATACATGAACTATTTAAAAATAATTAGGCAATTTAGTTCTTCCTTCGTAGAGGTTGAGGCAATTTGATTCTTTAATATATATATATATATATATATATATATATATATATATATATATATAATATCTTTAATGATGTATGTATGGTTAGAAGTCACAACTAAATTGTATGTTCTAAATTTTTTAGGTGAAGTACTAACCTCAGTAGACATGAAAGCTTGATCAGGGTTGTTTACAATCGGTGAGAGAGTTCCGTCATAATCCAAAAACACAACCATCTGTTTCTCATGAGCTACACTCTTTATTTCTTCGAAAGAGCTCAAGGCGGATGGATGATTTTTCTGTACCAATCAAACAAAAACTTATTAGTAATTTACTACAACAACAAAGTTTTAGTGTGTACTTGGGTTGGCTTATTGGTTTTTTTTTTATATATATTATTTGTTGAAAGTAGATAAGAGTATAATATTGTATTTAGAAAAATTGAGGTTTTAAAAATTTTATATAAACAAATTAATATGCTTAAGTTCCAAGATAAAAATTACTTTATTTTCAAAATATCTAGTTTTGTTATATTAATAAAGCAAAAGTTGAGATCATCACATACAATGTCCTTACCAGCCATATATCATAAAAATCATCAATTACATCTTCATTGTCGTGAAATCTTTCTTCTGAGTTGGATTCCATGTTTAGAGGGCCTGAAGGGAGCTGTGGATATACCATAGTTAGATGAAATTGAACACTATAATTAAACATAAATGAAAAAGAAAGAAAATAAATCAAGCTCTAGAAAAGGTGCTTGACCTGTGCATAAATAATTGAAATTCTTGCAATATGAATTATAGAACGGGACAACTTTTTTTTTTGGGTAAAGATAATTTTTTTTTGTTTTAAATGTCATTACAGTTAAAAATTGTTGCTTTTGTCATGAAAAAAGTTCTTAAGCCCTCTGCTCCATAATAAAATTCCACCTTGGTCATGGTTCATTAAAAGCAAGAGACACTAAATTAGACTCATAAATGTACATTGTCTAGAAGGTGGAAAAATTAGCTCAGAGATACAACATGTCACTTAGTTGATACATGAATAATCGGTACAATGGTACAATGATTTCACTTAATATTGCTTTGCGGGAGTTTTTATATTTTAATGAAATAAAAGAGCAACCTTATATCAAAATTAAAAGGCAAAAATTAGAAAAAAAAAAAAAAAAAGTATTTAAAGGTGTCCTAAATCATGTGAAGGTTTTGTAATATTAATAGATAATCTTTAAGTACTCTAGCAATAATATCTTACCAAAATTGATCTATTTTCTACTATCGATCCCTATTCACAAATCGAGAAAATAATAAGAATTAAAATAAAATAAAAGAAAGGTTTCGTACGTGGACCATAAATTATACACCCACTGACCCTCATAGAAAGGGTTAGGGGGACGTTCTAATCAACTGTTTCGCTCACCAAGAACTTAGAAAAACAAAACAAAACCAGGAGTTTTTCTTTCTCAAAAAAAAGTGCAAACTCTTGGGATGTGTTTGTTTGGAGGTGAAATAGGGTATATGGAAAATCTTGGAGAGAAAATAGGAAGGAAAACTTTTTTGGAGTGTGTTTAGTTGAGTGGGAAGGAAAGAAAATAAATTGTGAGATTCAAGTATTTTCTCTCCAAACCCACCAAAAACTTTTCCCTCCAAAATAAAGAAAAAATTGAGACAAAAAAACTCATGAAATAAACTTTCGAAAATACCCTTGAAATTCGCCTCTCTCTCCAACGCACTAATGTGTGTTGACTTCCTTTTTCTTTTTTTTTTCTTTTTTTTTTCTCTGGTACTAAAGTGATGGGTTTTTTTTTTTTTTTTTTACTTGCTTGCTTTTGTCTGGACATGTTAGCTTCTTTTCTTCTTCTTTTTTTCTTTGATTTTTTTTTCTGGACGTGTAGCTTTCTTCTTCTTTTTTGGTGCTCATATGTTTATTTTCACATTAATTTTGGTTGGTTTTTGTTTTTGTTCTTCTTTTTTTTTTAAGAAAACAATTTTGGGTTAATTTCTTATGTTTTTTTTTTTTTTTTACTAAAGTGTCCATCTATACACAATTTTTAAAAAATATAATGTGTTACTTTTTGTTTTATTTAATAGAAACATTATAGTAAATTTATACCAACTTTATTTTCAACCAAACAAAAAAGTTTTTCATCCCTCCACTTTTTCATCCTCCCAACCAAACAGAACCTTAGTGACACAATCAGATTTCCTACTCGTGTTTGGATACCGCTTATTTTGCTAAAAATTGAAAACGTTGTAGTAAAATAATTTTTAAACGTGTGAATAATCTCATAGGACTCATTTTTAATGAAAATTTTATTGAAAAAAAAAAAGTTTATAGGTCTTGTAAACAGTACATAAGACCCACTAAAAAAGTTATCACAACCACAAAACGCTAAAAAAAAAAAAAAAAAAACGCAGACGCCGACGCCAATGCCTACGCGTCCCTTTTCATCAGTACATAAAACATATATACATTCAAATCTCTGTCTCTCTCCTGATAAAAATAAAATAATATAAAATATCTCTCTCTCTTTTTTTTTTTTGAAACAATAAAATCTCTCTCTCTCTCTCTCTCTCTCTCTCTCTCAACCACATCAATCACGCAAAAACCCAAACATGTTTGCTGAAAAACATTAAAACATTAAGATCCATACGAGGCAAAAAGTAACTGAAGCCAAAAACATAATGAAATTTTGCTATTCATCGATTCACGGTAATATTGAGCAAACCCACGTATCAAATTGAAGTTCTAAATCGACTGTATTTTGGAGGACAAATTAATTTGTCTCTGTAAATTAATAGAACCAAACCTTAATTATTTGTGATAAAAACACTATCTAATTTTGTTTCCCTTGTAAAATCAAAACTTTGTAACATGGTACATAGTATGTGCAGCTATGAATAAACAATGAAGTAAAAAAAATTAGAAGGGAGAGCAAAGAAAAAAGAGTTCGTACTTTCTTAGTTGGGGTTTATTTGAGAAAACCTTCGAGAGAGAAAAATTCGCAAGAAATTAAACTATGTAAGAAAGAAAACTTTGTTAGAAAGAGAGACGAGTGAAACTAAAAGGGAGAGGGGGTGGTATTTATAGAATTAGGAGGAGAGAATTAAAATTACAATCTCGTTAATGTCCTAGTAGTTGTAGGATTAAGAATGTGGTAAAAGCATAGGTATGTTATTGTTATCATGATGACGTTGGTGATTCAAAATTTACGTGTGCTTTACTGTAGTCGGTAGTGCATTAATTATTCCTAATTCTATTCGGACTTTTTTTTTTTTTTTTTTTTTTTTTTTTTTTGAGAAAACTAATCGGATAAGTAAAAAATTTAAAAATAAGATTGAAAGTAAAAAATTAATCTAAAAAATTAATCAATTTTAATAACAAAATAAATAAACAACTATATGATAATGTAATTGTCATACATAATCTAATATAAAATGTAAACTTTAATTTATTTTTTCACACCTAGCTTATTTTACTCAATTGCCGTCGACGATTTTTCATATTTTAAAACCGCTGCATGATTTTTTCACACTCAATAGTCTTGAATATATCTTTCTCAATATATGTGACAAATGGTCGGTTTGGATACTGTTTATTTGGCTGAAACTGAAATTTTATTGCTGAAAGTACTATATATAAAGGTAAAAGTTAATTGAAATAGTACAGTGTGGCTCATGAATAGTACCAAAAAATGCAGTAAGATTCATGAATAGTAGTAAAAATAAGCTGAATAGTAAAATAATTTTTCATTCTTATCCAAACACATGCTAAGCAATCATTATTCATCAATTGATCTCCTATTCGAAATTATTACCCAATAAGTTCTATGCTAGTACTGATTTTATTCCGTGCAGGTGTAGCAAAGTTGTTATTTTTTTTTATTTTTTTTAATCATTACCAAGTGGGACCTACGGTTTTATATTATAGTTGTAGACTTGTAATACATTTTTGTGGATTAAGATCAGGTGCAATACCTTAGGTATTGCACCTGATGCCATAGCATTGAAGGGTGGAGATTGAAAGTTATAAAAAGCAATTTTCAATCTCAACCATTAAATAAAAAAATATTAAAAAGATGTAAAAAGTTAAAGTTAAAAGTAAAAAATGTAAAAAAAATTGTGAAGGAAATGGTGTAATTGCATGGTGTAATTGCTAAATGCAATTGCATCATGTAATTCACCCAAGTCTCTCACAATTTTTTTTTTTACTTTTTTTACATTTTCACCTTTATTTTTTTACTTTTCCTCATTTTTTTTATTTAATGGTTGAGATTTAAAGTTACTTTTTACAATATTAAATCTCAACCATCCATATCAATTGTATCAAGTACAATACCTAAGTATTGCACCTGATCTCAATCCCCGTTTTTGTCTAGCCCATCAAGTTTTTGTGCTCACGCAATCACACTACTATTCAATGAATCAATGTAAAGATTTTTTTTTTCTTTTTTTTTTTGCTAGGTAAGTGTTGTTGCAGGGGATAGAACCCCTGACTTGTTAGAGCACTCACAGCAGTGGTGCTATATTACTATATTGCTATATTTTAACTCCTCAATCCCTAAAATCAGCACCCAATAGTGGAGCTATATCTATTTTTTTTAGCTCCATTGCTACAGTGCACATCTATCTATAGATGTGCACTGCTCATGAGAGCTAAAAAAATATATATTATTTTATTAAGTTTCTCTCTCCTCATCCATTAAAAAAAACATTTTTTCTTTCTTTCTTTTTCTCTCTCTCTCTCCGGCTTCTCTTCTTTCTTCCTCTTTCCTTCTCATTTTTTTTTTCTATCCCTCATCTACTCTCTGCTTCGCCGATCTTCATCGTCGATCTTCATCGAGCTTCTCTAGCTTCTCTCTCTCGTGCCTCTTTGAGTAAATCATTGCCGTCTTGCCGCTGATGGGTCGCCGTCACACCAAGGATCGCCATCGTGCCACCGCTGGATGGATCGCCATCACACCGAGGATCACCATCGTGCCGCTGGATGGATCGCCGTCTTGCCGCTAATGGGTCACCGTCATGCCGCGATGGATCGCGTCGTGCCATTGGATGGATTGCCGCAGTGCCGCTAGGTAGATCGCCGCCTTGCCTCCCCTCTTTGGGTGGATCGTGGTCGTGGGTTGCTAGATTTTGTGGTGGGTTCGGGTGTGGATGAGTTTGTAGTTGGCTTGTGTTGGCTTTGACAGTTTGGATTGGTAATTAGTGGCGGTGTGCTGATTGGTGAAGAACATGGGTTTTGTGGGTTTGTGGTGGTGGATCGTGGCTGGCGGCAGATCGATGGTGGGTTTTGCCATGGATTGGTTGTGAGTTGGTGGCTGGGTTGGCTTGTCACAGCAGTGAGTGGTGGTGGTGCTGTGAGGGTTTGTGGGTTGAAGAGAGGGAAGAGAGGGAGAAGATAGAGATAAAAATGAATAGTGTGGGTTTGTGGGTTTGTGGGTTTTTGTTTTGTTCTTCTTCACTGGTTTGGCTGTGTTGATTTTTCCTGTGTTTTTGTTTTGTTCTTCATTGGTTTTGATGGGCACGGTGGGGATGTGATTGTACAGTGATTTTTATGGGTTTAGTGGTGGCTGTGGTGGTGTGTTGGTAGTTGAATGAAATATTATTTTATTGAAGTGTTTATATTATTTTATTGTGTTAAAATGTAAAATAGCTCCACTGCTGTAGGGTGTGAGAAGGTAAAATAGATAAAGTGACTTTTTAGATAGCTAAATAGCTAAAAATTTAGATCCACTGCTATGAATGCTTTTAGGCCCCAAGTAGATCGGGTACCACCAGGTCGGTGATAAGATTTTTCTTTTTTTAATTATTACAAAGTGAGACCCATTGATTTTATATATAAAATTGGTTTTATATATAAAATTGTCTTAAGAATAGGAGTCTACTACAAGGAAAAGTACCATGAATTATTGAATTGAGATATTTTTTCTTACCTTTTGTGTCAAGGGGGCAAATAAGGTATGTCCTGTCATTATAATATATATATATATATATATATATATATATATATATATATATATAATTGTCTTAGGAATAGGAGTCCACTACTAGGAAAAGTACCGTGAGTTATTGAAGTGAGATATTTTTTCTTGCCTTTTGTGTCAAGGGAGCAAATAAGATATGTCCTGTCATTATAATATTATTCGGTTGGGGCACGGGGCACCTATCCCCCACGCCCCCCCCCTCCCCACCCCTCCGCTAAGAATTGAATACGTTTTTTTTTTTTTTTTGATGGGAGATTGAATATGTTATTATTAATTCACTTTTATGTAATAACGTAGTATGTCGGAGATTACTACTGATTGTTTGTTTGGAAATAACTTATTTAATTAAAGTTAAAATTTTTTATTGAAAGTATTGTAGATAAAGTTAAAGGTAATTAAAATAGTACAATTGGACCCATAAATAGTATCAAAAAAGTGTAATAAAACCCATTAATAATAACAAAAATAAGCTAAATAATAAAAAAAGTTAGCTTTTATAACCAATGCCAAACGCACACTTAATCCCTAAGTTTTAATAAGGTTTTAATTATCCATAACTAATAACAATTTATTGATATGACAAATGTTTTTTTTTTCTTTTTTCTTTTTTTGTGGCTATAAATGTCCTCAATGCATATGTTGCACACTAGACCGCATGTCAGTATTACAAGATCAAAATGTATGAAAACACGTTTATTGATCAGGTCGGCATAAAGAAATGGACAAGGAACAGTACGGATGATATTGACTTGTTTTTAAAATTTAAAAGGACCACAATATTCCTTTTCATAAATAAATAAATAAAAAATAAAAAGGATCACAATATTCCTTTATATAGCTTTGTCCTTTCTTTTGGTTAATAAAATCTTTTATTTGTTAAGAAAAAAACCCCACAATATTGAAAAATTCAATAATTCATAAATGAGGAACTAACAATAGTTCATAGACCAAAATTGCATTTTGAACTGAAAACATTATATAAAAAACGACAACTATGAAAGGGCACCTGATATATATATATTTTATTTAGTAAACAGAGAGGAAAATTATGTTACGTAAAATCAGTAGTTACAACCCGAATGGCTCGGTTATACAAAACAGCATTAGCATCATTAGATAAGACCTTTATAATACAAAAAGGGGGGGTCATATGGTAAACAAAAGGTTCAGAGAGACTATGACCAAGTTTAGCAAGGAAATCAGTGGCTTTGTTGGTCTCCCTATAGCAATGTTGCAACTGCACCTCCTAGAAAGCTTGAAGAATGGTCCTGCAAGCATCCACAATGGGTTGGGTTAGCCGATTGGTGGCTTTAGTGTTAGTTAACAGATTAACAACTTCAAGGACATCCACATTAACAATGAGCTTTTCAACACACATATTTACTTAGTCATCCCGTCAAACATCTCTTGTATAACAATGATTAACATATAAAATATCTTAAATTGGTACAAAAATTCAACCAATATATGTCAAAATAAGTGACGTCCTATCAAGAATGAAAAGGCCCATTGTATCTTAGTTTTGTCAATGCAAGTACTATTCACAAAATCTTAAAAGTATCTTTGACAACAACTTTTAGTTTACTTGTTTATTATACAACATTTTAAAACTTCTTTTTATTTTAATGTTCAACATATTTAAACAATATTTAGTAAATCTATTTCTATTAATTATATAAAAAGCGGCTATGCGGCTATCGTGTTTGGCTACTGTTCACATAACATATTGTACTGTTCATCTACAGTGCAGTTTTGGTGAGCCATTTTTTTTTTTTTCCTTTTTTTTTTATAGTTTTGAACAGTTAGAGTTTTTTTTTTTTGTCTTCCGTTTGTTTTTTTTTCTTTTATATATATTGTTATACTGACACAACAAATTTCACAATATTTTCACAATTATTGAGGTGTCAATTTCTTATAAATCAAAATAAAATAATAAAATATAAAACTGTGATCAACCACAACTGAAAATAAATATTTTGTGAAAATGTTGTAACACTTGTTAGGTGAATGTGTAAAAGCTACAGTACTTTTGGTTTGTTTAATATGTACTTCTTTTTTTCAATCATCGATTTGTGCTCTTTTTTCTACTAACTATATAAGAAGAGGCAATGCCTCTACAGTGCCCATTTTGATGTAGTGAGCCTTTTTTTTTTTCCCCAAGTTTTGAACAGTTGCTATAGTGCCACTTTGGTTTGTTCAAGTGGCACTGTAGCTACAGCATTTTTTTTTTCTGTCTTCCGTTTGTACTTTTTTTTTTCTTTTAAATATTTATAAGAACCCGCATATATATTGTTATACTGACACAATAAATTTCACAATATTTTTACAATTATTAAGGTGTCAAATTCTTATAAGTCAAAATAAAATAATAAAATATGAAACTGTAACAAATTATAACTGAAAATAAATGTTTTGTGAAAATGTTATAACACTTGTCTCATGTATGAAAGCGTGAATGCGCATACAGTGCTTTTGCACTGTACATTTGGTTTTGTGAGCCACTGCCTTTTTTTTTTCCCATGTTTTGAACAGTAACTACAGTATAGTTGTAGTTATAGTCTCTATAGTACCAAGAGGCAGTTGTAGTTACAGTCGCTACAGTACCAAGAGGCACTGTAGCTACAGTGTCTAATGTTTGTTTGTTTGTTTGTTTTTTTTTTTTTTTTTTTTTTTTTAATATTTATGTAAGCTGGTATATATATTGTTATACTGACACAATAAATTTCACAATATTTTTACAATTATTGACGTGTCAATTTCTTAAAAGTCGAAATAAAATAATAAAATATGAGACTATGACAAACCACAACTAAAAATAAATGTTTTGAGAAAATGTTACAACACTTATTATGTAGTGCTTTTGCTTTATTCAACTGACATTGTAGCTACAGTGCCTAAAGTTTTTTTTTTTCCTTTTTCTTTTTTCAGTAATCGGTTTAGGTTTTTTTTTTTCTTTTCTTTTCTTTTTTTTTTCTTTTTCTTTTCTTTTAGATATTTATGTAAGTTGGTATATATATTATTATACAGACACAACAAATTTCACAATTATTGACGTGTCAATTTCTTACAAGTCGAAATAAAATAATAAGATATGAGACTGTGACCAACCACAACTAAAAATAAATGTTTTGAAAAAATGTTACAACACTTATTGTTATCACAATATTTTCACAATTGTTGAGATCTTAGTTTTTTATAGATCAAATAAAAAAATGCTAAGTCTACAACATTTTAACATTAATTTCTACAGTGCCTAAAGTTTTTTTTTTTTTTTTTTTTTCCAGTTATCGGTTTGTGTTTTTTTTTTTCCCTTTTAAATAATTATGTAAGCTGGCATATCTATTTCTATTAACTATATAAAAAGAGCCAAAGGCTCATAAATAGTGTTTTTTTGGTTTATTCAATTAGTGAGGTGCACTTTTTGTTTTCTTTTCTTTCTTTCTTCTTTTTTTTTTTTTTTTCCTTCAAGTATGCCAATTGGTTTAAGCTTTGTTTTTGCTTTTGTTTTTTGTTTTTTGTTTTTTGTTTTTTTTAAAGATCTTTATTTGTTTACTTTGTACTTATAATGCAAGTTTACAATGTAAATACACAAAAGTGGTTAATATTATACACATTTGCACAAAAAATGGTAAATATTGTACAAATTTTGTAAATGTGTACAAAATTTGCCATTTTTTTGTGTTTACAATATAAATTTACATTGTAATTGTAGGGGCTAGTTAATCAAGAGGTACTGTTAAGGCTATACTAACTAGGCCTATAGCCCAATCCGAGAACATTAGACCATCCGAGGATGTCCAAATAAGATTATAAGGAGAACGGAGTAAAGAGAAGAGTGGAGATGATATGAGATAAGTCCAACGAATGTCCGAGGATAAAAGCCATCTCGACAACAATGGTCCGAGGTCAGTAAGAGTGTCATATCATCATGGACTTTCGTCGAAGTTACATCACAACTAAGAGTTGGACATTGGGCAAGGAGTAAGAAAGGAGAAGGGCAACAAATTTCTTCAAAAGCTGCTACCTACGCATTAAATGCCTCCCAACCAACTCTCTGGCCGCATTAATGTGGAGGTGATGCCTGAGTAGTGGTCAAGCAGCCTTACAACTATTAGTTGATGGTTTTGGGAGGTGTTGGATGGGACAGGAAGGAGTTCCTCGAATCTAACCTACACGTGTATGGTAGGGATGACAGCAAGATTATAGTATATAGCATGGGAAGATGTACTAAAAAGTGGATGCGGGAAGAAATCAAGCAATTTTTATTATAAAACTGAGAACTCTTGTAAAATTTTATGAATGAACAAGACAATATAATATAAGCTCCTCAGACCAATCTGAGGATAGACTTTTTTATCTTACTTGAGTTTAATAGCCTTAAATTAGAAAGTTTTATCGTTTTTCTTCTTGAGTAGATCTAGTTCTTTCAACCACGCTCTACAAATTTATTGTTTGGGCTTCTTTGGGCTAAAACCCAATCCTATATTGGGTCCAATCCAACTTCAGTCCTTACAATTGGCGCCGTCTTTGGGGAGAGCTTGATCTAGTCTAAAGGATATTCGGTTACAACGTTCACGATGAAGGAGGCAGGACCACACCAAGTAGATGTTAATCTACATCAGGCAGAATCAAGGGGTTCTCAGCATAGTAATCCGCGTAGGAGCCTTCAATAGAGAGGAGGCCGTGAGGGAAGTGTGCACACAACTCATACCAGTAAAAGTCAATCTCGAGGGAAGAGCCATGTTTCCCATGCAAAGAATGATAGAGACATGCAACGTGAAATCGACGAATTGAAGAGGGAGTTGCGTCATGCTTGGCAAAGACGTTCATCGCCCAGCTCCGAACCGTCCTCTGAAGAGACAGATGATGTTAGTTATAGACAGAGATCCAGAACTCCACCCAGTGAGACCTTTTCCTATAAAGAGGAGTATCACCATAGACGTAGGTACAAAAGCCCACCTTGCAAAGGCTTGGGGAACGATGCTATGAACAAGGTGCTGAGTCAAGTTTCTAAGTCACCCTTCACACGAAACATAGAAGATGCGAGACTTCCTCGGTGATTTCATTAACCCACATTCACCATTTATAATGGTCGGACAGACCCGGTAGAACATGTTAGCCATTTCAGTCAAAGGATGGCCGTTCACTCCAAAAATGAGGCCTTGATGTGTAAGGTCTTTCCATCTAGTTTGGGCCCGGTGGCAATGAGGTGGTTCAACGGTTTAAGGGCGAACTCTATTGACTCCTTTAAGAAACTCACCCGGGCTTTTGGTGCTCGCTTTATTACTTGTAGCAGGGTTCCTCGGCCTTTGGGATCCTTATTGTCTATGTCCATGCGGGAGGGTGAGACTCTGAAGGCTTATTCAGATAGATACTGGAAGATGTTTAACGAAATAGGGGGAGAGTACGATGATGTGGCCTTTAGCACTTTTAAGGCTGGTCTTCCAGCCGAGCATGATTTGAGGAAATCTCTAACTGGTAAACCTGTTACTAGTGTACGCCAACTGATGGATCGGATTGACAAGTACAGAAGAGTAGAAGAAGACCAACTGCAGGGGAAAGGAAAGGCTAAGGTGATCCCTCAGGAGAGGAGAGATTTCAGGTTGGATTGGTACAATAATAACCAACCTCGAAAAGACTTTATTGGGCAGTCAAGATCCGCCAATACCCAGGTGGTTAACGCTGTGTTTCGAGAGCCAATGCAACAGGTATTAGAGAAGATTAAGAATGAACTGTTCTTCAAATGGCCAAACGAGATGGCAAGAGATTCTATGAGACGCAACCAGAACCTTTATTGCCACTATCATCAGGATCATGGACACACAACTGAGGATTGCAAAAATTTATGAGACCATTTGGACCAGTTAGTCCGAGAAGAGAAGTTGAAGCAACTCTTGCATCATTCCAGTGGTCGGGTAAGCCAAACGGGCTCGGTGCTTTGAGGAGACGCTTCTTCAAGACTCCCCCTTGGCACGATAAACATTATTTTTGCTACCCCGGGGAGGACTGGATCTTATCCTTCCAGGGTAATGTCTGTATCCCGTTGTCTAGCCGAGAAGTCTAGTTCAATGCCTAAGAGAGCCAAGATGGGCATCCCACTAGTGTTGGGTTTTTCAGATGAGGAAAAAGTTGGAACCATACAGCCTTATGGTCGAACAGACCCGATAGAATACGTTAGCCATTTCAATCAAAGGATGGCCGTTCACTCCAAAGATGAGGCCTTGATGTGTAAGGTCTTTCCATCTAGCTTCGGCCCGGTGGCAATGAGGTGGTTCAACGGTTTAAGGACGAACTCTATTGACTCCTTTAAGAAACTCACCCGGGCTTTTGGTGCTCGCTTTATTACTTGTAGCAGGGTTCCTCAGCCTTTGGGATCCTTATTGTCTATGTCCATGCAGGAGGGTGAGACTCTGAAGGCTTATTCAGATAGATACTGGGAGATGTTTAACGAAATAGAGGGAGAGTACGATGATGTGGCCATTAGCACTTTTAAGGCTGGTCTTCCAACCGAGCATGATTTGAGGAAATCTCTAACTGGTAAACTTGTTACTAGTGTACGCCAACTGATGGATCGGATTGACAAGTACAGAAGAGTAGAAGAAGACCAACTGCAGGGGAAAGGAAATGCTAAGGTGATCCCTTAGGAGAGGAGGGATTTCAAGTCGGACCGGTACAATAATAACCGACCTCAGAAAGACTTTGTTGGGCAGTCAGGATCCACCAATACCCAAATGGTTAACACTGTGTTTCGAGAGCCAGTGCAACAGGTATTGGAGAAGATTAAGAATGAGTCGTTCTTCAAATGGCCAAACAAGATGGCAAGAGATCCTATGAGATGCAACCAGAACCTTTATTGCCACTATCATCAGGATCATGGACACACAACTGAGGATTGTAGAAATTTATGGGACAATTTGGACCAATTAGTCTGAGAAGGGAAGTTGAAGCAACTTTTGCATCATTCCAGTGGTCGGGTAAGCCAAACGAGCTCGGAGCTTCAGGGAGACGCTTCTTTAAGACTCCTCGTTGGCACGATAAACGCTATTTTTGCTACCTTGGGGAGGACTGGATCTTGTCCTTCTAGGGTAATGTCTGTATCCCATTGTCCAGCTGAGGAGTCTAGTTCAATGCCTAAGAGAGCCAAGATGGGCATCCCATTAGTGTTAGGTTTTTCAGATGAGGAAAAAGTTGGAACCATACAGCCCCATGATGATGCCCTAGTGGTTACATTGAGAATTGGTGGGTATGATGTGAAAAGGGTGATAATTGACCAAGGCAGCGCTGCTGACATAATGTACCCTGACTTGTATAGGGGGCTAAATTTGAAATCTGAGAACTTAACAGCCTACAGTTCTCCTCTGGTGAGTTTTGAAGGTAAAATGGTCGTCCCAAAAAGTCAGATCAGATTACCTGTGCAGACCGATACGGATGTGGTGGAGGTGAACTTCATTGTCGTAGATGTTTTCTCTCCCTACACGGCCATTATGGGCAGACCTTAGCTTCTTACCCTGGGGGCCGTCTCCTCTACTCTTCACCAGAAGATGAAGTACCCATCCGGAGACCAGATTTTGGAGATAGTAGGAAATCAAACTACAGCCCGGCAATGCCTGGTAACGGCTATCCAACATCGGCCTGAGGCGGAGACCTCGGCCACCGCTGATAATGGCTTATAGCAATCAGAAACCCTGGCACTACCCTTTAATGGACTAGCCGACGAGGCGAAATGTGAAGATTTAGAGAGGGTAATCGTTGGTGATGATTTGGAGAAATTCTTTCAGGTTGGAGCTAAACTGCCATTGCAGGAGAAAGAGCAATTGGTTGAGTTCCTCAGAGAAAATGTTGATGTGTTCGCGTGGAGCGCTTATGAAGCCCCGGGTATAGACCCAAGCTTCATCTGTCATCATCTAAATGTTAACCCTTCCATCACCCCGAAGAGACAGCCACCTCGGCGTCCATCGAAAGAGCACGTCGAGGCTGTTAGAAATGAAGTAGCCAAGCTCAAGTCGACAGGGGCTATCAAGGAAGTCTTTTATCCGTAATGGTTAGCCAACACGGTGGTGGTGAAAAAGAAGACTGAGAAATGGCGGGTGTGTGTGGACTTCACGGACCTCAATAAAGCCTGTCCCAAGGACCCTTTCCCTATGCCTCGGATAGATCAGTTGGTGGATGCGACGGTCGGTCATCCTCGGATGAGTTTTTTGGATGCCTTCTAAGGATATCACCAAATATCGTTAGCATTGGACGATCAAGAAAAGACAGCTTTTGTCACTCCCATTGGAAACTATCCCCATAAAGTGATGCCTTTTGGTTTGAAAAATGCGAGGTCTACCTATCAATGGATGATGACCAAAATGTTCAAATCACAATTGGGCAGGAACATTGAAGTCTATATTGATGATATGGTTGTAAAGAGCAAAGTGGTGTCTGAGCATGTGAGAGATCTTACGAGCATTTTTGGAATTTTGAGAAAGCACAAGCTACGTCTAAATGCTTCAAAGTGTTCATTTGGTGTAGGCTCTGGAAAGTTTTTAGGATACATGGTGACTCACAGGGGAATTGAGGTGAACCTAGATCAGATTAAGGCCATCAACGGCTTACAAGCACCTCGGAACCCCAAGGAGGTCCAGAAACTGACAGGGATGACTGCTGCTTTGAACCGATTCATCTCTAGGTCAGCTGATAGGTGAAGACCTTTCTTCCTTCTACTGCATAAATGGAAAGGATTTGAATGGACCGAGGAATGTGCTGTAGCATTTTAGCAGCTGAAAAAGTACCTATCTGAGCCGCCTATCATGTCCAGTCTTGAGGTGGACGAGGTCCTGTTTGCCTACCTGGCGGTGGCCTTTCATGTAGTAAGTTTTATTTTGATACAAGAAGATAGTGGCATTCAAAGACCAGTCTATTTCGTAAGTAAGTCACTTCATGAAGTCGAGGTGCGGTACTTATCACTGGAAAAGGCCATCTTGGCAATAGTGCATGCTACACGAAAACTCCCCCATTATTTCCAGACGCACACCGTGGTGGTTCTAACTCAATTACTGCTCAAGTCCATACTTCGAAGTGCAGATTTTACTGGGAGGATTGCTAAATGGGGCACAATTCTAGGGGCTTTCAACATCAAATATATGCCTCGTACCTCTGTGAAAGGCCAGGTCTTCGCCGATCTAGTAGCCGAGTTTGCTGAACTTCCAGAAGAGGCAGAGGTGAAGCAACATGGCATGGATGAAAAATTGGTTGGCCTAATCTCCACACAAGGCTCCTCATCCTGGAAAGTATATGCGAATGAAGCAGCAAACTAGCGGGGAGCAGGAGTGGGGCTAGTTCTGATATCTCCTGAAAAGATCATCATTGAAAAGTCCTTGAGGTTGGGATTCTTGGTTATAAACAACGAAGCGGAATATGAAACTTTGCTGATGGGAATGGCTATGGTCCAGAAAATGGGTGGAAAGACAGTGGAAATGTTCTCAGATTCAAGACTGATCGTAGGCCAGGTAAAAGGGGAACTAGAAGCCCGAGATACAAGAATGCAAGAATATTTGGGTAAAGTTAGGCGTATGCAAACAAAATTTGAATCCTTTCACTTATCACATATCCCCAGAGGTGAAAATACCCATGCAGATTCCTTGGCTACCCTTGTCACTTCCTCGGCACGGAATTTGCCCCGAGTGTTAATTGTCGAGGATTTATGCCTCCTCACCCCAACGAGTAAAGATTTGCTCCAGATCCATCAAGTCAATTTAGGGCCGAGCTGGATGGATCCCATACTGCTATTCCTCGAAAGGGATATATTGCTTGAGGAGAAACCAGAAGCTGAGAAAATACGAAGGAAAGCTCCTCGGTTTTGATTGTCCGAGGACAAAAAGTTGTATAAATGTTCTTTTTCAGGGCCATATCTGCTTTGCGTACATCCCGAGATATCAGAGTCACTTCTAGAGGAACTACATGAAGGAATTTGTGGAAGTCACACGGGGGGAAGATCCCTATCTCACCGGGCCATTACTCAAGGATATTGGTGGCCAAATATGTAGAAAGAAGCGCAAGAATATGTTAGAAAATGTGACCAGTATCAGAGATTCGCTCTAAACATCCACCATCCTGGAGGAGTTCTTAATCCTCTTTCAAGCCCTTGGCCCTTTGCTCAATAGGGTTTAGATATTGTAGGTCCTTTTCCTAAAGTACTAGGAAACAAAAAGTATCTGCTGGTCGACACGGATTATTTTACTAAGTGGGTCGAAGTTGAACCTTTGGCTAATATCAGAAATGTAGATGTCAAAAGATTTATCTGGAAGAATATTGTTACTTGATTCGGGGTTCCCTATACCCTTATCTCGGATAATGGCCTTCAGTTCGATAGCAAAGCCTTCAGGCAATACTATTCAGACCTGGGAATAAAGAATAGATATTCCACTTTGGCTTATCCTCAAGGAAATGGACAAGTTGAAGCTGTTAACAAGGTTATAGTGAATGGACTTAAAAAGAGGTTGGACGACGCAAAGGGAAAATGGGTGGAGGAATTACCACATGCCCTTTTGACGTATCGAACAACGCCTAGACGGTCAATAGGAGAGACCCCCTTCTCAATGACATATGGAGCTGAGGCCGTAATCTCTCTGGAAACAAGTTTCCCAACGTTGAGAATTAATGCATTTACCCCGAATGGTAACGATGCGTTGTTGGAAAAAAGTCTGGACTTGATCGAAGAGCGAAGGGAGAGTGCAATGGTCCAACTAGCTTACCACCTGCATAAGCTCAAGCAAGGTTACGATACCAATGTAAGGCTGAGGCTGTTGGCCGTAGGAGATCTGGTATTGAGGAAAGTTTTGGGAACCACCAAGAATCCAGCTTAGGGAAAATTGGGGCCTAATTGGGAAGGACCGTATCGGATCACTTCAGTGGCAGGAATAGGCGCATACTATTTGGAGGATCTAGATGAAAAAACTGTACTCCACCCTTGGAATGTAAACAATCTAAAGAGGTATTATTATTAATAAAAATAGTCCTGTTTAGTTTCCCTTTAATTTATTCCGATCATATATCATGTGTTTCCTCATCTATTGAAGTATTAAATAGAAACTAAGTTATGTTACGTTCCTCGGACCACAAACTTAGTGGAAATTAATACCCTATGACATCTATTGAAGTATTAAACAGAAACTAAGTTATGTCAGGTTCCTCGGACCACAAACTTAATGGAAATTAATACCCTATGACATCTATTGAAGTATTAAACAGAAACTAAGTTATGTCAGGTTCCTCAGACCACAAACTTAGTGGAAATTAATACCCTATGACATCTATTGAAGTATTAATCAAAAACTAAGTTATGTCAGGTTCCTTGGACCACAAATTTAGTAGAAATTAATACCCTATGACATCTATAGAAGTATTGAATTGAAACTAAGTTATATTAGGTTCCTCGGACCATAAACTTAGTGGAAATTAATACCCTTTAACATCTATTGTAGCATTAAACAGACTCAATAGAAATTAATACACCCTGGTACTATTAAAATGCTAGTTTACTTGAACATTTAAAAGGAGTAAACCCTTAATTCCCATTCTCGAATCACAAGGTTTGTGATCACCTAATAAAGATGTAAACCTCAGTAAGCCTATGAGCATCACTTAAAGCATTCTGAGGTGCCCCGGACTTAACTTTGTTTAATCAAACGTTAGGGTATTTTTCTTGAGGTTAAACTTGTTAGAATAGATATATAATCAAAATATGTCTAGGTAATGTTATGGATTCAATGGTTCTCGTCCATTTTAACTACCAATTAAAAGTATGTGTAAAATTTGTTTTTCTCTTGTGTAAACAAAGGACAATCATGATGAAAACTACTCAAAATCAAAATAGTAAAACAGATAAAATAAAAATGAAATAAATAATAACTCAAATGAACTTGAGAGGGTAAAAATGCATATTTCATTAAAACATGTCTGAGAAAAGCAAAATCCCTTACAAAAATCATAATTATATTACAAAGGAAGTTTCATTTTTTCAATTTAATCTGAAGCTTGGAGGTCTTGCTAGCTGGATTATCTGCTTCTGTGGTAGTCGTTCCTTCCTTATCTTTGGAGGCTACCTTAGCAGGCATAGTAGTTGAAGCCAATTCTTACTGAAAGCCCTGGGAAGCGGCTCCTACTTCTGGAACCACTGTAGCCTTGTCCGAGGGCACTTATTGGGAAGCTCCAGTTTCTTTTGTCGGCCTTTACTAGCTGGGAAGAGGAGGATCCCAAGGCTGTGCTTCTTTAATCGGACCAGCAATTGTAGAAGCCACTTCATCTTGAGCAGAAGGAAGGTCCGAGGCTTGTATGGCAGGGGGGTAGAATATGTTTTCAGGCTTCCTCAGCTCAGAAGAAGCCTCAACCCCAGCTCGATTAAGGGCTTCATCCCAAGTCTGGGCGTAGTAGATACAACACACAGCTGGGACCTCTGTCCTAAGGGTTTCCTCGGTCTCAGCTACTCCAAGGTTGTAACCCTTTTGCTCAACCTCGTCCCTAGCCTTCTTGGTCTCAATCTTTGTCTTCTCAGCTTCAGCCTTGGACTTTTCAGCCTGATCTTTAAGCCTTTGGGCTTCTTCTAGTTGTTTCTTGAGTGTTGTCATCTATTCTCTGGCCGTAGTCAGTTGATCAGTAGTCTCGCGCAGGCGCTTCCTCTGGTCCTCGGCTTGCCTTTGCGTGCCCTCCAAGGCCAAGTCAGCACTACGGCGAATGTGCTCCTTTTCGGCCAGCTTTTTCTTCAGTTCAGGATTGCTATTTTCAGCAATGGTAAGTATTTGCACAGCTACCGTCCTTCTTTTTCTTTTGTCTTCCAATTGCTGGTAGCACGAATTGGTTATCTCCTCAAGCCTAAAAGTGGCTTAGACGGCCTAAAAGAAAAGGGTTAATACCATCACAAATAAAAAGTGTATATGTATATAATAATGATAAGTAAAAAAAAAAAGAAGAAAAAAAGAAGAAGAAAGGAAGTTAACATCATACCATGCCCAAATATCTTTTACAATTGAGGAAGACCTCATTCTTCCTCATAATTTGCAGATCGGACATATCCTTTGGAAGTACCAAGGCCTCCTCCACGGCCGAAGCAATGTAGCACCCAATGCCCCCGTTGAAGTCCCTGAGTGATGCATCATCTCTCAGGGGCTTGCCACTGTGCATAGGTGTTGGGAGCCAAGCCCGTGAATCTGGAGGCTGAGTGTCCACTCTCTCCATGCCTTATTGTGACATGTGGCTGACCTTTTGCTGCTTCGCAGCTCACTGAGCCTCGTCTTCACGGGTTGGACGAGATCTTCCAGTCTTAACCACATCTTTCCGTTTCTGTTCCCTTTTTCTCTTTGGATCAGCAGGTTCAGGTCTGATAGGTTGAGGTGGGTGAGGGGCGGGACGAGGAGATTTGGGAAGAGGAGGGGGAATCTGGGACTGTGTGGACTTCCCCAATGCACTTTTTCCAGGTTGGTTTTCAATTAACTCCATCAAACTCCTCTGGGGTTTCCTCTGGACACCCATTTCGTCTAATATGTCCTTGAGAGGTGGAGTCTAGTTGAATACCTCAAATTCGTCCGAAGAGTTTAACAAATCTACAACCTCATCTGGTTCTTCTTCTTCTTCTTCTTCTTCTTTTCCTTCTTTCTATTTCTCAAGAACGGGCTGGGATGAGGATGCTCCTATTGAAGGAGTGGCCACAAAGAGTGGTTGAGTACGGGGAGTACTTTTAGGAATTGGGACACCCTTTGGAACGATGAACCCTTGATAGGCAACACTGATACGGTGGAGCCGAGGATCGCAGGCTTTGATCACGTATTTAGGGGCTTGGAATGCGAGCGAAAGAGGTGTGTACCCAAGAATTAAATGGGCTGCTCGGAGTTGACCGTCAACTTCGTTCACGTACACCTCAGCTTGCAAGATCCTGTCTAAGCTCGCTTTGTTAACTAAGCTGAGCTTGGGTTTAGTAGCACGCTTATCTGCAAAATCATTGAATTAGAATAAAGTTTCGTTAGAGACAAGGATGCTGGGAAACGAAGAGAAATGCAAACCAAAATCATAAATCTACGGCTATACCCCCACTTAGTTCTCCCTCCTTAGTCGGACAGGGTAGGCCATCGTGCCATTCCCCAGAAAAGATTAGGAAATTCTCCTTTAAATTTTTGTTTGAAGTGGGGAGGTACTGGATTAGTCTTACTTCAGGATGTCTCGACTTGAGGTAATATCCCTGCCCCTTCAGATTGTGCAGATTGTATACCCAATTCACATCGTGGTGGGTCAGGTCAAGGTTCATAATGTACCCTAACTTGGTGGGTATGATGTGAAAATGGTGATGATTGACCAAGGCAGTGCTGCTGACATAATGTACCCTGACTTGTATAGAGGGCTAAATTTGAAACCTGAGAACTTAACAGCTTACAGTTCTCATCTGGTGAGTTTTGAGGGTAAAATGGTCGTCCCAAAAGGTCAAATCGGATTACTTGTGCAGACCGGTACGGATGTGTGGAGGAGGCTCGTAGATGTTTTCTCTCCCTACACAGCCATTATGGGCAGACCCTAGCTTCATACCCTGGGGGCCGTCTCCTTTACTCTTCACCAGAAGATGAAGTACACATCCGGAGACCAAGTTTTGGAGATAGTAGGAAATCAAACTGCAGCCCGGCAATGCCTGGTAGCGGCTATCCAACATCGGCCTGAGGTAGAGACCTCGGCCACCCCTGATAATGGTTTATAGCAATCAGAAACCCCGGCGTTACCCTTCAATGGACCAGTCGACGAGGCGAAATGTGAAGATCTAGAGAGGGTAATCATTGGTGATGATCTGGAGAAATTCTTTCAGGTTAGAGCTAAACTGCCTTTGCAGGAGAAAAAACAATTGGTTAAATTCCTTAGAGAAAATGTTGATGTGTTCGCGTGGAGCGCATATGAAGCCTTGGGAATAGACCCAAGCTTCATCTGTCATCATCTAAATATTAACCCTTCCATCACCCCGAAAAGATAGCCACCTCGGCGTCTGTCGAAAGAGCACGCCGAGGCTGTTAGAAATGAAGTAACCAAGCTCAAGTCGGCAGGGGCTATCAAGGAAGTCTTTTATCCGCAATGGTTAGCCAACACGGTGGTGGTGAAAAAGAAGACTGGAAAATGGCGGGTGTGCGTGGACTTCACGAACCTCAATAAAGCCTGTCCCCAGGACCCTTTCCCTATGCCTCAGATAGATCAGTTAGTGAATGCAACGGTCGGTCATCCTCGGATGAGTTTTTTGGATGCCTTCCAAGGATATCACCAAATACCGTTAGCATTGGACGATCAAGAAAATACAACTTTTGTCACTCCCATTGGAAACTATCACTATAAAGTGATGCCTTTTGGTTTGAAAAATGCGGGGTCTACCTATCAACGGATGATGACCAAAATGTTCAAACCACAATTGGGCAGAAACATTAAAGTCTATATTGATGATATGGTTGTAAAGAGCAAAGTGGTGTCTGAGCATGTGGGAGATCTTACGAGCATTTTTGGAATTTTGAGAAAGCACAAGCTATGTCTGAATGCTTCAAAGTGTTCATTTGGTGTAGGCTCCGGAAAGTTCTTAGGATACATGGTGACTCACAGGGGAATTGAGGTGAACTCAGATTAGATTAAGGCCATCAATGGCTTACAAGCACCTCGGAACCCCAAGGAGGTCCAGAAACTGACAGGGATGACTGCTGCTTTGAACCGATTCATCTCTAGGTTAGCTGATAGGTGTAGACCTTTCTTCCTTCTACTGCATAAATGGAAAGGATTTAAATGGACCGAAGAATGTTCTGTAGCATTTTAGCAGCTGAAAGAGTACCTATCTCGGCCGCCTATCATGTCTAGTCCTGAGGTGGACGAGGTCCTGTTTGCCTACCTAGCGGTGGCCTCTCATGCAGTAAGTTTTGTTTTGATACGAGAAGACAGTGGCATCCAAAGACCAGTCTATTACGTAAGTAAGTCACTTCATGAAGCCGAGGTGCGGTACTTATCACTGGAAAAGGCCATTTTGGCAGTAGTGCATGCTACACGAAAACTCCCCCATTATTTCCAGGCGCACACTGTGGTGGTTCTAACTCAATTACTGCTCAAGTCCATACTTCGAAGTGCAGATTATACTGGGAGGATTACTAAATGGGGCACGATTCTAGGGTCTTTCAACATCAAATATATGCCTCGTACCTCTGTGAAAGGCCAGGTCCTCACCGATTTAGTAGCCAAGTTTGCTGAACTTCCAGAAGAGGCAGAGGTGAAGCAACATGGCATGGATGAAAAATCGGTTGGCCTAATCTCCATACAAGACTCCTCATCCTGGAAAGTATATGTGGATGGAGCAGCAAACCAGCGGGGAGTAGGAGTGGGGCTAGTTCTAATATCCCCTGAAAAGATCATCATTGAAAAGTCCTTGAGGTTGGGATTCTCGACTACAAACAATGAAGCGGAATATGAAGCTTTGCTGATGGGAATGGCTATGGTCTAGAAAATGGGTGGAAAGGCAGTGGAAATGTTCTCAGATTCAAGACTGATCATAGGCCAGGTAAAAGGGGAATTAGAAGCCCGAGATACAAGAATGCAAGAATATTTGGGTAAAGTTAGGCGTATGCAAACAAAATTTGAATCCTTTGACTTATCACATATCCCCAGAGGTGAAAATACTCATGCAGATTCCTTGGCTACCCTTGCCACTTCCTCGGCACGGAATTTTCCCCGAGTGTTAATTGTCGAGGATTTATGCCTCCCCACCCCAATGAGTAAAGATTTGCTCCAGATCCATCAAGTCAATTTAGGGCCGAGCTGGATGGATTCCATACTGCTATTCCTCGAAAGGGATATATTGCCTGAGGAGAAACCAGAAGCTGAGAAAATACGAAGGAAAGTTCCTCGGTTTTGGTTGTCCGAGGACAAAAAGTTGTATAAACGTTCTTTTTCTAGGCCATATCTGCTTTGCGTACATCCCGAGATATCAGAATCACTTCTAGAGGAACTACATGAAGGAATTTGTGGATGTCACACGGGGGGAAGATCCCTATCTCACTGGGCCATTACTCAAGGATACTGGTGGCCAAATATGCAGAAAGAAGTGAAAGACTATGTTAGAAAATGTGACCAGTGTCAGAGATTCACTCCAAACATCCACCAGCCTGGAGGAGTTCTTAATCCTCTTTCAAGCCTTTGGACTTTTGCTTAATGGGGTTTAGATATTGTAGGTTCTTTCCCTAAAGCATTAGGAAACAAAAAGTATTTGCTAGTCGGCACAGATTATTTTACTAAGTGGGTCGAAGTTGAACCTTTGGCTAATATCAGAAATGTAGATGTCAAAAGATTTATCTAGAAGAATATTGTTACTCGATTCGGGGTTCCCCATACCCTTATCTCGGATAATGGCCTTCAGTTCGATAGCAAAGCCTTCAGGTAATACTATTCAGACCTGGGAATAAAGAATAGATATTCCACTCCGGCCTATCCTCAAGGAAATGGGCAAGCTGAAGCTGTCAACAAGGTTATAGTGAATGGATTTAAAAAGAGGTTGGACGATGCAAAGGGAAAATGTGTGGAGGAATTACCACATGTCCTTTGGATGTATCGAACAATGCCTCGACGGTCAACAGGAGAGACCCCCTTCTCAATGACATATAGAGCCGAGGCCATAATCCCTCTGGAAACAGGTTTCCCAACGTTGAGAATTAATGCATTTACCCCGAACGGTAATGATGCGTTGTTGGAAAAAAGTCTGGACTTGATCGAAGAGCGAAGGGAGAGTGCAATGGTCCAACTGGCTTACTGATCGGTGCAAAACTGCAAGTGCACAGTATCGTAGTTTTATAGTAAAGTGATGAGAAGAGTATCGTCTTCAGGGATTGGTAACTTACTTTTGACAAATACCAAAATTATGCTAATCTCGATTTTATCTAGAGAAGTCACTAAGGTTTTTGTAATTGGAATTCAAAATAAAATCAATTTAAATAAAAGATATATAGAGGAAAAGAAAGATGTTGCTTAAAAATCAACTTAGTGAGAAAGAAACTTCTAGGAAATTGATTTCACCTAATCCCTCACTATGCTTTACTCATCTAGCTAATTGAATTTAATTCTCTCTGTTTGTTAGCAATCTCCAAACTCATCCAAAAGCCTCTTTCGATAGTCAATTGGAAACATTCTTGTTCATCATTTTACATAAGAGTATGCAATTTAATAAAGCAAGAAAGCATTAAGACCAACGATTTTAATACTACATAGGTTCATACAAGTCTTTCGATCTCTATATTTACCTATGCTGAAATATTCAAGATCTATCCTATAATCCCCTCTTTCGACAGCAAATCACAAGATTAAAATCATCTAATTAATGGCCAGTTAATTAGAAGCAATAAGCTTAGAATAAATCAGACAAACATGAAGAGAATTTGTTTAAATTAACATAGAAAAGCAAGCATAGTTCAAAACTAGATTACATCGTTTTCCTAGAATAAAGAAAGTTTAGTTCATGCTAAAAATTAAATCCAACACAAACGAGTTCACCATAATTTTTTCTGAGAAGATTGGAAAGAAAATAAATGCTGAAAAATTCTCTGTTCCAGCCCTCTCTTTCTTTCAGCTTCAGCACTGCACCTTTCTTCCTTTTTCTACTTCAGCGCCCTTTTTTTTCCTTTCTTCCTTTCTGGTCAGCGCGCCGTCTCTTTTTTCTGTTCAGCCCTCTCTTTCTTTTCTGTTTCGGCTACCTTTTTCTGCTTCAGTGTACCTTTTTTTTGTTTTCTTTTAGCCCTACGTTTTTAAAGTCCAGTCCAAAACTTGTTGCAGCCTAACACAGCCCAAAAAGCCCAAAACGTTTTGCTTCAGCCCAAAACATTTTTCAGTTCGGCCCAAAACCTCTTTTTTTCAGTTCAGACGTTTTTGCTTCAGCCCAAAAACCTTTTTCAGTTCAGCCCACACTACCGTTTCAGCACTTCTTCTTTTTTGTCTTCTGTTTCAGCGCCACTTTTCTTTCTTTTCTGTTCAGCCCTTCTATTTTTGTTAAGCGCTTCTTTTCTTTTTGTTCAGCACCTCCTTTTCTTCTTTCTTTTTCAGTGCCTCATTCTCTTTTTCTTGCCAACTTCCAAGGCCAAAAATATTCTCTTTAGATGCTTCACATTTCTTTTATTTGAATAAATCTTTATTTTCTTCAAATTTGGAATAAAATTTAAATAACAAAAATCAAGTCTAAAATCAACAAAATAAATAAAATTAGACTAAAGTTTAAAGTTGAGAAGTGATAAATTACACTCAATTATGCAAGTCATCACTTACTACTAGCATAAGCTCAAGCAAGGTTACGATACCAATGTAAGGTTGAGGCCGTTGGCCGTAGGAGATCTGGTATTGAGGAAAGTTTTGGGAACCACCAAGAATCCAGCTTGGGGAAAATTGGGGCCTAATTGGGAAGGACCATATCGGATCACTTCAGTGGCAGGAATAGGCGTATACTATTTGGAGGATCTAGATGAAAAAACTGTACTCCACCCTTGGAATGTAAACAATCTAAAGAGGTATTATTATAAATAAAAATAGTCCTATTTAGTTTCCCTTTAATTTATTCCGATCATATATCATGTGTTTCCTCATCTATTGAAGTATTAAACAGAATCTAAGTTATGTCAGGTTCCTCGGACCACAAACTTAGTGGAAATTAATACCCTATGACATCTATTGAATTATTAATCAGAAACTAAGTTATGTCAGGTTCCTCGGACCATAAACTTAGTAGAAATTAATACCCTATTACATCTATAGAAGTATTGAACTGAAACTAAGTTATGTCAGGTTCCTCGGACCACAAACTTAGTGGAAATTAATACCCTTTAACATCTATTGAAGCATTAAACAGACTCAATAGAAATTAATACACCCTGGTACTATTAAAATGCTAGTTTACTTGAACATTTAAAAGGAGTAAACCCTTAATTCCCATTCTCGGATCATAAGGTTTGTGATCACCTAATAAAGATGTAAACCTCAGTAAGCCTATGAGCATCACTTAAAGCATTCTGAGGTGCCCCGAACTTAACTTTGTTTAATCAAATGTTAGGGTATTTTTCTTGAGGTTAAACTTGTTAGAATAGATATATATTCAAAATATGTCTAGGTAATGTTATGGATTCAATGGTTCTCGTCCATTTTAACTACCAATTAAAAGTATGTGTAAACTTTGTTTTTCTCTTGTGTAAACAAAGGACAATCATGATGAAAACTAGTCAAGATCAAAATAGTAAAACAGATAAAATAAAAATGAAATAAATAATAACTCAAATGAACTTGAGAGGGTAAAAATGCATATTTCATTAAAACATGTCTGAGAAAAGCAAAATCCCTTACAAAAATCATAATTATATTACAAAGGAAGTTTCATTTTTTCAATTTAATCTGAAGCTTGAAGGTCTTGCTAGCTAGATTATCTGTTTCTGTGGTAGTCGTTCCTTCCTTATCTTTGGAGGCTACCTCAGTGGGCATGGTAGTTGAAGCCAATTCTTGCTGAAAGCCCTGGGAAGCGGCTCCTACTTCTGGAACCACTGCAGCCTTGTCCGAGGGCACTTTTTGGGAAGTTCCAGTTTCTTTTATCGGCCCTTGCTAGCTGGGAAGATGAGGATCTCGAGGCTGTGCTTCTTTAATCGGATCAGCAATTGTAGAAGCCACTTCATCTTGAGCAGAAGGAAGGTCCGAGGCTCGTATGGCAGAGGGGTAGAATATATTTTCAGGCTTCCTTAGCTCAAAAGAAACCTCAAGAACGGGCTGGGATGAGGATGCTCCTATTGAAGGAGTGGCCACAAAGAGTGGTTGAGTACAGGGAGCACTTTTAGGAATTGGGACACCCTCTGGAACGATGAACCCTTGATAGGCAACACTGATATGGTGGAGCCGAGGATCGCGAGATTTGATCACGTACTTAGGGGCTTGGAATGAGAGCGAAAGAAGTGTGTACCCAAGAATTAAATGGGCTGCTCGGAGTTGACCATCAGCTTCGTTCACGTACACCTCGGCTTGCAAGATCCTCTCTAAGCTCGCTTTGTTAACTAAGTTGAGCTTGGGTTTAGTAGCACGCTTATCTGCAAAATCATTGAATTAGAATAAAGTTTCGGTAGAGACAAGGATGCTGGGAAACGAAAGAGAAATGCAAACCAAAATCATAAATCTATGGCTATACCCCCACCTAGTTCTCCCTCCTCAGTCGGACAGGGTAGGCCATCGTGCCATTCCTCAGAAAAGATTAGGAAATCCTCCTTTAAATTTTTGTTTGAAGTGGGGAGGTACTGGATTAGCCTTACTTCGGGATACCTCGACTTGAGGTAATATCCCTGCCCCTTCAGATTGTGCAGATTGTATACCCAATTCACATTGTGGTGGGTCAGGTTTAGGTTCATTATCTCGTTTAAAGCTTCTATACTCCCCAAGACCCTAAACATATTTGGGGCGCATTGTGTGGGAGATAACCTAAAAAACCTAAGGTAATTCCTAGTAATGGTACCCATGGGAATGGTCATCCCTCCCTCTATGAAGGCAATCATGGGAATGACCACCTCTCCTGTTTTCCTAGCACCGACCCACTCCCCTTGGGTAGCGTACCTCATGCCTACTGTTGGTGGGATCCTATACTTAGCCCTAAAACTTTCCATACCCTCCTCGGATTCAACCAAACTTTTGAACTTACCCATTTTCCTAAGAGGTTTCGAAGAAAAATTAACAAGCTTAAAATTAAAGCTAAAAGGGGTTTAAGAAGACTTATAAGTTTGAAAAAGGGTCCTCGGACAAATTTCTAGTAGTTGAAGACGCACAGGGAGATGAAAGAGAGAGACAGGTTCAATGTATGAGCTCTAGGACTGTGTGATTGCTGAAAGTAAGAAAAGGAATTGATTTGAAAAGCTATTTATAATGGTGCAAAAGTTGCAAGCAGGAAAGTTTCCACTCGTAAAACGAGAAAAATCTTCCGCCGCATGATCTACATCCTACCGTTGAATGTGGGAGACAAGGGCGCCGCCAAAATTTAATGATGGCACGCTCTGGATGCCGAAGTGTCAGGAGTGTGCCTTGAGCAGGTAAAAAGACATATAGGAGGTCAGGAATACAGAATAGGACCATAAACAAGATGGACTGAGGACGTCAAAATCATCCTTTCCTCCTGAGGAGTCGAAAAGCAAGATTTTGAGGGGCTATTGTGGGGGCCAGTTAATCAGGAGGTACTGTTAAGGCTGTACTAACTGGGCCTATGGCCCAATCCGAGGACATTAGACCATCCGAGGATGTCCAGATAAGATTATAAGAAGAACAGAGTAAAGAGAGGAGATGATATGAGATAAGTCCAACGAATGTCCGAGGATAAAAGCCATCTCGGTAATAAGGGTCTGAGGTTAGTAAGAGTGCCATATCATCATAGACTTTCTTCGAAGTTATATCACAACTAAGAGTTGGATGTTGGGCAAAGGGTAAAAAAGGAGAAGGGCAACAAATATCTTCAAAAACTGCTACCTCCGCATTAAATGCCTCCCAACCAACTCTTTGGCCGCATTAACGTGGAAGTGATGCCTGAGCAGTGGTCAAGCAGCCTTACAGCTATTAGTTGATGGTTTTGGGAGGTGTTGGATGGGATAGGAAGGAGTTCCCCGAATCTAACCTACACGTGTATGGTAGGGATGACAACAAGATTGTAGTATATAGTATGGGAAGATGTACTAAAAGGTGGATGGGGGAAGAAATCAAGCAATTTTTATTATAAAACTGAGAACTCTTGTAAAATTTTATGAATGAACAAGACAATATAATATAAGCTCCTTAGACCAATCTGAGGATAGACTTTTTTATCTTACTTGAGTTTAATAGCCTTAAATTAGCAAGTTTTATTATTTTTCTTCTTGAGTAGATCTAGTTCTTTCATCCATGCTCTACAAATTTATTGTTTGGGCTTCTTTGGGCTAAAACCCAATCCTATATTGGGTCCAATCCAACTTCAGTCCTTACAGTAATTAAGTACAATGTATACATAGAGATATTGTGAAAATGTTGTGACGCATGTGTCAATTCCTCATGGGTCAAAATACAATAAAATAAAATAATAAAATATCATACGGAGATCTAGCACAACTAAAAATGTCGTGACATATTGTTGTTGTTGGGTTCTAAGACTTTAGGTTTAAATGTATTAGAACTTCAATTTGTAATGTTGATAAACCATGATCAAAACATTTTAGTCTTTGTTTTAGACTTGCTCAAAGTGTGTTTATATGTACAGTTGGAATCGAGTGTTCTGCAGGATTTACTATGTAAATCTGCTTGGCTCGATCGATCAAAAATTAGGCTCGATTGATTGAAACTCGTGCAGATTGTTTTTTTGCAGAATTTTCCAACTCAGCCCAAGTCTATTTGACGTGTAGGGTTTTATGTTTTGTCTTAAGTATAAAAGGGAAAACCCTAGCCACGTTTTTGGTTGTTCCTTATGCTGTGTGTGTGAATCTTTTGTGAGATCAAGAGATGGTTGCCTTCACACATACTTAGGGTTTCCAAGATTCAAGATTATGTCAAGAACTTGGTGATCGATTCATTTGCTGCATTAAGAGCTTAAAGATACACAAGCGGGAGTGCTTGTACTTGATGGGAATTTAAGAAAGAAGTAGTCCGTGGACTTGGAGCTATCATGGGGTTATGATAGTAAGTTTCGTACTCGAGGTAGCAATATGATGTTAGTGGTCTAAGTTGCTATTGTGTAAACTTCAATTCTTTCATAGTGAATTCGTTTTACCTTGAGGATAGCTAGGTTAAATCCTCCCCAGGTTTTTTATCGGTTTGGTTTTCCTGGGTTATCATATTGTTATGTTCTTTATTTTCCGCACTTTACAATAATATGATATTTGTGTTAACCTAGATCTGCATAAGTTACCTAAGTTAATCACTTGGCTAAATAATTAGGTTAATCTGGTTGAGTTTAAGGGGTCTAAAAACAAACAGTTGTTATTACAATATATTCACAACTATTTAGGTGTAAGTTATAGGTCAAAATGAAATAATAAAATATTAGACTGGGATCTGTCATGATCTTATATGAATGAGATTAACTTTTTATGACATAATTATCAAAATTCTTAAAATTTATGTCTTTTTTGATTAATGTAAATCTCTATGTATTTTAAAAATCAAATGATTTATATCTTTATTTTGTGATACAAATAAAATTTAGAATTGATTCTAATCACTACTTTTTTTTTTCATGGTTAGCACGTGCCGCCCTAACTAGTAAGTAAATAAACTTTTAATAAAAGCTAATATAAGGAAATTGTTTCACACACAAAAAAAAAAAAAAAAAAACAACAACAACAACAAAATTTCCCAATTTAATAATCACAAGTAATAAGATAACAAGCATAAACATAAAAACGAGACACAAAAAAAAAGGGAGAAAGATATTAGTTCAATTAATATTCTTAGTAAACTAAATTAGAAGAGTACAAATTTAAAGGAGAGAAAGAAAGTGATCCAAATCAATGTATAGCAAATAATTGGGATTCGAAATACCTGAGGAGCAACAACAATATAACCATGTGAGGAAATAGGTTCAAGGAGTTGAGAGTAAAAGCATGTCCGTAGGTAGAAGCCATGAAGAAACAAGATTACAGGGTATTGGCCACTAGTAGTTGGTGTAACAATTAGCAATGGCTTTGGAGGTGGACTACTAGTGCTATCATCACCGTTTGATGTCTCCACTTTCTTGCTTATGAAAGGAAGTTTTCCTTGATCAAAAACAGTAGTAGTTGTTGCCAAAGCTGGTTTTCTGCCATGGCTCTCACTCAGCGTTGTACCTTGTACGTGTTTTTCTTTGTGTGTATATGAGAGAGAGAGAGAGAGAGAGAGAGAGAGATAGAGAGAGAGATTGTGTTCTATAAAGTATGGAGAATCTTGGCTTCTTTTTTCCTCTTCTTCTTTTCTTCTCGCATGATGAAAATAATGTTAATGATTATAGTGTTATAAATGTGACGTTACTTCAATCATTTTTACAATGTTAACAAGTTGCAAAAATATTATAGGTCAAAATATCTTTTGTTAGGTTAGAGCATTAACTGGTGGTTAGGGCACGCTATTTAATGAAGTACTTGTTAAAATTAATAGCAAAAAACAAGACAAGAGGGTGTCATCTTCCTCCTTGGCCCAAAGTGTTTTGGGGAGAGCACAGAGAAAGGGAATGTAACCATTGAAATTATAGTCTCTATTCACTTATTTAGCAAAATGTTCTAAAAAACAATTTTCTATTCTATGCGTTCTCTAAATCATTATACAAAACCAAAAAAAAAAAAAAAAAAAAATCCCAAAAGTATTTTCTATTCAATTTAGGTCCTCCTTGAAAATTTTTAAATAAAATAAAATTTTTATTTATTTATTTTATAATGGTCATCTATGCGTGTGTGGCTTAAGGCACACCGCCATAAAAACCATAAATGGACAGGCCAATACAAGAACCACTCCACAACCAATGACGAGTCATGACGAATCATTGCTACTGCCTAAGATCCTTGAAGAGTTGCCAAAAACCTTCGTGATCTCTCTCTCTCTCATCCAAATCTGGATTTTTTTTTCTTTTTTTGGTGATTTGTAAGCCAATTTTGCTAATTGCGTTGCTCAATTGCTGGTTTGGGTGTGGTGGAGGGTTTGGCCAATTGTGAGGGTTTGGATGTTTGGCAGTCAAACATATTTTTGAATTTACTAGTAAGTAGAAAATAATGCAAGGTTTATGTTTTTGATAATTAGAAAATCATACAAGATTAAATGTGCAGAAATTCAAATTAGAAATGATAACTTTATAATTTAGCAAAATTTAACAATGATCCAATTAATATTGTAACACAAAAATTTAGAGCTTTATCCTTAAAACTCATCGAAGTGACTTGAATCTCATGTATAGAGTGAGACCTGTGGAACGAGTTGGTCTTAAATTTTTTTACTCCCACCGACACAATAGTAGGAGTAAAAAATTAAATTCTGATGCCAAAATGTTGCTCATGTACCACGTTTTCAAATGTAACATCAAGGCCGAAGTTTATAAGGCCCGCCACCTTAATCAAGTGGGTGTTGGAAAGCAACTCAATGGTCCAAATCAAAAGTGGGCCTAACTCATTCAATTCTATGAAAATTAAGGAGAAGATTATTCGATTTCAGTCCCAAGTTTTCGCTGCAGACGCATAATATTAGGCACATATGATATGACATGACCAATCCGCGCAATACAGGAGGGATCGAGTGTGGAATATGAAATTTTTGTCATCCCACATATTTGAGCATTAAAAAAAAAAATTGCTTTTTATTTTTTTATTTTTATATACAAGATAAAAGTTCTACTTGATAGTGATATTTTTGTCTAAGAAAGTCTTTTTCGCACCTTGACCCATTAGGATGAAAAACCTTGTCTTTGGCCCATCAGGATAAATGCCTCCTCCAATGAGACCTACCAACCAAGGATTTGTCAAGATAAATACCTCATTCGATCCCTTAAAGTCCCAACAGACGTTCCACTCAACTCGAAGACTCATCGGGTAGCTCGAGTATATGCCCGACTGACAATTCACACCTTGTCATTTGCATACTGACAAAGGGATGATCATGCCAACGAATGGATGATCATACCGATAGTTGAATACACTAGGTCCTGCAAGCCTTTACGTATTCTCTATGCATGTGTCCCTATATGTTAATAACTTGCACACCACGTCCAAAAACCCTACTACACGTTCGTATCTTCCTTATATGGAAAACGAAGCCCTAAGATCTTAGAACCTTAACTCAAAATCTCCTTTACAAGGAAAGCTCCTACATTTGAGGGATCTTGGTCAGCTCTACGCCACTATATAAGCCCCAAACCTTCTCTTCCTTAAGGTATGTGAAATTTCCTAGCTCTCACATTCTTGAGTTCTGGGAGAGTCTTCTATCACTGACTTAATCTTTGGAGGATCTTTGGCCAGCACCCCCCTGGTGTTCTTCGTTGGTTCTTTGTTCCCTTATTCTTCAAGTACCTTAATGGGTGCAAGTGTGGACAATCAACTCACTGACGATTTTTGTTCCTCACTATATAATCAGATTGATATAATTAAATGCAGAGCTCAAATACTTTTTGCTTTTATGTACACATTAAATCAAGTCTTATCCATACAAATTTGTTTACTGTTAGTTTTTAGACCCCTTAAACAATTGAATTAACCTAGGTAATTAGCCAAGTTGTTACTTAGTCCAATTTAACAAATCTAGGTTATCACAATTACAAAGATCATATTATGCAAAGCAGCGGAAAGATAAATAATACAAGATATGATTACCCAGGAAACCAAACCAGTAAAAACCTGGGGAGGATTTGACCTAGCTATCCTCAAGGTAAAAAGCAAATCCACTAGAAAGAATTGAAGTTCATACAATAAGACTTACAAGCCCCCACGCTCGACTTCTTATTGCTACCAACCAGTAGAACTTATTGACACGACCACGTGCAAGCTCCGAATCCACAGACTCCTTCTTTCTTTGGCTTTTGCAAAACACAAACACCCCCGTTTGTGACTTTGAGATCCCGTTCAAAGGTTTAGCAACACAAACTCTCCTGTTTGTGACTCCAAGACTACCCTTGAAAGTTTAGATCATCAGCACCTTTGATGACTAGAGAAGGCAGCAACTTCTACAATACTGGATCTTGAGATTCTTCAAGGAATAGCACCGGTAGAAGACATAAGAGAGATTTTTAGGAACAAAACCCTAAATACAAAAGCGGCACACTCTTTTCTCTCTGAAAAGCCTTATAAAAACGTGCTTAGGGTTTCCTTTATATACTGGGAGAAGTAGATTAGAAACCCTAATTCTAAACGGGCTTGAACTGCTGTTTGGGCTTAATTAAAATTCTGCAGATACGACTTTCGATCGATCGAGCCTGTTCTTTGATCGATCGAACCAAGCAGAATATGAAGTCTTCTTCTTACAGCTTGTATGTTCTTGAATCTTGACTTGAATCACCTTGAGCATTGTCTAATAAAACCTATAGACTCTAAGATCTATATCTAGACAAGTTTGTGTTCACGATTTGCCAATTGTTCTAAACATTTAGAACCTAACATTTACGAACACATTATTATGTTTGAGCTTGACTTATTTTATAGTACACGCTTAAACATGAGCATGAGACTGGCTTGTTTGCTAAATACGCTAACATAAACAAACATTTTCTTATGTCAACCTCAAGTTATCCATAAATTAGTATGGTTCATTTATAGACGTCCTATGTCTAACTAACTTAGGGAGATTACTAAAAATGATGAGAACATTGGAATTACATGTTAAAGCATCAACATATTTGTTTAGATAATAACTAATCCAACAAATTTAAATGAAATTACAAACTCTATAAAAATTTTATTTCCTACAACTATATATAATTAAAGTTGACTCAAAACATTTAAATTCAAATTCATAATGATAATAAAAAATAAAACAGGAAGACCAATTGAACTCCCCATGATAAATTATGGTTCAACAACTTAATTAAGAAGGTAGATAATATTCAATTCACCCAGATAAATATGTTTACTTTATTCAAATAGAACACACAGTACAAGTCTAGTATCAATATTATTGGAGAAAGTGTATCAATCAATAACCTGAGCCATCAAATTCTTGAAGATAGGAATGTATATACTAGTTAATCTTGGCCAAAATGGCCAAATTAATGGCCATAAAATCCTAACTATATAGTTAGTAGTTCTGGTTACCAAACTATATTATTTACTAGCATCTCGAGTCTAAAAGACTCGATTTTGGCCTATAAATCGAGTCTCAAAGAATCGATTTCCATGGTCTGATGTGGCATTTTTTTTCTACTTGGAAATCGAGTCTCTAAGGCTCGATTTATAAACCAAAAAAATTTAAAAAAATTTTAACTCTCAAGTCTCTCGTACAAGCCAAAATACACAATTTTTTTTTAAAGAAATCTAGAAATACAACAATCAGATCAAAGGGAGAAAGAATCAGATCATATAGGAGAGGCGACTTGCCCAGAACATATCAGAAAAGAACCCAGAGAAAAAAAAAAAAAAAAAACGAGAAACAGAAAGAGAGAAGAACCTGGATCAGTCGGCCCGGGTCGCCGCGCACCGCGCTGCTTGGCCTGGGTCGCGCACGGTGCGCGCGGCCTGGCTTGGGTCGCACACGGAGCGTGCGGCCTGGCTTGGGTCGTGCACGGCGAGTGGCGCGGCTTGGGTCGCGCACGGCGCGCGGCCTGGGTTCTTCTCTCTTTGTTTCTGGTTTTTTTTTTTTTTTTTTTTTTTTTTCTCTCTCTCTCTCTCTCTTTGGGTTCTTCTTTGACCTTTATAAGGTTTATAAATCGAGTCTTAGAGACTCGATTTTCATGTGGTCACCACGTGGAAAAATATGCCACATCGGAAATGATTAGACCATGAAAATTGAGTCTCTGAGACTCGATTTATAGGTCAAAATCGAGTCTTTTAAACTCGAGATGTTAGTAAATAATATAATTTGGTAACTAGAACTACTAACTATATAGTTAGGATTTTATGACCATTTGGCCATTTTGGCCGGTTAATCTTTCAAAAACCAACGAGGAATAGTAACCCTGTATTTATGTTGTGGCACCTTCTTGAAGGTAGCCCACACCAAATGAAAGTAGAGTGGAAACACTGCCATAGAAGACACTGTTACCAGCACATTGGTCACTATATACGAGGTGGAAGACACAAATTTTAGTTGATTCCTAAAGATGAAGAAATGTCCGGTTGTGAAGGATACCAAGGTAGAAGCTATGGAAATGTAGAATGCTGTGAAACCCAGCAAAAGCTTCAGTGGTAAGGCATGGCAGAAATCTCTTTCTCTACACCCAGATGTGGGAATTGCAAGGAACATGACAACTGCTATGAGTGAAGAGTAGAAGGACATAAAGGATGAGCATGCGTAAATTTTGGATGACTTATTGACTTTGCTTTCAAAACCCTCAGGCACGTTGGTTGCGGTGGAAAAGGCACTTGTGTCGAAGAGTCCTGCTACGACTGAGCATGCATTTGATGTGCTGATTAGCCAGCTCCCTCCTAGCTTAACAAGATTCTGGTGTTTTTTGGTGAAGACCTCCTCTGGGGTTTGGTTATTATTGTTGTGGAGAAAATGGAAGCTTCTTCTTTGCAATAATGATTTCCTTATGTACTGCATGCATTTCGAAATAAAAAGAAGGCTATACTTTCATATCTATTTCCAATGGAGAGGACCTAATGCATTCTGTTACTACATAAATGAACGTATACATGCATTAACCTTAGTCCAAGCATAGTACAAAGTACAAACTAAGGAATGCATTAGATTCTTTCTAAAAGCAAGGTCCAATCGGTGACCCTATTGTAACAATTTGCAGTAGTTTCCGACATGCTGATTTGATCGAGTGGTGGGCTGATAATTCATCCAAGATCGACAAGCTTTTTGTGTGTACGTGTAACAAAATCAAGTGCTGAGAAATAGTCTATCCCATCCTCGTCACAGTATTCTATAAACTTAGTTAAGATCTAACAAGTCAAACCTAAGAAAAATCCTAAAACTATTACAAATTTTATAGTTTAACATTTACAATCTGATGTAATAATGAATATTATTTGTGAATTTTAAAAAATATAATAAATGAATATCAAAATTACTTTTTTTTTTGTTATTAATTAGTTATATATCAGTTTGTAAAATTTATAATATCTCTAGTATTAATCTAAATATTATGATAGTAATTTTAAAAATACTAAAATTTTTATTACATAATACTTACAAACTGATGTAGCACCAATCACAAAAAAAAGTTTGAAAAATACTAAACATACTACAAGTTTTATTGCATAAAACTTATAAACGAATATAGTTATAATAAATATGATTGATGGGCTTCAACCACCTCTTAAATGAATTTTTTTTTTTTTTTTTAAGAAGACTCTTAAATGAAAATTTAAATTGTCTCTTCATGATTAGTGACATATCAGTTTGTAAGCTCAATATAGTAAAATTTATAGTACTTATAACACTATAGAAAAGCAATTATATATTTATTACGATTGTCACAATAGTTTGTAAAGGAATTACTAAGTCTTTAGTAACTCTATCGTGTGGCAATGAATATGAAAGTTGGATTTAAAAAGCATAATAAATGAATAACATTGGCAAACTGATATAATAATGAGTATAATTTTTGGATTTCTAAAAATAATAAAAGAATGTCTAAATTAATTTCTTTATTAGTGACACATTAGTTATAAAAATTATGTATTTGTAAAAATTTTAGCATCCCTAACATCACTCATTTATAAATATTTTGTAGTAATTTTAGTATTTTCCAATATATAATATAGGAGGAATCAATGATAAATAAAAGTCCTCTTTAGCTTGGCCATTTGGGGCTCTTACCTCATACCATTTGATTTCCCATTGCATTTGGGATAAGGCTCCGGGAACTGGCCAACTAAAATCTATGCTCTTCGCTGCAAGATGCAATGCACTATTCCCCTCATTATCCACTTCATTGAATATACTTTCTTTAATAAGTTCCTCTTCCTTGAGTGAGAGTAAGAGCTCGTATACACAAGGTTGCTTATGCTCCGCTGTCAATAATACTATGTTCTTTTGATTTTTATCCACGTCATACATGGCCATGGGATAATTCCTAAGGATTGTCTCAACCATTTCGGTAATTCCATTCTTTGCTGCTACTAGTATGGGTGTTAACTCAGACAGATCAGTGTCTTTCTGTCTGCTTCTTTTCTTCTTCTTTTTTTGGTAGAATCATGTATGCTTGTTGCCTTTGTCTGATCACTGTCTTCCTTTTTCTTTTCTTTTTTCCTTGTCATTGCACAAGATAATAAATTTTACTCAATTTTATCCAAAACTATTACCATTTCCTTTTCAGTTGTGAGTCTAAAATATGTTGTGCCGGTGCAACATATTTAATTTTTTTTATTTTGTTTTTAAGAAAAATACATAATTTTCTCTACCCTATGTAAGAGGGAGGGGATTGGAGGGGAAGAGATAAGTGGGGAGGAGAATGATTACACTTTTCATTTGTGTGTATATTCTAAACATTAGGTAGAATAGGAGGAACATTATCGAATACAAATGCTTTGTCCCATTTTTTTTTCACTTTATACTTCATCAATTATGACTTGTCATATATTCTTTTTACTTTTTTTATAAAATAACCAAAGTTTAAATTAAAAAAAAAAAAAAAAAAAACAAAACACGTAGCATACCAATATTGGTAGTTTGGTAGAACATAAAATGGAACAGAAGATTTTTATTCATGAGTATCCCTCCCTTTTATTTGAAGACTTTTTAAAATTAAGTAGTGGGACAAGAGAAGGGGGGGTGGGGGGGGGGGGGGGGGGTAATTGTCTTAACAATTATAACTATTTTTTGCTAATTTAAAAAAAAAAATAGATATAAATTGACATCCTAAGAAAAAAATTTAAAGTTTTTAACATAAGTGGAACACTTCCCATCTCTTTTGACCTCCAATTTCTCTCAATTTTTAAGAATTAAAAATTAGAGGTCTGGAGGGGTAAGTACCCCCTCATAATCTCCACAAAACCTTCACATCTCTCTCAAAAATCATCCAAATTTTTTTTATTAAATCACCCCATCCCATCCCATCCCTTTCCTCTACTCCCCTCTCCATCTAAACTTGCTTCTAGAGTTTCATGCTGGTTAAATATTAAATCCTAAAGGTTGATAACCAGTCCATGATGAGATAGTTAGATGGGTTGATCCTAGGGACAGACCTAGGTGGGAGCTCGAGCCCCTCCGGGGTCCAATTTTTATTTTTATTTTTTTATTTTTATAGTTATTATATATTTCATTTTGTAGTTGATCCCCCTTCCAAAACCTTAGACGCCACTTTTCTCCAATCAGCCTAACTAGCTTAACCCAAATAACAACTATTCAACCCAAAAAACTTAACAAAAACAGTAAAAACATTCATAATGATGATTGTATTTTAGCAAAAAAACTATTTTACCACTAAAGAATTAAAAAATCATGTGCTATTGGAGAAGCTAAAGTTAATTTTTTTGCTATTACAGTAAACTTTTTTTTTTTTTTTGAAAAGGGACTACTACAGTAAACTAGTATAAATACCAGTTAACTGTAGCAAGTTGTTAAATATAAAATATACCATCTTCGTCCCAGTTTATTTGTTCTCTATTCCATTTTGGAATATCCCAAAATATTGTCTTATTTCTAAAAATAAAAGTTATTAATTTACTTATGTTCCTATTATACCTCTACTTTATTTTCAAAATTATTTGAAAAGAAAACTAACAAATATTTAAAAAATCAATCTAATTGGGGCACCTTTTTAGTTGCCTCATTAAGAATAACTCTTAAAAAAAAAAGCTAATAAATTTATTTAAGGATAGTTTTGTAAACTTATACATTTTTATAAGATAGACAAAACAATAAATGATATTCCTTTAAAAAGTTTGACTTTTCAAACAGGATAAACAAATTGGGACGGAGAGAGTAATATTTTATTAAGATTATATTTCTTCCTTCAATTAAAGAACTCAAATTCTCTTTCTTCATTTATTATTTTAATGAGTTGTTTATATTATTTTAAATAAAGTGTTAAAAAAAATAAAACATTTAATATTGGGTGTATTATAAAGTGAGGTGGTAAAATAGATAAAGTAGCTTTTTGAGATACTAAAAGTTAAAATTTTTAGCACCACCACTATGAATGCTTTAACTTAAACAACAACAACAACAACAACAACAAAAAAAAAAAAACCTTGCCAACCTAGTATTAAAAAAAATGTTTGTTTTTGTTTTTGTCTTTGTTAGTAGAGGATTGAATATTGTAAGGTTGAATTTATTCAACCATCTAATTGGCTTTATTCTGTGCCAAATTTGCTTGTAATTCAGCATTTAGTAACCCTGTATTTAGGTGGATTTGATGTAAAGGTAGTGAGTGAGATAGAGTGAAGATTGCTTAAGAGTGTGCAAGAAAACAGAGACTCGCGGCTGGTACTCGCAGGTGACTCGCGGCTTCAAGCCGCCAGACGCAGCACACGTGCCAAGCATGCTGGAAGGTGAACAGTCATGCCAGCTGGAGCACTACAGGACAAAACAGGACAACTGGCCATACGGTTATCTCGCGACTGGATCTCGCGACTTGGTCAAGCCGCGAGGTCAAGCCGCGAGCCACCCCTGTTTTGTAAAACCTGACGTTTCACATTCCTCTCCCACTCCAGTATAAATACCCCTTTTACCCACGATTGAAAGAGAGCTTCCAGAGAGAATTTTGAGAGAGAAACCCTAAAGAAAAACAAGATTGATTCACCCACAATCTATACCTTAGAGTCTCTCCAAATTCCCCAACTCTCTTCCTCTCCATTGTCAAATCCTTGAGAGGCATTATACCAGACCTGGTTCTCACCATCATCATCACTGTGAGACAGTTGTTTGGATTTCTGGGAAGCAGTTAGGAAGGAACCAATCTTCATTGGTTGATGCTATGGTCTAGTAGCGGAATCCGGGAAGCTAGAAAAGAAAAAGGTTCGGCGCAACCTCGTTAGAGCAAGAAGCTTGGAGGGCTTAGGTGCACTGGGTAGATTAGGCTTGGAGGGTTTATTGCTGTCCTTATATCCCAACTACATTTTCTAGTGGATTATTGACCGCTTGGAGGGCGGCGGAGAGGTTTTACGCCGAGGGCTTCGGTTTCCTCTTCGATAACACATCGCGTGTTGTCTTTGTGTTTGCATCTTCCTTCCTCTCTATCTTTGCCTTTTTATTATCTGCTGTGGATTTTATTTTGTTATGGCTTAGATAGTTTTTAACCAATTTCATATTATAGCATATGTTAAGTTTCCGCACACTAGTTGTTTGACATATTGCTTGAATTGGTTAAGTTGTAAGTTGGGGGTCTAAACGTTCAAAGGTGTTTTTACACGTTTTTGAACTTTCAAATTTTAATGTATTTAGAAAAAACGATTTTGTTTCTCTATAATTTTTTAATACTATATGAATGCCTAATTGGAGCTTTTTTTTTTTTTTTTTTTTTTAATATTCTGGTCCCGCTAGCTTAAAATCCTAGGTCCGACATTGGACTTGATCCACACCACCCAAGAATTGGACAGTTTCATTTTTAAAAAGGTGAAGTTCTTGATACCTGTATATGTTAGATTTTTGGATTCATGTGGTGCAGAATCCACTGAGTATTGAGGTAGGGCTAATAGTTCCCGATTTTATGTGCATGAAAGGAATGACAGATTGATTCATAGTCAATATGTTGAACTAAGCAAATAACTGTATTTATGTTGCCTTATATAGGCGCACTGAATAATATAAAGGTACACAAATAGTTAAATGCATGAGTATGTAATTACATACGTATAAGATGAAGAGTAACATAAGGTATGTGGTGGGTTTGGTAAATTCTGCCACAAAACATCCCATGATTCTCCCAAATACAACACTAATAACCAACGTAAAAGTGCGGAAAGGTTAAAAAGAGAAAGAAGAGAGGACTGAACCCAGAAAAAACAACAGAGATTAGAACGAAGGAAAAACAGATAGCCTCTATTGTAAGTCAGAAGACAGACGTGAGAAGGGAAAATTTTGCGAGGAAAAGCAGGAAAAAACTGCCACACACAACAACAAACTTGACTTGTTTCAACCCACTTTTCTCAAGGGTTGACTAAAAAGTGCAGAAACCATCACTAAAAATTGGGGCGTGTGGCTAAGCTTGATTAGCTTTATTCCGAGGGTCATTAAAATCCTCGAAATAACCCTATACAACCCTCGGAATAATCTATTAAAATTAGGCGGGCTAGTTTTTACACTCCAGCGCTAATTTTAGCTCCAAATTTAAACATTTTTCAACGCATCCGATCACAACCTTTGATAGAAGATATCTCAAAATTTCCAACCCTTGAAATAAAGTCCAAAATTAAAATACGAAAGGGAAAGCTCATTTTTGTTTATGCTCCACAATCAGAAAATTCTCTCAAAATCGGAGTTCATCTCAGAAAATTCTCTCAAAATCGATCTGAGCTCATCTCATCTCCGATGGGTTGATTTGCGGTGGTCAGCTATCTCATCTCCGACGACAAGCGAGCTGTTGATAGACTGAGCACTCTTTGCCACCCCATTTTCCGATTACAGGTCTGTCTTTCTCTGTTTGTTTCCTGAGAAATTATGGAAATTACATAGCAGAACTATCCAAACAATTTTTGGTATTCTCTCTCGTTTTCTCACTCTCCATCGGTAGATATTTCTCTTCCTCACCATTGGTATAATTTGGGGGTTAGGATTTGGACTACATGTCCTTTGGTATAATTTGGGGGCTGGGGTTTGGATTACATGTCCTTTGGAATCTGAAGTATGGGTTGGATCTAAGAGGCTTGAACATGTTATATTGAAGAAATGCTTAAAAAGGAGTTTCTAAGGGTTAATGGTGTGGTATAACAATAGTATCAATTTAAGTATGGGTTGGATCTATGAGGTTTTTGGTGGTGCTATGTTTGTAATTTTTTGTTTTCCAGTATTTTATCAGTTTCCAGAGTTTGATGCTGATTTTGAAAATTCTGTGTATGTTAATTATTGGTTCCAATAATTCTGTGTATGTTAATTATCAGTTTCCAGAGTTTGATGCAATTTGATTAACCATTTTTATTGGTTTTTTGTGTTATGGAGTATAAATTAGAGTTTTTTGAGTTCCCTAATTTTGAAAGGACTGGACTGTGTGATATCAAGAAGTTGCTACAAATTTATAATTTATACATTTGAAACTTGTGTTAAAGAGTACTCTTCTCTTTAGGAAATTTGGAGTATACACAAAAGCTTTTGTAGCTGGACTTCCAAAAATCATTAACAATGTCATATCTAGCTCATCTCCTAGTGTAATCTATGATTAAATCACAAAACAATCTTCATTTGTTTGTCACACATGATTCAGATCGTAGACAAAGCCTTTTAGATTTTAATAATTTTGCCAACAGATTAACTTATACAATACGGATAGATTATTTATGGTAGATAATGGAGATCAATCTCAAAGAGAAAATCCCATCAGGAAGGTCAAGGATTTAGCTGAGGAACAAAATGAGCATAACCTCTACGCATTCACTCCTAAAGGAAAGTGAGGAAGATAATGCCTCTCAAAATATCATATATGGTATATGTTTCTCTTAACTTCTGTTTCGTTTTGTTTGATTTTTGAATCCACAGTTATTGCTGCTTCTCATTTAAATAAAGTGTTTGGTAGCTATGTTTTATTGTAGGAAATAAAAATGATATTTTTTGGGTTATTCTTATGTGATACTATTGCGGCTGGTATTGAAGCTCGTGATGGTTTTCTTAGCTGATCCAAATGATATCTTCTGACAGATGGAGCAAGCCCAGCTGTAAATTTTGACTTCACTTTCTTTTTGTTTCTATAACTGCCAGTATTTTCCATTTCCAATTGATACATTTATAACAGATTGTGTTTCTCTCTTACCAGGTCCATATGATGATGCAATTACTGATAAGATCAGAAAATGATGGAATTCTTTGTCCCATTCCTTAGTACCCTTATACTCTGCTTCAATTGATCTCCATGGTGGCACACTGGTATGCTTCTAATTTGTAGCACTTTATTCAGAAGCTCAAGATTGGTTGTACTCAACTGCTAAGTGAAAAGACTTTATTTTCTTTTTTTTTCAGCATAGATTTAACACTAACCTGACTTGGTAACTTGGAAGTTGGAAAATGGAAATTTGATTTATTCTTTTTTGAATTTTCATTCAATCTTGAAGTATGGTCATTTCAGGTTCCTTACTATCTCAATGAAGCAACAGGATGGGGATTGGAAGTCTCTTCACTTAAGAAGCAATTGGAGGCTGCCAAGTCCCAAGGCATCATAGTTAGGGCTTTAAATGTTATAAATCCCAGAAACCCAACAGGCCAGGTGTGCTATTAGTAGGTTTGAAGAAGTAGAGATTTAACTAGCAAAGTACTCAAAAGTTCACGTAAAAGAGAATGCATTGGTATGTGTCTATTTTTGTCCCTGTACATTATATGATTTGTCTGTTGTACCTGCAGGTTCTTGGTGAGGAGAACCAGCATGACATTGTGGAATTTTGCAGGAAAGAAGGTCTTGTGCTACTGGTAAATGAGGTTGGTAAATTCTTATTAGCAAAAGATGTTGAAACATCATGCAACTCTAGTAATAAATAGAGATTTGAGTACTTGTAGGGAACTAAATTTGGTTCTGTTTGCTCTTTATTGACTCCCTTTGCTCGCTTGGAGCCCTACCAAATAGATCTGATTTGATTTGCTATGTTAAAGTTACAACTTATGTCCAATGAACTTTATAAAGGTATATCGGGAAAATGTTAATTGTGAATAGATCATGTGCAATGTATTTGAGCTGATTTTTGTGGAATTTGAAATTTGGATTAAGTGTAAGGTGTTAATACCATGTTCTATTACTTGGTGATTTAAAATGGATAATAAGGTGTTCACTTGTTTGTAAACTTGGTTCAAAGCCATTATGATCTACTTAACAGCTGTGAAATTATTATTTTCTAATTGAATCATTTGTCTTTAAGATCAACAAGACTATTCTGGTGCTCATACATATGAAAGGATTGATGTGGAGGATCTTTCCATACTGAATGGTTCAAGCTTGCCAAACAGTGTAAGATAAGTTTTGGAGGTATTCCACTTGAATGAAACTCAAAATAATCCTAATAAATTTCTGCCCAGGACTCTGCTGGGCATAGCTGACTACAACTCTACCTGTTGAAATGTATCTCAATTATTACATACTCCGATTGAACACCCCAGCTCTTGAGCAGTTTTATTTCAGTGGTCTTTTGGCCAAGGACATTACGGTGGAAAACCTCCAGAACTTGGTTAAATCAGGTCTTAAATTTGAGGAGATAGAAAATGATGTGAGTACTCGAGATTATGTAAAGAGGATATGGGACTTCATGGGATCACTCTATAACATTGAATCCATGGAATTCAGCATAGAAACAGCAGAGGTACGGACATGTTACGTTTTTCATGCTCTAACTCTCTTATCATTAATTAATTGCTCAATGCTACTGAATAATATTGTTGCGAGTGGGTTGTGACTTTGTGCAACTTGTGATTGTTATGTGGTCAAGCAGATCCCCTGCTATGGTTCTATCGATGATCTTCCCATGTTTAATAATTTGACTTACTTGATGTTTGGTTGTTGTATTAGGTCTTGTTATTATATGTGGCCTGCAGTACAACTCTTGCTTTGTTAGGCTCCAAAGGTACAAACACTTGCCTTTGAATTGACATTCCTAGGTAGCCATGATGGTTACCCACCTAAAAATCACTTGGAAGATCGCTTGGAGAAGTGGCTTTATGTTCCTGAATGTTTGTTATCACATCTTACAGTCTGTTATTATAAAAGATTTTCAGGGCATGAAGTTGAGATGGAACTTGTTCGACAAGTCTTGAAGGACGCAAATATATTAAAGACAATGAAAATCACTTTTGAAAGTCGTCTAGACTCAGAGATAAAGTTTTGTGCTCGCAAGAAATTAAGAAAGCTTCAAAGGAGGTATCCTACTTGTCAATTTGAATTTGACGAAGGACAAGTTGATTTTTAAGTTCTCTTTCTTAATTTGTGAGAAGCAATAGCTTTATGGGAATGGCCATTGGTCTTTGCATCTTTCATTTTAGTTTGGAAATGTGTATTTTTTCCATTGGTTTGTTTAGTGCAGCTATTTGCACTGTGTTTGTGTGTTTTTGTTGAGGAGGTCATTTAGACTTTTTATAGCAGCTTTGGTTGTGTTTTGTGCAGCCACTAGGCTGATTTGGATGTTGTATGGCTACTGGCCTTTTGTTCCTGCACAAAGTAGTTTGTTTTCTTGTGCGTGATTTAAATTCTTGTATTTTGAAGCATCTTCTAATCTCTTGGAATGGCTTTCAGAAATCATTCTTTGCCCAGCACTCTCAGCATGCTATTAAAGGTGTTGGGTAAAATAGTTTATTGGTTTCAAAATTCCATAGTTAAAATACCAAGTTCATTTAGGTTAATGTGAAAGTGTCTCCATAAACTTCAAAAATGAAGGATTTAGTGATTTAGAAAGCTAATTGAATTTTGTTTTGATATTTGTGTTTTGTTATAATATAGATTTTGTTATGTGGTTCTTTAAAGTATATGTGCATGGTTGTGGGTTTTTATTTATTTATTTATTTATTTTATTTTAAGTAGAAAAATCTTATTTTAAGGGTCAGGAGATCCTCAAAAAAGGTTTTGTGCTTTTATTTATTTTTGAATTTTTCCAAGGTCACCAATACTCCATAAAGATGAAACATTTTTTTCAAGGGTCGTGTAGGCCGTTGAAATTTCTGTTTCAAGGGTCACATAGGCCATCGAAATTTTTGTTTGGAGGGAATTTGTTTCAAAGGTTATTAAGGGAGGGCTTTTAATACTTCTTTTAAGGGGATTTGACCCTCGAAACAAACCAACTTTGTTGTAGTTACTCGACCTTAGACGCCATAGTGTGTAAGGAGGAAGGTTCCAAACGAAAAAAATCTTCAACTTGCTAAGTTTACTTTTTAAATGACGTAATTGGAAGATTTAATTACTACAAATTTTAGCCTGTTTAATTAAGAAAGTAGATATCATTTATGTAAACTATAATTATTTAAATAAATCATAATAAGTAAATAATTAGAATGCGAGAACGTATTCAAATTAATAAATAAACTGTGTAATTAATTATCCCTAGAAAAATATTAAGGTCGAATTAGTTGATTACCTTTTCCATGCTTTTTATATAGAGGGATCAACTCATCATCATTTTGAGATTCTGCATGTTGGGGTATCACTGGATAGTCGAATGAAAGTGAGGGTATGCCCTGTGAAAATCGATACATTGAAGTGTTCTTTAGTAGTTTGTTCATGATTAGAATATAATATCCATGCCTCACCTCTGTCTCCCTTACCTTCCTTATAACCATCTCCGAACTCCTAAGGATCCATACGACCAATAATGTTACCGAGTAAATCTGACATGCTCACAAATGTTTGCTAAGTAATTGGATAAGGAAAATGATGAAGTCATTAATAATTTTATAAGAAAACATTTACAAATTAATGTAATAATCAACGCAGTTGATATGACATGACAAAAATTATAATAAATGTTAGAATTACTTTTATTTATTTATTATTGTATGCTTAGAAAATGACACACCACTCTTGTAGTAAAACTCAAGTACTAAAATTTGTAAGCTATCTCTCTGTCGCTTAGAAAGTGAGGTTTTCTCTCTTCTCTAAGGTAGTAGAAGTGTGTAGGTCCCTTCCTTGGAAGGAGAGTTTGTTCTCAGGAGGTAACAAGTGTACTTTTCGAGCTAGTGGGTTCTTTGTTTTTCGGGTTTGTTGGGAAACACTTTTTTTCTTTTTTCACCTTGAAATTTTCCATGGAGGAGTTAGCAAATCAATGGACCAACTTTTCCCTTTCAGAAAAGGAAACTGTTGGATTCAACCTGTCAAAAGAACAACGCTCTGGTGAATTTTTGCTAGCTGTTAATTCCTTACTCTACGTTTTCTAAATATGGAGAACATGGCGCGAACTTTCAAACAACTATGGAGATCTACAAACGGGTTCACTATTCAAAACCAAAATGATCACTGAGTTCTGTTTGTATTTGATAACCCCAATGATATAGACAGAATTCTCAAAAATCAGCCTTAGAATTTTGATAAACATCTGGTGATGTTGCAGAGGTACGATACAAATAGTCCAGTTCGTGGCTTAGTTTTTTCACAAACAATATTCTGGGTTTAGGTCCATGATATCGCAATTCGGTATATGACAAAGGAAGTGGCAGAAAACATCTGTGACATCATTGGGGAAGGGCAGAAATCAGCAGATGTAGTAACTGATGAAGGTGGACATTTCATTCAGGTGCGAGTGATGATCGATATTACTCTGCCTTTATGTTGAGGTAGGGTTATTACACTAGAGAATGGGTCAAAACATTGGGTCCAATTAAGGTACGAGCATCTGCCAAACCTCTGTTTCTAGTGTGGGCATCTGAACCATGCTGATAAGAATTGCGAGCTGTGGCTGCAAAGCAAAGGTACACTAACAGTGGATCAATAGCAGTACAACTCCAATCTAAAGGCCGCACCATACACGTCTAGTGGAAGAGATTTCATAGTGGTACCTGGTTTCTATGAAACGAGATATCCATTCACAAGAAAAGAATTCCAGGCTGCAAGGGAAAGGGAGGAGATGAGGGCGAACAGTGCAGTTGAGAAGCAACCAGAGAGGGCTTAGGTGAGCATGGAAACCGATGAAGGAATTAATTCAGATATTAATGCCAAAGATTTACCCATGACAAATGAGGTGGCCATCAATGTTACGTTACCTCCATAAGTTGTTATGGAATCAAATTCTCCAACGGTTGTAGAGGTACCAATGGATACACGTAGTAATGGAGAGGAGAAAAATAAGGAATCAGATTTAATCTCAGACTCAATTAATTCCGAGAATTTATTTGATATTCAGATTAATGATATCGATGAAGAATTGGCTAGATATGATGAGGATCTGAGAATTAAGGGCAAAGCAGTGAGGGTAATTAATGGGATGAGTAATAATGGAGTTGCCATTTTGGCTCCACCAATCTGTAGCAAGGGTTCACATAAATCAATAGGTAACCAAGGAAAGTCTTTTCCTAACATGGCAGAAAAATGTAATCACTCTCAAAACTTAGCAAACCCTAATCCTAAGTGTCAAAAAAAATAAAAAATGTGGACAAAGCTAGTTCGCAAACCTGTACATAAAACACAGGTGAACAAAGAAGAGAATGGGGTGAGATGCAGGAAGAGGAGGGGTGTTAATCATCTGGAGTTACCTTCGAAGCATAGATTGGTTTCAAAAGATGATGGAGTTGTTACAATTTCAATGGTGGAGGCTGTACAACAGCCCCACCAATAACAATGAGTTGCTTAGTATGGAATTGTCGTGGGCTTGAGAACCCCTGTACAGAGAACGAGCTTGCAGAGATGGTGCGGGCAAAAGATCCCTCTGTCGTGTTTTTAGCCAAAACATAGGTTGATGAAGCAAGGCTAAAACAAGTACTACGGAAGATACAGTTTGAAAATATTTTCATTGCTCTTAGACCGAATAAGGGTGGTGGATTGGTGTTATTTTGGAGATCATCAATTGATGTATCAGTGGTGGGTTCAAGTAAGAATTTTATTGATGCAATTATCAACAGAAATAAGGAGGATGAATGGCGATTTACCAGGTTTTATGGCGACCTGGAGACCCACAAGAGATTAGAATCTTGGGAAGAACTTAGAAGTTTGGACTGAAAATTCCAACTCCTTTGGCTTTGCGCGGGAGACTTTAATGAACTGACAAGGGCCGATCAGAAATTGGGGGGCAATAGAAGAAGTCATAATCAAATGCAGCTTTTCCAGGATGCATTGGATGAATGTGGTTTCATTAATTTAGGTTACTCGGGTTCGAAGTTTACATGGAGAAAACATTTTGCTAATGGTCAATCAATATGGGAAAGGTTGGATAGGGCATTGTGTACAAATGACTGGCTGCAGCAGTTTGGAGCAACAAAGGTATTTCATTTAAATAGCTCTACCTCTAATCATATTCCTATCTGGATTGTTCCAAATGGTCTAGACCCTCCACCCTTGTCTAGACCATTTAGGTTTGAGGAGATGTGGTTATCGGATAAGGGATGTGGCTGTACGGTGGAAGCTGTTTGGAGAGATGAATTTAATTGTGATGCCAAGGTTCAAGTGATGAGAAAAATTGAGAAGTGTGGGAAGGATTTAACTCAGTGGAGTCGGCAACACTTTGGGAGTGTTAGGCGAGAATTGAAAGAGAAGAAAAAACAACTAGAGAAGGCCGAACAGGTGGCTATGCAATTAGGCAATAATTTTCGAGTTAGGGAGTTAACAAAGGAGGTACACGATCTGATGGATAAGGAGAATAAAATGTGGAGGCAGCGGGCTAAAAATTTTTGGTTGATTGGAGGGGATAAAATTACAAAGTACTTTCATAGTAGGGCAACTCAGCGGTGTAGGCAGAACAAAATTTCAGGCATCTTCAACTTGAATGGGGTGTGGGTTACTCAACCTGATTCAATCTCAGATAGCTTCACAGATTACTATCAGGGTTTGTTTACATCTTCAAACCCAGTTATGGAGGAAGCTGCTTTGAACCCGGTTCCTAAACTTATCACTGAGGAGATGAATGCATTGTTGTCCCAAGAATTTATGGATTGGGAAGTCCAAATAGCCTTGAAGTAGATGGCCCCATTGAAAGCACCAGGTCCCGACGGTATGCCCCCTCTATTCTATCAAAATTATTGAAGTTTGGTGGGTTGTGATGTCACAAAAACAATTTTGTCCTACTTAAATACAACCACCCTTCCCCAACCCCTTAACCATACTTTCATCACTTTTATCCAAAAATAAAAAACCCCTTGTTTGTTAATGATTTTCGTCCCATTAGCCTATGTAATGTCCTTTATAAAATTTTTTCAAAGGTGTTAGCCAATAGATTGAAAAATATATTGCCTAATATCATTTCGGAACATCAAAGTGCCTTTACAAAAAACCGGTTGATATCTGATAATATTCTAGTAGCTTTTGAAACTTTCCATAGCATGAAAAAACATAAAACAAGCAAAACTAGCTATATGGCGGTCAAATTGAATATGAGTAAAGCCTATGATAGGGTTGAATGGGCTTTCTTGGAAGAAATTATGAGAAAATTGGGGTTTGAAGAGAGGTGGATAAATCTGATGATGGTTTATGTGAAATTAGTATCGTACTCGATATTGGTGAATGGGGAACTAAAAGGCCTAATCCATCCTTCTAGAGGGATTCGTCAAGGTGATTCCTTATCTCCATTTTTGTTCCTATTGTGCACGGAAGGACTACATAGCCTTATTACCAAAGCTGCCAATGAAGATTCTATAAGGGGATTCTCCCTTTGTAGGAGGAGCCCAAGACTAACCCATTTGCGTTTTGCATATGATAGTTTGTTATTTTGCAGGGCAAACAGAAATGATTCCCTTAAGGTGCTGAAAGTTTTAGCAACTTATGAAAGTGTTTTGGGGCAGCAAATCAACTGAAGCAAAACCTCTTTATTTTTTAGTAAGTCAACATCTGAGGAGGAAAAAAGAGAGATTAAGGAAGCATTTGGAGTTCCTGAAATCTTGCACTATGATAAGTACTTGGGGTTGCCATCTCTTATCGGGAAGCACAAAAAAGCAAGCTTCGATTACATAAAGGAAAGGATTTGGAGAAAATTACAAGGGTGGGAGGAGAAGTTATTGTCACAAGTCGGTAGAGAAATCCTCATAAAAGCTGTGGTGCAAGCAATCCCAACATACACGATGAGTTGTTTTATGCTTCCTCAGAGTCTTTGCCATGAAATTGAAGTTCTAATTCGTAGGTTTTGGTGGGGACAAAGGGGCGACTGAAGGAAAATTCATTGGGTTAAATGGGGTGACATGTGTGACCCAAAGGCGGAAGGAGGGATGGGTTTTAAGGAATTATTGCTTTTCAATGAAGCTCTACTAGGCAAGCTAGTATGGAGGCTACTGCATAATAAAAACTCTTTGCTCTATAGAGTGTTTAAATCAAGGTTTTTTCCAAATTGCACAACTATGGAAGCCAAAGAAGGTCATGGTGGGTCTTATGCATGGAAGAGCATCTTGAAAGGTAGGGGTGTTATTCAAAGGGGGGGGGGGGGGTGAAATAGAGGGTGGGAGATGGAGAATCAATCAAAATTAATGGAGATAACTGGCTGCCTAATGCTACCTTCTCTGGTGTACACAACCCTCTACCATCAGAATTTCAAAATGCCTCAGTAAGCTCTCTTATAAACCACTAAACTCGCACCTGGGATTTAGAGGTATTATCCACTGCTATCACTCCATTTGAAGTTGACTTGGTTCAGAAAATCACTCTTAGCCGTGGACAATCAAGGGATGTTCTGTTTTGGCCATTCGTGCAGTCAGGTATTTATTCAGTTAAGTCAGGTTACTACTTCCTCAAGTCTGAAGCTCGCTCCACAGCCACACAAGTTCAAGCTCTGCTTGATCATCCCAAGCCACCATGGAATCGGATTTGGAAGCTTAATCTGCCAAACAAAATAAAAAAAACTATTTATGGAGAGCTGCCCGTAATAAACTGCTTACAGGTTCAGAGTTGGTTCGGAGATGCATCATCAACGATCCAATCTGCTCCATATGCTCAAGTCACTATGAGGATGCTTTACACGCACTATGGTCTTGTCCGACTCTGTCACAAGTGTGGGAAGAAGATCCGTAATGGAGTTTTAGACAAACGTCGAGGTATTCCAATTTCACACAACTGCTCTTCATGGTTTTGGACTCAGCATGCAATGTGGAACTATTTGCTACAATCATGTGGACAATCTTGTTCAGAAGAAACAAACTTGGATTTTCACCACCAGGGCTCCCTTTGGACCAGGTTATGCAGATAGCAGTTAACTCATTCTTGGAGTATCGAAAAGGGCAAACACCAGCTGGGCCAAGGACAGCTAGGCCGGAGCTAAGTGGACAGCACCTCCAAATGAGAGCTTCAAAATAAATTTTGACAGAGCTGTCTTTAAAGACTAGGACAAGGCAGGGATTGGAGTAATTATTCGAGACAACCGCAGTTTGGTAATGGGTTTGATGTCTCAAGTAGTTCCTCTCCCTCAAACTATTGTGGAACTTGAAGCTTTGGCAGAATTAAAAGGACTTGAGTTTGCTGCAGATTTGGGGTTGATTTTTGTGGTTCTTGAAGGTGATTCAGAGATTCATATGAATGCATTGATGGATAATTCGCTATTGTTAGCCTCTTTTGGTCTTTTGATCCAAGATATTAAGGCTTATGCTGAATTTTTTCGATGTATCAGTTTTTCTCATGTTCTTAGGGAGGGTAATACTGTAGCACACAACCTAGATAGGCATGCATGTCATGTCACTGGTTTTTCAGTGTGAATGGAAGATGTCCTATCTCACACACTTGCTGTTTATTAGGCAGATTTGCCAATTGCTGAATAAAATAACTCATTTCTTTCTAAAAAAAAAAAAAGTACTAAAATTTGTAGTGATCGGTGCATCACCAATTCAATAATAAAGAGATATTTTGGACATATATGGGAAACCATAATTCTAGAGTTAAAGCATAATTCATAATAAATTTTAGGATTGTCTCGCATGACAAATTGTTAATGATCGATATTAAAATGGTGTTGGAATTAAAGCTATGTGAAAATCAATAATAATATGCTAACTCGACCATCATAAAATTTAATATGTTGTGAAATTTATTGTGTATGTAGTGTCCGTTTGGAACGGCTTCTTTAACTGAAAGTGAAAACTTTTTACTGAAAATGTAGAAAAAATAAACTAAATATGTTGTAATTGATAACCTTCAACTCCATTGGGGGATGGGTCTCCTACAGCACAAAAGAATAAGAATAAATTGATCCGTATTAATCCATTTAATAATATCATTCTCTTGAATAGACTAATAGCAACAAGCTCAAGTCAAATCACTGAATTAGCTAGTGAAATATAGTTGTGTGCTTCTCAAACTTCTTAAACAGACTCATGTAATTAGCGTGAACAATTTTTTTTCTTCTTCTTATAACATATTGCGGCGTGAACATTAATTTCTCGCTTTGATATATACCTCCATTGGTAAAGTGGGATTTTTAAGGGTTCTCTATATCAGCTTCCCACCATGTGCCAATTGCTGGAAAATGAAAAGGAGCTTAGTTTTAGTTATAGTACATTAGTAAACTTATACAAAGGAGAAAATTAGTAGATATTTTTAGAGTTTAGAAACTCCATACTGAAAATTACAAGATGTAAGGTTGAATTTTATCAACCATCTTGTTGGCTTTATTTTGTGCCAAATTTGCTTGTATTTTAGCAATTAGTAACCCTGTATTTAGGTGGGAAACATGTAAGGGTAGTGAGAGAGAGTGTGAAGAAATGCTCAAGATTGTGCAAGGATGCAGAGACTCGCGACTGGCAAGCCACCAAAGCTGGCACACGTGTGAATCAAGCAGGGGAGTTGAAGAGTCATGCCAGCTATTGCACTACATGACAAAATTCTCAGGCTAGCCAGGCCGTTAGCTCACGGCTTGAACTCGCGACTTAGTCTAGTCACGAGGCCAAGTCGCCAGACCACCCTGTTTGGGAAAAACTGATTCTTCACATTCCTTTCTCACCCTACTATATATAGACCCTTATACCCACGAAATGTAGAGAGCTTCCAGAGAGAATTTTGAGAGAGAAACTCTAGAGAAAAACAAGATTGATTCATCCACAATCTTCACATAGAGACTCTTCAAATTCCTCTATTCTCTTCCTCTCCATTGTTACGTCCTTGAGAGGTACATTACCAAAACCTTTTCTCACCATACCCATATCTGGGAGAAGGCCATTTGGTGCTTTGGGAAGCAGTTAAGAAAGGACCAATTTCATATTGGTTGACGCTATGGTCAAGTAGCAGAATCTGGTAAGCTAAAGAAGAAATAGGTTCGGCGTAACCTATTTGGAGTAGGAGCTTGGAGGGCTTAGGTACATTGGGTAGATTAGGCTTGGAGGGTCTTCTGCTATTCATGTATCCTAACTACATTCTTTAGTGGATTATTTACTGCTTGGAGGGCGGCGGAGAGGTTTTACGCCGAGGGCTTCGGTTTCCTCTTCGATAACACATCATGTGTTGTCCTTGTGTTTGCATCTCTCTTTCCTTAATCTTTGCCATTTAATTTCTACTGTGGATGTGATTTTATTTGGTTTAAATTGTTTATCAATTTTGTATTAATCTTATGTTCATATTCCGCACATTAATTGTTTGATATTAAGCTTGAATTGGTAATTTGTAAATTGGGGTCTAATCGTTCAAGGTGTTTTATACACTTATTGAACTTTCAATTGGTATCAGAGCAGGTGCACTTGCTGAGGTTTAATTACCTAAGTGCGATCCTAGACCTCGTTGCTATGGACGCAGCTATGGAAAAGGCCATTCTGAATTGTGGTTTAAATATTTGTGATAATGACTCTATGAGTGTGTTTGAAGGGTGTCCTATCAATGAACTCTTAGAGTTATTAAAAGCAAAGAAACATGCTAGGATGTTTGTTCACATGCTGAAATATTTTGAGAATAAGAATCACATCTTACACAATAGCTTATCTGAATCTAACTCTTTGATTAAGAAGTACAAAAGAAAAAAATAGAATATTGTGTGAGAAGGTTGATAATCTGAAAAAGAAAATTCAATCTAACAAAAGCATGAAAATTGAAGATAAATTTCTATTTGAAGGTCAAGAATGTTTGTCTCATGCTTGTCTATTTGTGCACACCTCATTGAAGGTATTTAATTCATGCTTATGGTATCTTGATAGTAGCTGTTCTCGTCATATGACAAGAGATAAATCACTGTTTAAGACACTCAAAGAGAAGATTGGTGACTATGTGACGTTTGGTGATGGGAGTCATGCTCAAGTTCTCAGCAAAGGGACTATTGAGATATCGGGATTACCTCTATTGAAAGATGTCTTATACATCAAAGGGCTAAAGGCGAATCTCTTAAGCATCACTCAAATATGTAATGAGGATTTCCTAGTCCAATTCTCAAAGAAGGGATGCATAATCATTAATGAAGAAGGGATTCAAGTCTTGGAAGCAAATAGGACTACCGATAATTGCTATGGAGTAGTTCCGACGACACCCATTTCTTGTAGAAGTGCTCGTGTTGACATGTTGGAACTTTGGCATCACAGGTTTGGGCATGCAAATTTCAAACAAGTAGCTAAAGTATCTAAACTTGAAGCAGTTGAGGGACTTCCAAAGTTTGGAAAGGTGAAGAAGACTATTTGTGGTGCATGCCAAATAGGAAAGCAAACAAAGGCAAGCCATCACAAGGTGAATGTGATTGCTACTTCATGATGTTTAGAGCTTCTTCATGTTGATTTAATGGGGCCTACAAGAACTAAAAGTCTAGGAGGAAAGAGGTACATTATGGTCATTGTTGATGATTTGTCAAGATACACTTGGGTTGAATTTCTTAGAGAAAAATCAGAAGCATGTGAGAAATTGGAAACTCTTTGCAAGAGACTACAAAACGAGAAAGGGGTTCCTATTGTCAAGATAAGAAGTGATCATGAAAAGTAGTTTGAGAATGCAAGATTTGAGTCATTTTGTGAAAAGAATGGAATCAAAAGGGAATTTTCAGTCCCTAAAACTCCTCAACAAAATGGAGTGGTAGAGAGAAAGAATCGGGTGATTCAAGAGATGGCAAGAGTTATGTTGCTAAACAAGCAAATTCCTCAAAAGTTTTGGAGAGAAGCCGTGAACACCTCATGTCACATTGGTAATAGAATATTCTTCCGAGTGGGAACAAAGAAGACTACTTATGAGATTTGGAATGGAAAGAAGCCGAGAGTAAAGTACTTTTAAGTCTTTGGAAGCAAGTGCTACATTCTAAATGATCGGGAGAACCTTGGGAAATTTGATGCAAAAAGTGATGAAGGCATTTTTCTTGGGTATTCTACCACTAGCCAGGCATATAGGGTTTTCAACAAGAGAACTAAGACAGTAATGGAGTCCATCAATGTAAAAATTGATGATGCCATAGCAAAGGTAGAGATGGTTGATGATGGAGAAAGACTGAGCACCAAAGAACCCATTGCTGAGGTCGAAGCTCTTGATATAGAAGATGAAGGAACTACACTGGAAGAGGAATCAACTCCCATGAACCCAAGAATGGAAACAAGATCAATATCTAGAACATCAAGTCCTCTCACTCCTCCAGAAGTTCATCCTCCCATCTCTCGGAATGATGAAGTCTTCACATCAAAGAAGCCATCATCAAGAGTGATTAAGAACCAGCCGGAATTATAGGGTCTTTAGATGAAGGTCTTCGCCTTAGAAAAGGAAACATACTTTTGGCCAATCATGTAACATACCATTACTACCTTGCTCAATTTGAGCCAAAGAGGGTAGAAGAAGCTCTCCAAGATGAAAATTGGGTTGAGTCAATGCATGAAGAGCTGAATCAATTTGTGAGAAATGATGTGTGGGAACTTGCTGCAAGACTTGAAAATGTTCATGTCATCGACACAAAATGGATATTCAAGAACAAGACCGATGAAGATGGATAAATAATTCGGAATAAATCTCGGTTAGTAGCTCAAGGATACATTCAAGTAGAAGGAGTAGACTTTGATGAATCCTTCGCTCCTTTGGCAAGACTTGAGTTTATTCGAATTCTTATGTCCATTGCATGCACTATGAACTTCAAACTCTACCAAATGGATGTCAAATGTGCATTTCTAAATGGATACCTGAATGAAGAAGTGTTTGTTGAACAACCCAAAGGCTTTGAGGATCCTCACTCCCATGATCATGTGTTGAGATTGAAGAATGCCCTTTATGGCTTAAAACAAGCTCCTAGAGCTTGGTATGATTAGCTTACCCATTACCTCCTGGAAAGAGGATTCAAAAGGGGATATGCCGACCGGACTTTATTTGTCAAGAATGATGAAAATTACCTTCTCATGGCTCAAGTATATGTAGATGACATAGTATTTGGAGCTATCATTGATGATCGGGCTATAGCATTCTTTGAGGAGATGAAGAAAGAATTTGAGATGAGTATGGTGGGGGAACTTACATTTTTCTTGGGCCTTCAAGTCAAACAAAGGAAGGAAGGCATTTTCATGTCACAAGAAAAGTATGCTAGAAACATTGTCAAGAAGTTTGGACTAGACTCCAAAAAGCATGCCTCCACTCCCATGAGTTCGTCTACAAAACTGAATGTTGATTCTTCTGGAGTGGAAATGAGTCCAACCTTGTATAGGAGTATCATTGGGAGTATCATTGGGAGTCTACTCTATCTTATAGCTAGTAGACCAGATATTGCATTCAGCGTTGGTGTTTGTGCTAGATATCAAGCTGCTCCAAAAGAATCACACTTGACTGCGGTGAAGCGAATTATTCGATATATCAATGGAACTCCAGATTATGGGTTGTGGTATTCAAAGGACTCGAATGCATGTCTTGCCGGTTATTCAGATGCAGACTGGGCTGGTAGTGTGGATGATCGAAAGAACACTTCAGGAGGATGCTTCTACCTTGGTAACAATCTTGTCTCTTGGATGAGCAAGAAACAAAATTCTGTATCTCTCTCTACTGCTAAAGCAGAGTACATAGCCGCTGGAAGTTGCTGCACACAACTCCTTTCGATGAAGAAGCTACTTTGTGATTATAGGATTCCTCAAGATACAATGTGTGTTTTCTGTGATAACACTAGTGCCATAAATCTCTCTAAGAACCCAGTTCAGCATTCGAAGTCTAAACACATAGAGATACGTTACCGTTTCATTTGGGATTTGGTGAAAGAAAAAGTTGTGTGTCTTGAATTCATACACACAGACAATCAAAAGGCGGACATCTTTACCAAGCCTCTCGATGGTCCACGGTTTGAATCCCTCCGTAAGACCATTGGTGTTGGTACAATTCCTTGAATCTCTTGTATGCTGTGTGCTTCACATCTTTATATTGAGTTTATTTGTTTGTAAGGCACATACTAATTTGTTGGCTATTTGTATAGCATGATTTTTTGTTGTTTATTGCTTTATTTGCTTTATTTTTTTATTTTATCAATTTTTTCCTTCTTGTGTGTCAAAAATCCAAAAACCACATAAAAAGTAGAAAATCCAAAATGTTTGATCGACATTGTTGAGTTTTGTCTCAAAATATGTTTTATCTTGTACCTTTATGCAAATGGCTTTGTGCACTACGAGTATAGCTTATTCCCTATACACTCATATCAGTGTAGGAGAAATCTTGAAATCTATGTGACTGTTGTAAATAGATCTTCAACCTTGTCATGAATGATTAGTGAATAATTTTGTTGATCTTGAGACATGCACAGACTTGTGTTTATATATCTTCCCACTCTTTATTTTATTGTTTTTGCTAAAAGAGCTCACCAAATGTAAATCTCCAAATGAAAAGAGATATTGAGCTGCAAAAGCCTGTCGCACATACTAGTACTTGACTAGGAAAAAGGGAAAGCGACCAAAAATTAAAATTGTATGATGCTCAAAAAGCCAAAGGCTAACACATCAAAGTGAAATATCAAAAATTTCAGGTATCGATCTCACAATGAGATGTGTTGATTCAAAAAGATCAAATGATATGTTAAACATGGAGCCAAATGAAAAGTTTCAAAGATTTTGTACTCAAGTTTATGTGGGAGGTCATATATGCATATTTCTATAATTGAGATGGGTCACATTATCTAGTGCTAGTTGTGTATGCCTTGATTGAATTGATCATTGAAGCTTCACATTAGACTAAGGACTATCTCATTTGTGATATCCACACACAACACACATGTCTATGTTCAATGAATGCCATATTCATTTGTGTGATTGTACTTGTTTAAATGTGTTTTCACATGCTCATTCTTTGTTGATCAATCACAAAAAAGATTTTTGAATGTTTTAGTTGTTTTTGGAATGTACTTTGTTTTTACAAAAATTGTCAAAAATTTCAAAAAATGTGTTGCCCTGTTCTGGTGACTCAATTGCGGGTAGAACCAATTGCGTGACCCAGTCGCGAGTCCATAATAGAGATTTTTCGCGACTCACTGGCGACTCATTGGCTGGTAAATGCTTCAGTCGCGAAAAAGACTTAAGAATATTTTTCAAAAAATCTGGGTTTCTTGCATTTCGCAACTCATGTTGGCGACTTGTTCATGGGTGGAAGGTCCAGTCGCAAAAAGTACACAAAGATTTTCGCGGCTCAGATCGCGACTCTCTAGCGAGTGGAACTTCCAGTCGTGAAAAACACTTAGAAAATTTTTCAAAAGTTTTCTTTCACGCGACTTGATTCAGTCACGAAAATCGCATGTGTTGCACAAAAATCCTCTTTTTCAATACTGGTTTCAAAAAGAGTCTCCATTTTTTTCCCTCGCATTCAGTGAATCTTCATCTTCTGCTCTTGTAAGGTTGAATTTAATCAACCATGTGTTGGCTTTATTCCATGACAAATTTGCTTATAATATAGCACTTAGAAACCTTGTATTTAGGTGGGAATCATGTAAGGGTAGTGTGTGAGAGAGTGTGAAGAAATGCTCAAGACAGTGCAGTGAAGCAGAGACTCGCGGCTAGGACTCGCTGGTGGCTCGCGGCTTGCAAGCCGCCAAAAGTTGCTCACGTGCAGAGCATGCAGGGGAGCTGAACAGTCACGCCACCTGGAGCACTACAGGACAAAAATCCAGACTGGCCATTTAGCTAGCTCGCGACTTGAACTCGCGACTCAGTTAAGTCGCGAGGTCAAGTAGCCAGCCAACCCTGTTTTTGGAAAAACTGACTCTTTGCATTCTTTTCTCACACCAGTATAAATACCCCTCATTCCCACAAAATGTGTGTGGCTATTCAGAAAGAAAAACCCTAAGAGAGGTTTCTTCAAAACACCCACCCAATTAGAGAGAGCTACTCATTCTTAGAGAGAAATCTTTGTAGTCTCTTCTCATTCCCTCTCTCATTGTCATACCTATTGAGAGGAGATTTCTATCCAAACACTACCCACACCCATTTAGAGTGTTGAGTGTTCTTGGAGTTTTGGGAAGCATTGGAAGATGCCAAGGATGGCGGATGCTATGGTTTAGTAGCGGAATCCGGTAAGCTAGAAAAGAAAAAGGTTCGGCGCAACCTCGTTGGAGCAAGAAGCTTGGAGGGCTTAGGTACATCGGGTAGATTAGGCTTGGAGGGTCTATTGCTGTTCATGTATCCCAACTACATTTTCTAGTGGATTATTGACCGCTTGGAGGGCGGCGGAGAGGTTTTACGCCGAGGGTTTCGGTTTCCTCTTCGATAACACATCGCGTGTTGTCTTTGTGTTTGCATCTTCCTTCCTCTCTATCTTTGCCTTTTTATTATCTGCTGTGGATTTTATTTTTTTATGGCTTAGATAGTTTTTAACCAATTTCATATTATAGCATATGTTAAGTTTCCGCACACTTGTTGTTTGACATATTGCTTGAATTGGTTAAGTTGTTCGTTGGGGGTCTAAACGTTCAAAGGTGTTTTTACACGTTTTTGAACTTTCAGCTCTAACTTTCACTCTTTCAACACCGTGCTCACACACATCATTTTCAACTACTTTGTCATCACTGTCTCAATCTTCAAGGAAAGGTTTGGGCTTTGTCTCTTTCACATTTATTGCATATTCCTTTTGGATTGTGTGTTTCTACTGATATTTGTATATCTTTTGATTGTATATGGGTATCTGATATTCTGGTGAAATCATTGTGTGATTTTTGGTGGGTATATATTGATCTACTCTATCTTGAGTTAATATTAGGTCATTAGTGATACACACACACACTCATTGTCCTGTTTAGGACCTTTATCTCAAGTTTTTTGGGTTTTCTTCATTATCCTTGTTTTTTGAACTAACCCATTGCTAATAATGTTTGTGGCATTGTGGGGTTTCTTTTATCCTTTTTGGTAAAACATGATGCAGAGTGAAAATGTCTCCATTCAAGAGATCAGCTGTGAAAGGAGGTAGTAGCAAAGGGAAGGAGCCTGTCATTGATGTTGATGACCTCTCACCTAGAACAAAAAGGACTCATTCACCATCAGGAGTGTTCGATCCCAACAAGTTTAGATCCTATGCTGCCTTTTAGACTTATGAGAGTTACTTTAGAGATGCTAAACCATTACTTGAGAGGGTTATTGATCAATCGTCACTTCTTGACACCGACATCCCAAAATGGTTTGCCCACAAGGACTAGAATTACCTTCTCTCCGACCTTGATGAAGCTTATAAGAATTTGGTAAAAGAATTTTATGCCAATGCAATTGTGGAAGGCGAAGAACTCAAGTGCTGGGTTAGAAGAAAAAGTTTCTCCGTCTCTCCCGCATATTTGGTAGAGATCCTTCACATCAACAGGCCGATGATCAAATACTCACCGATTTATGATGATCTATGTCCAGATGAGGAACTTCTTCGGGAAGGTCTTGGACAAGACTTGGAATTCTCATCAAATGGGAACTTAGTCAGTGTTTCCTCTCTTCCTCCAAAATTGAGAGTGCTTATAATAGTTATGTTTCACAACTTGTACCCCTTATCCAGCACGGGGTATATGAACCTTGGACGTGCTTTGTTTCTTCATGACCTAATCTCTGATGTAGAGATTGACATTTGTGCTCATATCTTTCACGTTCTGCGTAAAACAATTCTACGAATTGAGTCAAGGATATGCATTCCTTTTTGTTGTCTCATCTCTAGGATTTTGAAGCTCAAAGGGATTCATCCAACAGATGATGATTCTCCCTGCACAAAATCGAGTCCAATCAACATGCGTACATTCAACGCTAGCATTGGTCATAGTCGGAAGAAAGTCAAAACAGAAACTTCCGCATCTCATAGTGCTTCGTGCTCCAGCTCATTCTCCTTTGACGAAAAACTCGACAACATTGTGACATCTGTCCACAAGTTGAGCACCAAGATGTCCGAACTCACATCTATCCTATATCATCACAACATTTGGTAGGATATGAAATTCACCTCTCTACAAACTCAATTGGATCAGATTCAGAGAAAGCTAGAAGAAGATATGGCCTAGCTATTCCATGACAAAAAGGGGAAGATGATGTCCTTCATAGGGGGAGAAATAACTTGATCAAAGGAGGAGAAGACTATCAAAGGGGGAGATTTTAGCAAGCAGGCCTATGTTCAATATTTCTGTTTAATATTTTCCTTCATATTAGCATATGTTTTTCAGTATTTTTTTGTGATTTGTACCCATGTTGCTTTTATAAGCTTTTAGGGTCTGTTTCCATGTGTTTGTAGGCTTTTATGGTTTGTATCATGCTTATGCAGCCTTTATGTTTTGTTGGCTAGTACTTCTAGCTAAATGTTATGCATTTTCTTTAAGTACTCTCACTCTTGTGCCCTAGTAGGATCTTGTTCCTAGATGCATATACTTTATGTATTGTGCATTGGTTGAGTGTTGGGCATGCAAGTGATTTGCAATGAGCTTATTGACTTGTATGTCCGGATGTTCATTCCAAGTGTGAATGAGCATTGTGGTCACTATTTTATAGTGATTGCTTGTTTGGTCAAGCCGTGGTTTATTACTCATTCCATTTTGCTTGATCGCATTGTGCTTGCCTCATATGCAATTACAAGTTTTTCTACATACAATGATCATACTGTGTTGTTGTGTTTCAAGAGTGATAGTTTTTAGACCCCTTAAAAACACAATTGGATTAACCTAGTTAATTAGCCAAGTTGTTACTTAGTCCAAATTTCAAATCTAGGTTATCACAATTAAACAATCATATCATGCATAGTAGCGGAAAGATAAATAACACAAAGATATGATCACCCAGGAAACCAAACCGGTAAAAACCTGGGGAGGATTTAACCTAGCTATCCTCAAGGTAAACCTGAATCCACTATTAAAGAATTGAAGTTGTTTAACAGGACTTAGACCACTAACATCCTATTGCTACCCACCAGTAGAAACTTACTGACATGACCTAGTGCAAGCTCCGAAACCACGGACTCCTTCTTTCTTGGATTCTCCAGCAAGTACAAGCATACTCGCTTGTGTTTCTTTAAGTTCTTATGGAAACAGCTGAATGATCATCAAGCTCTTGAAGAAATCTCCTTCTTGATAATCCTAAACTTGTGTAAAGGAAAGCTCTTCACAGATCTCACAAGAGATTTACACAAACAGCAATATGAGCAACACAAAAACGTGGCTAGGGTTTGCCTTATATACCTAGGGCAAATTAGAAAACCCTAAACGTTTTAAAACAAAACTAGGGCTGAGTTGGAATTCTACAGAAAACGCATCTGACCCGATTTTCGATTGATCGAGCCTAAACTTCGATCGATCGAACTAGGCCGAGAAGCATAAATGATTCCTGTATCAGGTTATTCCAACTTTACATAAATGAACCAACTTTGAGCAAGTCTAAACATGACTAAACATATTGTTTTGATCATGGTTTGCAAACAATACACATTAGAGTTCTAAATACATAAAATCCTAAGTCTTTAGAACCTAACAAGGAGATTCTTGTTCATATGATTCAAGAGCTTATCAGATTCAAGAGTTAGGTGTGAATGAGTTTTGTTCAACTGTTCCCAACTCATATGTTAAGTCTAGAGTTTGTTTTAGGGTTTTGTCACAGAATAGCCAAAAGGGGAGATTGTAAGGTAGAATTTTATCAACCATCTTGTTGGCTTTATTCCGTGCCAAATTTGCTTGTATTTTAGCAATTAGTAACTCTGTATTTAGGTGGGAAACATGTAAGGGTAGTGAGTGAAAGAGAGTAAAGAAATGCTCAAGATTGTGCAAGGATGCAAAGACTCGCAACTGGGACTCGCGAGTGACTCGAGACTGGCAAGCCGCCAAAGCTGGCACACGTGTGAAGCATGCAGGGGAGCTGAAGAGTCATGCCAACTATTGCACTACAGGACAAAAGTCCCAGGCTGGCCAGGCCGTTAGCTCGCGGCTTGAACTCGCGACTCAGTCTAGTCGCGAGGCCAAGTCGCCAGACCACCTTGTTTGGGAAAAACTGACTCTTCGCATTCCTTTCTCACCCTACTATATATAGACCCTTATTCCCAAGAAATGTAGAGAGTTTCTAGAAAGAATTTTGAGAGAGAAACCCTAGAGAAAAACAAGATTGATTCATCCACAATCTTCACATAAAAACTCTTCAAATTCCTTTACTCTCTTCCTCTCCATTGTTACATCCTTGAGAGGTATATTACCAAAACCTTTTCTCACCATACCCATATCTGTGAGAAGGCCATTTGGTGTTTTGGGAAGCAGTTAAGAAGGGACCAATTTCATATTGGTTGATGCTATGGTCAAGTAGCAGAATCTGGTAAGCTAAAGAAGAAATAGGTTCGGCGTAACCGCATTGGAGTAGGAGCTTGGAGGGCTTAGGTACATTGGATAGATTAGGCTTGGAGGGTCTTCTACTGTTCATGTATCCCAACTACATTCTTTAGTGGATTATTTACCGCTGTGGATGTGATTTTATTTGGTTTAGATTGTTTATCAATTTTGTATTAAGCTTATGTTCATATTCCGCACATTAATTGTTTGATATTAAGCTTGAATTGGTAATTTGTAAATTGGGGTCTAATCGTTTAAGGTGTTTTATACATTTTTTGAACTTTCACAAGACAATAAAACAGAAATATACATAGCCACACTGCCTTGAATACAAGTTTTACAAACTCAAAGCAGCTTCCGTAAATAGGTGGAAGATGTAATTTAGACAAAGACAATTAATCAATATCAACCGTTTAATAAAATGGTAAAGTTGTTATTTACAACTATTTTGTGTTGACTTTAATTTCGTGCCAAATTTGATTGTATTTTTGTTCAATCATATGTACCCTATATTTTATGTGGGATTTCATTGTATGGGTTATGTGTGAGAAAGAGTATGAAAACTCAAGCACCTATTGAAGAAAGTGTGGATTTCGTGAGAAGTTTCGCGAGAAGCCTTCCTGCGAAGTTAGCCACATGCAGAGCACATGACTAGAATGTGAAGAGTCATGACAGCTGGTTTTCGTGAGTATTTCGCGGGTAAGGCCTTCCCGCGAGATACCCGTGAAACATTATATTTTGCTATTTTGGCATATCTGCTATACCATGTCTTCACCCACACTATATATACCCACATTACCCATATATTGTAAGGAGTGCTTTCAGAGAAAAAACCCTAGCCATAACCCTTGAGAGTTAGAGATTGTCATACCCACAATCCTCTACACAATCTTTTATGGTTTTCCTCAACTTTTACCTCTCCATATCCAAATCCTTGAGAGATTGATAGCCCAAACACTTATCACACCCATTCTGAGTGTAAAGTGAGGTTTTGGTGTTGCTGGGAAGCATTGGAAGAAGCCATTTGTTTAGTGGATGCAATCGGGCTAAATTGCGTGATCCGGAGAGTTAGAGAAGACAAGGCTTCATCAAGTCAGTTGGTAGCAGGAGCTTGGAAGGCTCAAGTACATGGGATAGACTAGGCTTGGAGGGTATTTTGTTATTCATGTACTCCAACTTATTCTCTAATGGATCGATTTACCGCTTGGAGGGTGGCAGAGAGGTTTTTTTGCCGAGTTCTTCGGTTTCTTCTTCGATAACACATCACAATGTTATCTTGTGTTTGCATCTTTCTTCCCTACTTTTATAGCTTTCATTTTATTGTTGATATTTGATGAATATGGCTTAGAGTAGTTTTATTGTTTGTTCGCTCGCATTTACTCTATTCCGCACTTAGTTTAAGTTAGAGTAAAATCAATCGAGCCATAATTTTTAATTTGAGGGTCTAAACAGCTCTTGTGTTTTCACACATATTCGAGCTTTCAATTGGTATCAGAGCAGATGCACTTGTTGTGGTTTCATTACATTAGTGCGATCCTAGACCCCTTGGCTTGCTATGTGTTAGGTTCTAAAGACTTAGGTATTTATGTATTTAGAACTCTAATATGTATTGTTGGCAAACCATGATCAAAACAATGTGTTTAGAAGTATTTTAGTCTTGCTCAAAGTTGTGTATTTATGTAAAGTTGGAATCGAGCTAATACAGAAAAGATTAATGCATTTCGGTCTGGCTCGATCGATCGAAGCTCGGGCAGAATGTTTTTTTTCTGCAGAATTTCAACTCAGCCCTAGTTGTTTAAAACATTTTAGGGTTTTCTAATTTTTCCTAAGCATAAAAGGCAAACCCTAGCCACGTTTTAGTGTTGCTCATATTGCGGTTTGTGTAAATCTCTTGTGAGATCTAGAGGAGTTTTCCTTTACACAAACCTAGGGTTTTCAAGGAAAAGATTTATCTACACCTTGATGATTAACTCGGTTGCTGCCATTGAAGCTTAAAGAAAACACAAGTGGGTGTGCTTGTATCTGGTGGTGAATCCAAGAAAGAAGGAGTCCGTGGATTCGGAGTTTGCACGTGGTCGTGTTAGTAAGTTCTACTGGTTGGTAGCAATAAGAAGTCGAGCTTAGGGGCTTGTAAGTCTTATTGTATGAACTTTGATTCTTTCAAGATAGTGGATTCAAGTTTACCTTGAGGATAGCTAGGTCAAATCCTCCCCAGGTTTTTATCGGTTTGGTTTCCTGGGTGATCATATCTTGTGTTATTTATCTTTCTGTTGCTTTGCATGATATGATTGTTTTGATTGTGATAACCTAGTATTTGTTAAATTGGATTAAGTAACAATTTGGCTAATTACCTAGGTTAATCTAATTGTGTTTTAAGGGGTTTAAAAACTATTAAATGGTATCAAAGCAGGTAGCTCTTTTGTTGTTGATCTTTTGATCACTGAGCTGATCCTTGACCCCTGTTGTTATGGATTCTTAAAAATTCTTTTTGCTTATTCATCAACTTGCTTACTTTGTGTATTTGTCACTTGTTGAGTTTGTTAAATCTTTCCTTGGACGTCTTAGTCTTATCATATATGGTAATAATTATTTGTGTTATACTGCCTTAACCGACTTAAAGGCACGTGATTCTTGTCTTTGGTATTTGGATAGTGGTTGTTCCAGGCATATGACAGGAAACAAAGGATTGTTAAGACCCTCTTTGAAGGAAAAATTGGGACAGTCACTTTTGGAGATGGAAGCAAATCTGTTATCAGAGGCATTGGAACTGTGGACATCCTAGGGTTACCAGTCTTTGAAGATGTTTGGTATGTTGATGGACTGAAGGCAAATTTACTCAACATCAGTCAGATTTGGGACAATGGACTGAATGTACTCTTCACTAAGTATGAATGTGAAATACTTGATGGAGGAGGTGACTGTATGTGTGTTGGTGTAAGGACAGCGGACAACTATTATGGATTGACACCAAGCATAAACAACAAGTGTTTTAGTGCAAAGATTGATCAAGTTGATTTGTGGCATCAACGGTTGGGGCATGCAAGTCATAAGCAGTTAGAAAAGATTTCCAAATGTGATGCTGTTGTTGGTTTACCTAAGTTTGAGAAGATAGATAAGTGCATATATGGACCATGTCAGATAGGTAAACAGATAAAATCTAAACATCCGTCTATGGCTAGTGTTCAAACTTCAAGACCTTTGGAGTTACTGCACATTGATCTTATGGGTCCGGCTCGAGTTCAGAGTTTAGGAGGAAAGAAGTATATTCTAGTGGTTGTGGATGACTTTACCAGATATACTTGGGTTGTGCTTTTGAAAGATAAAGCTGAGGCTCCTGAGAAGATGATACATCTTTGTAAGAAATTGCAGGTTGAAAAAGATACTGTGATAGCCAGGATCAGAAGTGACCATGGAAGAGAATTTGAGAATACCAAGCTGGCTACCTTCTGCAATGAACAAGGCACACATCAAGAGTTTTCTTCACCCAAGACACCACAACAAAATGGAATAGTTGAACGGAAAAATAGGGTTGTTCAAGAGATGGCACGTGTCATGCTACACAATAAAAAATTGCTAAAATCTTTCTGGGGAGAAGCAGTTAACATTGCTTGTCACACACTCAACCGAGTGTATTTCAGACCTGATTCCAAGAAGACTCCTTATGAACTCTGGAGAGGAAAGAAGCCGATCGTTAGGTATTTCAGGATATTTGGAAGTGATTGTTACATTCTACGTGATAGAGAGAACCTAGAGAAATTTGATGTAAAGAGTGACAAAGGATATTTTCTAGGGTACTCCTCTACTAGTAGAGCATATAGAGTGTATAATCTGAGAACCAAAACTGTCATGGAATCGTCAAATGTTGTGATCAATGATGAAGTATGTCCAGAAGCACATTCAGAAAGTACTACTTCGGTTCAACATAAGCCTATGGAGGTTAATGACTCACTTCCTGTTGATTATGTTGGAAAACACAGTGATGAGGAGCTAATGGTGTTGAATGATGCAATTTCTGTGCCATCAAGTCCTGAACCATCCACTCCGGTTCATGAGACTCAACAAGCTCAACGTGAGTTTAGTCCTTCATCAGAATAGAAAGGTGCATCCACATCTCTAGTTAAAGGTCCTTCCTCTAGAGTAAGGCTTAATCATCCCTCCTCAAATATATTGGGAAGTCTGAATGATAACATGAGATTAAGGTCAAAAGCCTTAAGTGTAATTACATACTCATGCTATTTGTCCCAATTTGAACCGAAAAAGGTAGATGAGGCACTTCAAGATGCTGATTGGGTAAACTCTATGCATGAAGAACTTCATCAATTTGTTCGAAATGATGTGTGGGAATTAGTTCCTAGACCAAAGGGTGTAAATGTAATTGGAACTAAATGGATCTTTAAGAACAAGTCAGATGAACATGGCACTGTTATCAGAAATAAATCAAGACTTGTTGCTCAAGGCTACACACAAGTGGAAGGGATTGACTTTGATGAAACCTTTGCACCGGTAGCAAGATTGGAATCCATTAGGATACTGTTGGCTATAACTAGTCATCTGAATTTCAAGCTATATCAAATGGATGTCAAAAGTGCTTTCTTGAATGGAATGCTACAAGAAGAAGTATATGTTGAGCAACCTAAAGGCTTTGTTGATCCTCACAGACCGGATGATGTGTATAAATTGAAGAGAGCTCTGTATGGTTTGAAACAAGCTCCACGGGCTTGGTATGATAGATTGACTGCATATCTCACTGAGCATGGCTTCAAAAGGGGATCTGCAAACACTACTCTTTTCATAAGAAAGGATAAGAATAGTTTTGTTGTCGCTCAAATTTATGTTGATGATATTTTTTTTGGTGCTACTAATGATTCTCTTGCTCATTCTTTTGCAGATGAAATGAAGGCAATGTTTGAAATGAGTATGGTTGGTGAACTAACTTATTTCATTGGATTACAGGTAAAGCTAACGGACTCAGGGATCTACATCAACCAAGCAAAATATGCAAGGAATCTAGTCAAAAGATTTGGATTGGACAATGCTGCACATGCCAGAACACCAATGGCCGCCGATGCAAAATTAACAAATGATCCGTCAGGTGAGTCTGTTGATGTTACATTATACAAAAGTATGATTGGATGTCTGTTATATTTGACTGCTAGTCGACCTGATATTGCGTTTAGTGTTGGTATTTGTTCTAGATTTCAATCTAATCCTAAAGTTTCACACTTAAATGCTGTCAAAAGAATAATTAAATATGTTGGTGGAACTTGTGATTATGGATTATTTTGTAGTAAAGAGTCAAATCTGTCTCTTGCTGGGTTCTCTGATTCTGATTGGGCTGGTAATGTTGATGATAGAAAAAGCACCACCGGTGGGTGTTTTTATGTTGGAGCTAATCTCGTTGCTTGGATGAGTAAAAAGCAAAATTCTGTGTCCTTACCTACTGCTGAGGCAAAATATATTGCTGCTGGAAGTTGTTACTCATAACTTCTTTGGATGAAAAAGGTTTTAATTGATTATGGGATATCTCAAGATACCATGGTTGTTTACTGTGATAACTCTAGTGCTATTGACATATCTAAGAACTTTGTTCAGCATTCTAAGACTAAGCACATAGAGATTAGGTATCACTTCATTAGGGATCTTGTTGAGAGAAAGATTGTGTGTCTTGAGTATATTCCTACTGAACGCCAGAATGCCGATATTTTCACCAAACCTCTTGATAGAAGTAAGTTTGAGACACTTTGTCAAGTAATTAGTGTGATCTGTGTCCCTGATCTGTCTTGGCCTTATTGGTCCTTGTGCTTCATTGCTATATCCTTTATGACCATTGTTCTTTGGTTTTGTTTTTCTTTTTTGTTTTATGTTCTAGTATTTGCATTGCATAACATTCATGCATTACATTCTAGGTGTTTTTTTTTAATAAAAAAATTAAAAAAAAAATAAAAAAGGAAGAAGGAAAAAGGGAAGAAAAAGGAAGCAAATTGTGTTTTGTACTATTCTTCTTGGTTCTTGAGATCAAGGTTGGTCAATGTATTTTCACATAACATGTCTTCTATACCTTGTTTAGCTTTGATGAGTTTAAATATTGCACTTTACTAGTAAAAGCTTTGTAGTGCATGTTGTGTGGGAAAGATGTTAATGGTTTTTGATTACTCTGTCTTGATCTTGAAGTCACATGTATTTGACTGTCAGATTTGAACTTTTAGAGAAAGGCATAAATAACCATCTCACCACTGTTTACTAGCCAATCATGAACACCTTAGTGCATATCATAAGATTTTGTGCTCGAGAAAGTATAGCACATGCACAAGAAGAACATAAGGTGAAGTCTCGGTTTAAATTGCTTAATACTCAAAATTGGTGTGTACTATTAGGCTTGATGCCAAACTCACATGACTTAAAATTGGTGTGTATATTATGAGGCATAAATTCAAGAAAATTACATGATTGCAAGCTTATGATCTAGGAGATGTGGGAGTTATATGATGTAACTCTTTAGGTGATAGTCTCTTTTAAATTCTTTGTGATGAATTTTGTAGACCTTATGATTGATTGCTATTCATATATCACCTCACATGTATCTCAAGTTTTTGCTAGTTGCACACACTACACAAGTTACTCTTTGCTAAACATTGTACATGTTATTGTGTGTGTTTATGGTCTGACCAACCAAGTTTTGCAAATACCTTGAATTTTGTGCAAAATCAATTTGATGCTTGTAAATTTATGGAGATTGCAAGAAATTTTGTTTTTGGAATTTTTGGGCTTAAATTCTTGTTTTTGAAACTCACATCATCACATACTCATGCATTTTGTTCATCAATTTCAATGCTGTGAGCTGTTTCTAAATTTTTTTCAAAAACTGTGTTTTTCCTCAAATTTAGTGAGCCTCTGCCCATTTCGATCGATCCATTCTATTTTTCGATTGATCAAAATTTTTTAAATTTGTTTTGTTAAAGTCTCTGTCTGTTTCGATCGATCGACGCTGTTTTTCGATCGATTGAAACTCGTAAATCAAGTTTTTTTAAAACTCAGATTGGATTGTTTCAAACTTACTTTTTCAAACTTTTTCAAACTTTCCTCTCTCTCTCCGACTTGGCAAGGCTCCATTGAGGATTTTTTGTTGTTTTCGACCAAATTTTTTGCAAGGTTTTTGTCTTCCAAGGCTGGTAAGACCTTTATACCCTTCCTTTTGCATTTATTTTCATGTTTTCATGCATAAATTCATGCATTTTAAGGGGATTTTCGGAACTTTTCACTATTGGGATTTTTGTTGAATCAATCCTCTTTTTCTGAAATTGATCATTGGGTTTTGCTCCTATATTGGTATATTCATGATATATGAAGGTTGATTTGATCAATTTGGGGCTTTGAGAAAATTTAAATTCTAGTGCTTGTAATTAATCCGATTTGGGAATTTTGTTCAAATGTGGTTAAATTGATGAAATTGGCTTGTTGATTTGATGTAATTGGTCATTATTTTCGAGGATTCTGGCCTTTTGCCCTTTCTGGGAAAAATATTTGGCATAATGCCCCTGTTTCGAAACTAAATAGGGGCGTGCCCCTGTTTCGATACTCGATTATACGATAATCGAGTTACTTATATAACTCGACTATTAAGAAACCGAGTTCTGGGCAGGTGCTTGCCACGCTGGTGTTCCAGCTTGGCTTTTGGGCAATAAAATATTCCCGCGTTACTATTTGTAACTCGTCAATGTGGAAACCGAGTTATACGCAGAATAAGAAGGAGTTTTTGAATGTAACGTCTTTGAAACTGTTTGTCTTCCTTCCTCAACAGTTTCTCTCCCTTCCTCAGTCCGATCAGTAGCCACCGTCAGTCCGTTCAGTAGACCATTCCCAAGTTTAACGCATCTTCAAGTTCTCCTATTTCTACCCGCACCCAAACCAAACTGTTCAGTAGACCCTTTCCGAAGCTGAATCCAAACCCATACCCATACCCACACTGTTTCAATCTTACCACAGCCGAAGCTCAACCCAATCTGCCTTCGGAGTTAAAGGATTAGAAACGTATTAAGGTAATTTGTAAATGCTGAGTTCAAATTTTAATTTTTTCCCTTTGCATGTAATCTGATTTGAGTGTGGCTTCTTAAGTTTTCTCTGTTAGATTTCTCTCTATCTCTGTTCATAATTATTGTTGCTGTTTTAGCTTTGTTGGGTTTGGTTTTGAAGTGGGTTTGGTTTTGAAGTGGCTTTTGATGCATATCTAGGGCAGAAATTCATGTAAAATACAGTTAGCATGACAACGGTGTTCATTGTTAGGGGAAATTGCTTTGTAATTCATATAGTTTGAACGTGTATCAAATCAATCTCTATTTTTCCAGAAATTATGTCACAAGTTATGTCATGATTTTGAAGTAGGGAAAATTTCTTTTTAATTCAATGCTGAATGATCTTGAATTGAGAAGCTATTGGTTTTACAAGCTTCAAAGTTACTGGCTTTTACAAGCTTCCACTCTGTTTAGTTATTATTATAATAGATATAATGTGTGTATAATGGATATGCACACATATATCTACACACAGACCATGGACATCCTAAAACCTTTGCTGCCATTTACTCTGCTTAGGGCTCTAATTGTGCCATATTGTTTTTATTCAACATCTAAGTTTTGTTTTGTTTTTTTTTTTTTTTTTTTTTTTTTTTAATGTTGGTTTCATGTCATTATCCTTGTAATATCATATGGGAACATATAAACTTACTTACCACATCAGTTGAAAGTCACTTACATTTTGTGTACAGATGCATAATTAATTGTCTTAAGAGACTAGAATTGTCTTAGAAGTTCTTAAAGTACTTTTTTGTTTTTTTTTTGTTATTAGTATTCCTAGTCTTTCTAAGAAAGGATTTAGAAATAGCCTATATAATGAACATTCCAACTTTTTTCAATCGCAATTGCTATCTCGTACCTAAATGTGAGTGCTTAGGAAAGCCTAGGTGTGATTGCCCAGTATTTTATCTTTCTTTATTTGATGTTCTTTTTATTGTTTAAATACCAAACAGCCATCAACACATTCAATATGTTATCAAGAATCTAGTTTAGTGTTGAAATTCCTAAAAAGCCTACATCAAATTTGGTATTAAAGCCCGTTCAAGCTCCTGTCTTGTGTCAGATTAGCAGCCTTTTGTGGGTTATGTTTGTTGACTAAGTACATCGAATTATTATTATTATCATCTATTACATTTGGGGTTGAAAAGGGAACTTAGTGGCCTTAGTGGCCTTTTAGGGTCACCCAATCCTTTCATAATAGGTTGGGTTAGGTTAGGGAGCATTGAGATTTGTGGTGGCTTTTGGGAATGGAAATAGTACATCCTCTAAGAAGCCAACTGTTTTCAGGTTGTGGTGCTTCTAGGGTGCTTCTGACGGACCTAGGGCTTTGTTTATTTATTTATTTATTTGGTGGTTTGGCCTACTATACTTATTTCCCAAGGGTATTGGTGGAGGTATTGATTTCTGTGTGTCGGAATTAATTTTTGACTCTATAAAGTCTACGCTTTTGAATGGGGTTTGATATGTAATTTAATTAATGGAAAAGAATTGAATATGAATTGCCACCTAGGCTTTTGATGTAGATGGAAAATTGCAATAAAGAAAGAAAGATGAAAAATGATAAAAAATTAAAAACCTACGAGTCAGTGATGGGAATGTAACTGGCTTATCTATTGGGATGTTTCAGATGATGAAGAGTTGTATTGGGACCTTCCTTAGTCTAAACTTGAATTTACTGTTATTTGATTGCAGTTTTCTTTAAAGACCTTTTAATTTGGGAATTTCAGATGATGAAGAGTTATCTTGGGACCTTCGTTGGTCGATCTAAAGTTGAATTGACTTGACTCTTATTTGATTGTTTGTTTTTGTTTTTCCCTGTTGTATGGCTTTTAATTAAGTTCTCCTAGAATAAAGACAATTTGGTAAATTCTAGGTCTTCTGGAATGGGCTGGCCTTGGCTGCACCAAAGGCCTTGTCGCCTCACACCTTAGGGCGTTGGGCCATATAAGGCCTTGGCACCTTAAGGTTGCCTTTCACCTTTAACTACCTTGACCCTATTTCTAGTTGACTTAGGAAAGCCAACTATTGTTTTTAAAAAATCTGCTTGATTCGAAGAAAAGAAATGAATTACTAATAACCTAATTTACGACCAAGACTTGACCAATAAAAATATAATTGACTTCTAAGAAAAAAAATAATCAACTTCATAAAAACAAATGAAGAAAAAAAACCCAAAAGAGAAGAAAGCAAAGGTCTTGGACTGTTATGGTCACCAATTCAGTGTTCATTTGACACATAACTATGCACACACCATCATTTGATGGTATAGGTCTCACAGTTGTTTAATCCATTTAATAAAGCTCAATATTAATTTGACTATTATTAGTTGCCTCCAAAGCTGTGCTTGTGAGATGTCCATTGCACTAGAGTCTCTAATGGAACCTTTACCTACTTCCATGTTTGTCTCCCTCTTTTTTTGTTGAAAACACACCTCAGTAGCCACTAAGTTACAATGAACCCTTTTCAGTTCTTGCTTTATTAAATAAAATTTCTTGTAGAGTGTGATGTCAAGTACGGGAACAAGCAAAAGCAAAAGGAAAGAACTTTACACTTTGATTAAAGAAGGGAAATTCTAGTACTGATGGGTGGCAGGGCTTGTTTAGGGGTAACTGGTAATTGGGTACCTTTTAATTTTAGAGCTATGTTTTAGTGTTTTAGAATGGTGTTTTTTGTGGTGCTTAATTGATTGTTTGGTTTGCATTTTGCTGTGTTCATTTGTTGGTTTACTTTGTTTGATTTAGACATTGAATCTCACCTTTGTTGGTTGGTTAGGTTGTTTATACAATTTGCAACTGTGTCTTTTATGTTTATGCCTTGCAACCATGAACGTTAGGTTGTTTATATTTTAGTGTTTTACTTTAACTCTTCCTTGATATGATTAAATGGATTGAAAATCAGTGTACATAGATGCATGATGTATAATTCAGTTGAGCAATTATATGTTTTCAATTTTTTGTCAAATCTCTCTTTCACTCTGTCTCTCTGTATTTGTTTCTGTGAGTTTGTTATAGAACAGTCAATTACTTGCCTGTGTTTACTTGCAAAAGCCAAGCTTTTCTTCACTATTAAACATAGAGCTACGTGTCTAACATGATTGCATGCGTGTCAGATATGCAGCAAGTGGGAAATGTGGATCCTGGACCGACGGTTGATACACAGTTGACGCAACAGCCGATTTATCGATCCACACTGCTTTGGGACACGCCAGCCGGTCAGGTGTGTAGTTGTATTGAACTTTGGACATGTTGAAATCATTTATTTTTATTTCTGTTGGGTTCTTTGATTATTTGCAAATAGACGTTGGACATGGTAGAATCTTTTGGTTTAGGCAGAATTGTATTTAATCCAAAGAGAAAATGGTATGAAGCATAAATAATCAAGAAAATTGTATGGAGTAGAAATGTTCAAAGTCAGTAGATCTCATTTAGAAGCTATAGTAATCAATTAAAAAATGAATCCGCTGCCATTCTTTTTTCCAAACATGTGCACACAATTATGCGTGGCTACACATAAGACAACTGACGACTTTGATTCCTAATTCCCTACTCCATTTGACATAGTGAGGCACTTTGTTCATTCATTTCAAAATATGATGCCCATCACCTTAGTGCTAATTTTAAACAATGTCATTGATCTTGAATTGATCCTATCTGCTATTGAGGTAGAGCGAATAAGCAGTTAACATTGTAACTAACATATTGCAAAATGTTTGGAACTAACTAGTTAGCCTACTGTTTCTTGCATATTATTATTATGTAGCATTCTTATAGTTATTTTGTGTGCATTATCCTAAGACAATGCTCTTTCATGTGCAGGTAGTGCCAGGCGTGCTAAAGTGTAGACGCCGAAGTTGTAAGTTACCCCAGCATGGGCTTGACCCACGGATTGCTCGGTACATAACTGAGGCGGGTTTTGAAGGGTTATTCAAGGTTCCAAACTTGGAAGTGGATCATGCGTTGATCACAGCAATAGTTGAGCGTTGGCGTCCAGAGACACACACATTCCACCTACCGCATGGAGAGATGGGCATCACCTTACAAGATATTGAGGTGATGCTAGGAGTTCGTGTTGATGGGTTGCCAATTACTGGGGCTGTGAAGATGGATTGGCCTACGTTGTGTCTTCAGTTATTGGGTCATCGTCCACCAGACCCGATACCGCATCCCCATGAGAACACCTCTATCCTTGCTGGGGCGAGGCTCAGATTCACCTGGCTGGATGCACAATTTAGTGGTCCCCTAGCTGCGGATGCTACTGATGAGGTAGTGCAGCAACATGCGCGCTATCACATACTCGATCGGTTGGGGACCATTTTGTTTATGGACAAGTCGGCAGACCGGGTGTCGGTGATGCCTCTACAGTTCCTAAACCCAATCAGCAACGCGAAGAGGTACAGTTGGGGTAGTGGAGCATTAGCCTGGCTGTACAGGCACTTATGCAAGGCATCGAAGATGAAGGCGATGCAGATTGGAGGAGCAGTGATGTTGGTGCAGCTGTGGGCGTATTCGAGGTTCCCACTGATATGCCCTGTTATGAGGTCGCCACTACCGCTAGTGGAGGCAGGTCCCCTTGCCAGTCGGTATGTTATTTGATTAGTTTGATACAATTGTCATGCCATTTGTCATTCACCGTGCATGTGTCTATAGTTTATGCCACTTGTAATACATTCACTAAGGACACTGCTGTCGAGAAGTAAACCCTGTTTCAAACCAAAAGTCCAATTGACATTAATTTAATGGATTACTTAACAAGATATAGCATGCCAATATACACTGTTATGAGTGCAGAAGAAAATTACAAATACAATATACCTTTTTTTAATAGATAAAGCTAATACATAATACTTAGTTGCATCTATTAGTGCAGTGGGAATCACAGTCACACACGTCATTCAGTACTTAATATGTACTCGGCGACAATTTCTAAAAATAGGTTGTACAAAATATTGGTAAATAGTATATAATCTGATCGTATTTAAGTATAATATTGATATTGAAGATGTTTGTTTTTGAATTTTGGCTAACTTATGAAAAAGTCTCTGTAATAATTTCATTTGGTAGTGTATGTAAATTGGTAATTATTTTCAACAAGGAAAAAAATACGATCTCAATGTTTTATTTTCCACACTCTTCGGGAAAACATAGACTATGATCGGTCTCTTTGCTATTTAGAAACGTAACAAAAACTCTCTGTTTCATTTGATTTTTATTATCAGAACTTTCATCTTTCTCTCTCTGAATGATTCTTTGATGTGATGCAAAAACCATACACGTAGTAAAGGTAGCTTCTTTTGTATTGTTTGAATTTTTTTTTATTAATCTTCATGCTATGTTTGGTTGCTGAGACACAGAAATTTGGAATTTTATTGAAAGAAATCAATTTTACTGTCACAAGAGGAGGACTATGTTATGATTGTCACTATTTTATGGAATCCCTTTTCATCCTATTTGTTTTTCAAAACTTTTGAGACGTTTAGGCCTCTGAATTTCAAGCTGTGTTTTCTAAGACAAAACTATATTTTGGAGAATTTAATGCTGTGGCTGTGCAAAGGCCTAGGTAACTGAGTTTAGAAAGGAATTTGAGGGACTAAAAAAGGGTAGAAACTGAGAGCATTAGGGTGGGAAGATCAGTTGTCTATGTATGCAATGTAAGTGTAGAATTTGAGATAGGGGATGGGGTTGTAGTTATCAGAGAGGACTAAAAATATGCCAACAACAAATGGAATGTTATAGGTAGTTCTAGCTAAACTTTGGCAGCCCCACTGCAACATAATGCAGCTTAGAAGATTCCAAGGCCCATTCATATACTAAAATTCAAGGACACCCAGTAACCAATTATCTGGAATAGGTGTCAACAACTAGAGAAATTCATTGTTCTAGAATCTAGTCACAGAGATGGTATTACTTAGCTGGCTATGTCATATTATAATGTGGCTATGGCTGCTGATGATCTAAGAGAGAGAGCTGAGGTAGGGGGAGATTCTGTTCAAATAATTGTATAAGGTGGGAAAATATTTTATCTTTATATGCAAATATGATGGAAGTGCATGTGGGAGGCAATTTACCCTGCCCCAATTAGCACAACAGCCTATGAGAGAGGACTAAAAAAGGCCTAGGTAACTGAGTTTAGAAAGAAATTTGAGGGACTAAAAAATGCTAGAAACTGAGAGCATTAGGGTGGGAAGATCAGTTGTCTATGTATGCGATGTAAGTGTAGAATTTGAGATAGGGGATGGGGTTGTCGCCATCAACACATTCAATATGCATATATTTTCCGAAGCCATATTCATATGCTCAAAAATTCACAGTCTAGACTTCGTTTTTAATTCTTTTTTTAATAGTAATAAGTGGGGATGAAACCAATGAAAAAACCTTTGGAGAAAACGTCTAAACTACAATGCTCTTAATGTCCTTTGTGTGCGATTGACTCACATGTAGTGCAATAGACCATGGTACACTAGGCCAGATAGCTCCAATATCAGTTTCATGTTTATGACAACATCGTAATTCACTTTTTTCCCCCTATCATATGGAAATTAATCTCTTCAGTTCTAAAGGCATAAAATTAGGAGAGAATTGAACCTGCCAACTAGAAAATATATGTTTGCAACACTTCATCAATTGTAACTACAGATCCATTTAAATTTTAAGCCTTGCAAAGGTTTTAGATATTTTCTTACTTAATTCTAATAAGTATTTTCATATCACCGAAAATACGAAAGCTAATTAATGGCTTCATTTTTGGTACGCATTTATTTTCGTGGCATCATTGTTGTTTGATATTAACTAATGAGCATTGTCTGAAATTATATGTTTACTAGATGGAAGGGGCCAAAGAGCATGATAGAGCATGCGACACATGTGCTAGCTGCGTATCGTGCGTCACTGTCGAGTATACGGGCACACCAGGTATTCTACCGCTTCATGTCACAAGGATATAATTCTCTATATTTTTGGTTTTCACTTTCTAGGGTTGTCAACTACTACATGTGTATAGTTAATAATGTAACATTGGTCGATTAGACCATAGATATACAAGGCATTAGTTACGAATTTCAGAAAAAGGTGGGCAGTCACTATAAAGTACCTTCATTAGTAATTTTACACTAATTTGATTCCACATATATTTAGCTGTGTACGCTTAAATTTTCTTCCTCGGTTTTAGCTAGTGCAACCAGTAGTATCCGGGTGCATCTTACCATGTCAAATCCAATAAGAGGGGGAAATAGAATAAGAGGGGGAAATAGGTCAAGAATGTCTTAGGATTTTTAGTGAAGTGGTTCTTCAATGGTCTTATACATGTGTGCTCACATTGAGGATTGACACAAATAAGTACGTATTTGACTTGTTTTTTTGTTGACCATTTCTGCAGGTTGTCTGGGAGCCCTACAGGGATGTCCTAGAGTTGTTGCCCCCATATTGCACTGCCGGCCGACAAATATGGAGGGCCACTGTGGCATTGATCTATTTTTGGATAGTAGAGGCTCATCATCCCGAATGTGTCTTTCGTCAGTTCGGGATGAAGCAAGTGCCACCGGATATTGTGGATACGTTCGTTCATCTCCACAAAATCTCCCTCCAAGGTAAACTAGATAAGGATTGGGTGCAAGAGCATGCTGTCTACATTGACCGATGGGCCCATAGAGAGGAACATATTGCCGACGCACCGGCATTGGATGGGGACACGACGTACCTTGCTGCTTACATGGAGTCGTACCGAAGGACGACCAGACGGTACATTACACACGACTCGGCGTATTGCGAAATCCTGGTAAGGCAACAATTCGATGCTTCTTTTATGGATTGACAATATACGTGTGTTACTGCATGCATTATGAGAATTTAAGTTTTATGGAGCCATTGGATCAATATTTTGATATTCATTTTAGAGAACATTTCATTTCTTCCCACTAGATATGCATCTGTCACAAGCAATATGTTTGTATTGGTGTACCATTTCAATGTTCATCTATATATGAATGAGCTCAACATGAGATATAGTCAAAAATCAGAACTCGATTTGCCCTTAAAGGCCTACTGTTGCACAACACGAAACTAACCAAAGAAGTTTTAACGGGACTCCTTAATTTCGCAGGTTGAGTCCAATGTGGAATTACTATTGCAATGTGAACCAAACTCCCAAGTGTACAACCACCTGAAGAGGACACTGGATCTTGTCGGAGAGATGAGCCGAGCCGAGCGGCATTGGAGAATGCGCGTGCCACGGCGACTGAGGCAAGCACATAGGCCACAGGCCGTGGTGGGGGAGGTCATGGGTCTAGAGGGCGTGGACGCAGTGGAGGTTGTGCATACAGTGGAGGTAGTGGAGGTGGTCACGAGGATGATGATGTCTTGGGTAACTTCCAACTCTAATACCTTCAATTCTTACTGACTTTAACTTCTACTACTTTCAGTTGTAATTTATTTAGAGGACATATTATAGTAGCGAAGTATATATTGTTTGGTAACTAGTTTTTAGGGTTAATTTTCACTTCCTTCTCATAATTATGGTATAATTAGTTAGTTACAATGTTCTGCCAAACTTTAAATATTAAGACTAAGCACTTTAAATATTAACTAATGGGAATAAGCACTTTTTTCTTCCAAGCGAAATATATATGTATTGAAATGTAAGACATGCAAACTTGTTTCATTCATTCCTTATAAACTACAATCACAATACTATTATCCACTTTTAACATATACACATTGTTTATTATAATTGCATTTATGCTGAATATTTGCTTCTCTTTAGCCCTTGAATTTTTTTTTTACCATAATATAAAGCTATTGGGTTGTTTAATAATTAGTATAGTGGGTTTTTTACCACTGGATGGTCAGGAATCCTTTTCAAATGTGTTTTTACCTATTTTCTTGGCTAGAAATCTGAAGTTGTCAATAAGATGGCATAGCTACAAATGTTGAACTGGAAGCAACTTATAAAAAAAAAAAAAAATGTTTGTGAAGAGGGATGTTGAAGAAATTAAACCTTTTTATAAACTAAATGGTACTTATCCATCACCTTAGATCTTAAATTTCTAACATCACATTGGTTCTTTAGTGCAAATAATTAGTGTATTTTAAATTAAAAATAATTAAAAAGAGGGAAATGCATCAGACTGCTTTCAAAATCATCAAAGACAACCCATTTCATTGTAAGCTTCTTATGTTTAATTGTTAGAATGCAACATATCTTTTTTTTCCTTGTCACTTAAATCGCAAATGGTAAACTTGGCTTAGGAAAAAAAAGAAAAAAGAACAAAGATAAAACACGGATTCATATTCAATTCTGCAATTAAGATGAATGAAGTAATGTAATTTGAGAGAATTGTGATAGAAAGGTATGTTTATTTAAAACTTGGTAAATTATATAAGCTCCACCCCCACAAACCTTTTTTTTTTTTTTTTTTTTTTGTGGCAGACTTCTCAGTCCCCTAAGTTACCATTATTACTTTTCCTTATTTTCTTTGTATAATCATGCAAAGAAAAAGCAATCTTAAATCATCAAGAATTTACTCATAGAGTTTTTGTATTTTATAATTCTTTCTCCAAAAACAAAAGCAAGGTCACTAGGCTTTTGTGTTTTATAGCCATATTCAAATAACCAAACCAAAAGAGAAAGCATGAAAGTTATAGCCACTAAGTTCAGAAGAAGGAAGCTATATGTTTTATTCCTCCAACTTGCATCAAAAGCATACTAAACACTATGTGAATGTCGGCCCTTAGGCCTCCTTTCTTTTTGAACTGCAGTTGAAGGGCTGCTTTACCCTCCAACTCATGGTCATGGTATTTTCCTGCAAACACTAATTCATTCAGCTTCTCATCCTAATTTTTCTGTGAACAGTGAAACTCAAATAGAAAACTAATGCTAGGTGAGTGTGTAAATTATGAGGCTTCAATTTGTATGATTCATTGTGTGCATGTGAGTGTGTAAATGAGAGGTTTCATTCCCCAAATTAAATCCCTTGTAAAGGGTCAAATGCCATTGAATCATATCTAGGCTGCAAATAGTAAGACATTTTCTGACTCAATCCCTTGTTGTCATCTTAATAAATACAACTGTTTTTCTACAGATGATGAGGCGTTGGAGGGCGACTGGGGCATGTACATGGATGGTGTCGGGTCATCGTGATGCACGTCTGACGCTACTGCCCAGCCATCCCACCCCCCTGGCCATGACAATAGTGCAGAACACACATCCTGTGCCCATGCTGGCCCTCGGTCCCTACCACCCACTCGGCTGTCTCCCCCATTGTTTGCCGACTCTGTCCACAACGGTGGCTGTATATTTGTACCCACACCTGGCCGACCGACCCCACCTGTAGTTCAAGCTGAGCCCACCCAGGACCCTTCACTTCCTAACCCTGACGAACCGGCTGCACAGATCGAACAGATACAGAGTGAGAATATAGTGCCGGTACATGGGTTGCGAAGATCACTCCGCACTGACATACATCCCCCTGGTTGTGGGACCGGTGACGGTAAATAACATGATTTATGGAAACATTTTTGAAATCCACAGGCTGCGCATAATTATAAAAGATATATAAAACTTGTAAAGGAATTATTCCTATGTCATTATATGTCCTAGTCTTCTATTTTCATAATGATAAAGTAATTATTTGCACCGCTAGGAAGGCATCTTTCTTAACTGCTATATGTTCATTACAATGTTCAGATTAACAATCCTGTGCTCAGTTTGCATTAGATTTTATTAGTTTAAGCCTTACACCTCCATGCTATGTAAACCGTTTATCATTTACCTTAATAGAATGTCACAAGACTTGCATATGATGTTGTGTACTTTAAGTGATGATCATACTTAGATCAAACATTTTCTGATAATTAAATTAAGCATTGGGAATGTGTGCATTCAAGTAATGTGTGATCCCTTTGAATTTCAGGTAAGACGAGACCGGCGAAGGCAGTTGTGAGGAAACGAAAAGATCGTTGAGCCGTTGATGATGTGGAGCATATGGGGGTAAAACCTTGCCCAATATCTGGACTTTTTAATTTATTTTAGTTTTTGAGGTTCATTTTCGATAATTACAATTCACAACAAAAAAAAAAAAAAAAAAAGAGAAAATAAATGTCCTCATTATTAGACAGTTGGGATTTATCTTGGCTATAAAAGGAAGATGTTACTTTTAAGCAACTGAATTATGCTTCTCCTCTATCTAGATCTACATAAGTCCAGCATGGCTTGGAAATTGAAGTTGCTTAGTTCTGTTTCTGTTTATAAATTTCCTTCCTTGCTTTAAGCTTTGTTTGATTTGCAAGAAAGTTATGGAAAAAAGGTGCACTGCACATCACATTATTATTATTAAAATCTGACGTTGGTTGTTTTCTTTGTTTTTTTGCACAGTAGTTGGACGACGTCTTATTGTTGATGTAACTGCTAGCAGACAAGGTTTTGACAACATTTTTTGGACATAAAAGACTGACAGATTTTTCGAGAGCATACATGACAATTTAGAGAGCATATATGACAGCATATTTTTGGAGCACATATATGTAACAGCTGATTTTTTGGATATGTTGAATCTTTTTAAACATATTTTGTAACTAATGAAGCTACTTAAGCATCTTAGGTCCTATATGAATATTTGAGTCAGCTTCGAGTTAGGTACCAATTATACCATTATAATTGCAAAGGGTGGATATTTTCATGTGCAATGGAAAAGTTCATTTCTAGATTTTTGTATCTATGTATCTGCATATTTGAACAAAGGCAGCTTTAGACGAATGCAATATAGTGATGATGGATGGAGATCCCACAACTGAAGAAGTTTAATTTATACATTAGATTTGTTGAAATTTTCCATTTATGTGGGTCTCTTTTATAAGCAAAATACTCTAGTGTAATTTTAGCTAAAGATTTGTTCAAGATGAATGCAACTTTAGCTGATGAATTAGTAGTTCTTGTTCTTGTTTCTTTAGTACCTTCAATAGTTCCTATACACGTCATGTTACTTGGTTATTTAGAAGCAATATTCGAGCTCTTATTTTTGCAACTTTAGTTGTGGCTTATATAGGCGAATCCATGGAGGGTCATCATTCACTAGTTTGCGTGATTTATTTTTTTAGTTTAAGCCTTACGCAATATATGTGCGTATCGAGATAATATGCTGAATGAGCATAATATAAAAAAATAAATTGATAAATCATATAAATATACACTATATAAAGTATAGAAGTAATACTCAAAAAACAGATATTAGCGGTCTTCGGGAATTGCAACAAACAAAAGGGGAAGTAAATAAAAGGAAAGAGATCGAGAAGATATTTTTCCTAAAATTCCAGTTCGGTCTATTTATCCCCCCCTAATGAATACTATCTTTATATTGTTTTGTTCATTTAATTCCAATATTCAATATTATTACATATTAGTAATCATAATCTGAATAATAATTAGGATTGTAATACTTATAGTATTATGGTGTGCTATCTCCTACAAAAGATGCTCTTGTTATATAGAACAATTCCCATTCAAGATGATTTCATCCAATTAAACGGTTGACTAAAAGATAATTTTAATAAATAATAAATTACTTGAACTTAGATCAATCAAATAGTCTATTTTGATGCAACGATTCAAACTAACGAATTTGTCCATGTAGATTGTGTGGGCCAATACAAAAAGAAAAAATGAAGATTTACAAAAAACTAAATTAAAAAAAAAAAAAAAAAAAAAAAAGGATTGGTTAAGGGGGGCTGAACTAGATGTATGTACTGTAATTAGTACAACTATTGTGAATGTTTCGAAGAATGATTCTACAATCTTATTAAATTAAGATTTGAATGGTTGAGTTACATTATCCAAGAAACACATGTATATGTAATATTAGATATTAATTAGTTATATATGTAATATCTAAGCGGCTCTATTACTGTGAATTTAGATAGGAATTCAAATGGAATCCCTCCATTTCCTTTGTACTTGCATTAATGTTCTCTAAAGGGCTGTGAATAAATTACCAAAACTTGCATCAGTTGTTTAATTATATAACTCGACACCATAGTAGTCGAGTATTGATGGGTGGAAAATCAGAAAAGAGTCCAACAAAACTTCTCTGTAAACAACGATTGGTATTCGATTGGTGTTGGACCGGTCCTATATTTATCTTGGCTATCAAAGTAGCGAGTATAGTTACTCGATTATAAGATAACCGAGTACTGTCTATTGCTTTTCACAAGCACAACCAAGTACTACTCGGTCTCTGTGTAAGCGAGTACTGCTTTAAACTTGGCGTCACAATAGTCGAGTATAAATGAAGAATATTTCGATCAGTCGGTCCTGTGTTCGACCCATCGCAAAAACTGCATGAGGACCCAAACTTGTCTGTACAAAACGATTGGTGTGCGATTGGTATGTGATCAGTCAGCTTTTATAGAACTCGGTTTTGGTGATTGCGAGTATTACTATACAGAACTCGGCTATCTAGGTAGCGAGTACTCAATCTTGTCGTAAACGAGTACTAATTTAAAACCAAAAATAGCATGAGTCCACCCAAACTTGTCTGTACAAAACGATTGGTGTGCGATTGGTATGTGATCGGTCAGCTTTTATAGAACTCGGTTTTGGCGATTGCGAGTATTACTATACAGAACTCGGCTATCTAGGTAGCGAGTACTCGATCTCGTTGTAAGCGAGTACTAATTTAAAACCAAAAATAGCATGAGTCCACCCAAACTTGTCTGTACAAAATGATTGGTGTGCGATTGGTATGTGATCGGTCAGCTTTTATAGAACTCGGTTTTGGCGATTGTGAGTATTACTATACTGAACTCGGCTATCTAGGTAGCGAGTTTTGTTACTCAATTATAGGATAATCGAGCACTGTGTGTTTAAAAAACTCCTAACCACGACCGATTAGTACTCGATCTCTTTGTAAGCGAGTACTAATTTAAAACCAAAAAACTGCATGAGTCCACCCAAACTGCTCTGTACAAAACGATTGTTGTGCAATTGGTATGTGATCGGTCAGCTTTTATAAAACTTGTCTCTAGAGATTGCGAGTATTAGATTAAACTCGGCTATCTAGGTAGCGAGTATTGTTACTCGGTTATAGGATAACTGAGTACTGTGTCTAGATACATCTTCCCCTCAGAACAGAACCTGGCCTCACGCCTCTCTGAAATTCTCAATCTCAAGACTGTCTCTTAGTTTTCGTCGTCAACCATTTACTCTCTCTGTGTCTCTTCTTCTTCTTCTCCTCAAAACTCCAACCGCCCCTCTTTGATGTACACTACACTACAGATTCATTCTACAATATAAAATCAAAACCCTAGCTTGAACATGTCTCTCAACCTTGTACTCGCTCTTCCCTTCAAATCCGTAGGCGACCCCTCTAATTTATCTTCTCCTCAAAACCGTGGCTGCCCTCTGTTATTTTTCTACAACTTTCAACCACCGAATCCAGTCCAGCAAGGTATATATGTCCTGGACATAATGTCCATCATAATTTTTGTTTTGTTTAGTTAGTAATGAAATTGATTCATTAAATTGTAGATTTCGTTTACTGTGTTAATCATTATAATCATTTTCAAATTGTAGATTTCTTTGTATCTGTCATCTTCAAACAAAATAATTGTAGATCCGTCCGTTTGTGTTGTTAATCGCTATGATGTTGATTTTAATTTTTTTTTTGTTTGATAAAAGATGGAAGTTTAATTAGATGCAATTTTTTTCACTTGTAAATCTGTAAATAAATTATCATAAAGAAACACTGTTACTAAAATAACAAATGACTTATTAATTAGAGTGCTCATTTTCGAGTGAGCTTGGGCTTACACTTATAAGACTTTTAACAACTCCTGATTTCCTCTCAAGTTTTTCCTGTTTCTGACATCTTAAGATAAAATAATTTCAGATCTATACTCACTAATGTTGACTGTTTAGTACTAATAGTAGATTTGTTTGTTCCTTTTGTTGATTTTAAATTCATTTGTCATTCCTTAATTTTTCTTAGAATTACTAAATTTCTTATCAATAATATTTCTTTAAATTGGTCTAGATGGAAAGTCATGAGATGATTCCTACTGACATTACGAAAAAAGGAAAACACAATGACTTAGATGCCCAATTTGATGATGTGGCTAACCTTCCCGAGCCAAAGAAGGCTAAGACTGAGCTCAAAGTCTACAAGAGGAGGAGGACTTCAACTGTTTGGCGTTACTTTGAGATGCTTCCGACGAAAGACAAAGAACGGCCTTCATGCAAATGTAAGCAGTGTGGAAAGGAATATATTGCTGGCGGAGCATATGTTCAGTATAATTTGAAGCGCCATTCGGAGTTATGTCGAAAGAAATTTGAAGTGCCATTGAGCAATCCTGTTTCTACAGGGGCAGATATAGATATAGGTAATGCATTTTTTATTTATATGTTGGCTAAATGAGTTATAAGTTTATGATTTTAAAAAAAAAAAAATAATATATATGTCAAAAAGGTTATGGATTTCCCATAAAATACAAAAATGTTTACTTTAAATATTAATCATGAAAAGGTGTAGAGAAAAGTTGAAATGGCATTAAAGTTGCTATATGGACAGAGGATTTGAGTTATCAAAATAGAACATATAGAATGTGCACAATCTTGGTGAGAATTTAAATGGAATAATCTGATGAAAAATTATGCATGATGGTATGGTTGACCAATGTAATACAAATTATATTCATGCATATTCAAAATAGAATCGTTTTTAGATTTTGTTGGGAGACTTGGTACACAGTAGACACTACAAAAAAGTTACCAGTAATTTTTGTTGTTACTACTATGCAAATGACTTATTTGTTTAATTGATTCATTGCTTCAATTGCTTGATTACCCACAAATTTTAAATTTCTGATTTATAATGCATAGATAAGTTTTTAATGTTTCATTCAATTTATTTGATGTAGACCTTGCACAACCACAATTGGAAGAGCTCAGTGAAGATAAAATGAGCATGGATATCAATAACGATGAGCACAAGGAAGACAGCTCTTCAATGGAACCCTCTTCTAATCCAGTCTCTTAATCAGTGATGTCTTCTGCTTTTTGATATGGCACTTGGATTTACCCATGAAGGATAATTTGATATGCCATGTAATCATTTTGGTTTTTTATTATCTTAATCCGTTATGTGTTTTAGTTTTTCATATGGAACTGAAAATGGCATCTAATTTATTACTTGGTTATTTATTATGGAACTTTGACATGGTATTGAATTTTATAGTATGGAGTGTGGAACATTTTGGACTACTAGTTTAAATTTGGAGGAATTGTTGAAGTATTTGCTTTTGTTGTTATTTTGATTTTTTTTTACTTGATTTATGGTTGAATTCTGAATGTACATATATATGGGCAACATAAAAGGTTATTTGAGTTAAGTACATTGGAATTAATTAAACAGGTTGTTCGGGTCATAAACAAACACGTTGTTAATAGGTTATTTTTATCTATATTGCACTATCAAATGACAAAAAATAAAAAAAAGGAATAATATATGACAATGTGGGAGTGGAATTCAAACGTGTTAAGTGTATTTTTTTCTTTTTTATTATTATGTTTTGAATTTGAAAAAACAGAGAACCGGCCGAGATAGTTTTTATTTATTTATTGTTTTTTCAAAATATAAACGTGGTACATAAGTTTTTTTATACAATTTCACTTTTTTCATTAGATTGTTTGTTTTCAATTTTTATCAATTTAAGAGTTTAAACCATTTCTTATGAATTAGAGATAAAGATAAGTTTATTAAATTAAGGGTATTTCATAATTTTCATTAGTTGTTTAGCACTTTCCCTGAACGTCAGGGGCAATCTCAAAAAATAAAATATTATAAAATTTAGTATTTAGTTGAGTTTTTTTCATTTTGTACTCAACTTGAGGTTTTTTTAAGATTATGTATGCTATTATTTAAGGGGTTTCCCTTGTTTGGATTCCCCATTTTTTAGTTCAAAAATGTCCTTAACGTCTATATTTAAGTTATGACTATTGAATGAAGGATAGTCAGGTAAAAATACATGTCTAACTTGCACTAAAATATTGCCTAGAAAATAGGATTACTCTCCTGATGGTATTCAAATTACTTTATTTGCTTATAAAAAAATATTTCATTAAAGCAAACACGTTTGTTTGTGAATACATCTGCCATGATAACTGATAAAAAAAAAAATTATAATAAAAAAACCAAAAAAGAACACACACATCTGCCGTTATTGAAAAAAAAATAAAAATCAATTACCTTTATTTAAAAAAAAAAAAAAAAAAAGAGTCAATGTTAGCACAATTCTTATCTCAATCCAATTATCACAAAAATTATCTTTTGAACAATTACAAAAAAAAAAAAAAAAAAAAAACAAAAAAACAAAAAAAAAAAAACAAAAACAAAAAAAAAACATCCATAAAAAAAAAATAATAATAATAAAAAAAAAAAAAAAAAAAAACTTCAAAAAATTCATCCACTCTTTTACCTACGTACAAGTTTAAACTCTCCTCATATAAAAAAGAGAAAATAAAATTTAACTCCCCATTATCATGAAACAGTTAGAGTCTACCAGTTACAATATTATTTGACTCTGTCTATCCTTATCCTCACGTCTCATCTGCAAATTCAAATAAAAAAAAAAAAAAAAAATTATTTGCTACGTTAAGAGCCCGAGATGTCTGGTATCAAACCAAAAAAAATAAAAAAATTGGTAGAGAAACCTGCAAAGAAGGCCATCGCTGAAAAAAAAAACAAAAAAAGGTGGGTACTCTAATCTGTCCTTTTGTATTCTGTTATTGACATTTTCGTTTTATGTGTTGTGGTTTTCATAGGTTGTGATTTATTTATTTGTTTCAATTTGTTGGTGTGTAGGTGGAAATTTAATGGCAAGGATTTCTTACAATTGTTGGTCTATCCCATTTATATGCCACGCATCCCTCTCTCCCTCTCATGTTCTTTTTAAATGTTAAGTTTTTTTGTTTACTTCCTTTTCTATTTTTATTTTTCTTTTACATTTTACAATTTCTTATATAATTCTATCAGCAAATTGTGGCATGTTGATTTTGTCTATTGGTTTTGTGTATTTTGTAGAAGATTTGCACGGATAAGGTCTTCTGATATTGGAGCAATGTTTTTGCATTCAAATAAGTGAGAATCACAATTCAGGTGGATTGATATTCATGGCTATATATATACCTTATTGTTTGAGTAATTTTTTTCCCCCTTTTTCCTTTTCGTTTTAGATTTTAGAATTTCTTATATAATTTTATTAGCAACTTAGCAAATAGTACATTCCTTTTTCGTTACTTTGTTATACTATTTTCAACAAGAAAGAAAATTAATTGAGTTCCTTCATTAGGCACTTAAAGAGGGATTAAAGCTACTAAATACAACATACTTGGAGTAGACGCTTAGTCAAATGATCAATTCTGTCGAAGTAAGGAATGAAATGGTCTATTTCTTCCCAAGTATTTTTAAATTTATTTGGAAATGTACATTTCTATATGTTAAGATCGTATAACTGCATATTACGTAATGAAACAGTTTGGCAAATGCCCATACATGTTTCATTGCTAGGTGGTGTGCATTTCTGGATTTTATGTTCCAAGATGGCTCAATGTCATGCTACAAAATCATAACCGACACGGGGTATATTACATTAGCGTTACGACAACCAACCTATTGCTCGTTATATTCGCAACTTCTTCATAACAAGTGTATTTTTTGACTACGCAAAAAATATATAGAGAAAATACTTATTGGCTATCCAAAGCCAAGTACAGTTACCAAAACAACCTAGCCAATCTTAACAACAATACAAGCAATTACAGGCCAACAGGCTAAGACAGATTCCAAATTAACGGTCAAAAGGGAAACAAAAAAGCTATTCAACAACACTTTAGCCCATCTGTACTGCAAACTTGAGGTATAGGGGGCATAAAAACACATGTCATTAGTATTACTAGATTCATAAATGCCACAAGCAAGAGCCATAGTTTCGCCTTCATTTTGTGCTTCCTTGTCGTGTCGAATCATGAACTTCCTCATCCCCCATAACATGGGCTACCACTTCACTTAGCATGTTAGTACTCAAGGTTGCAATCCTCCTTGCGTGGTCACGCTCCTCAATGGCAACGTTTAACTGATACCTTAACAATCTGTTCCTAACGTCTCCATCGCAATAGCTGGTTCCTTTGCTTTGAGACGCCCCCCCTGGGCTTGATGGCGACATGGTAGGAAATGTCCACGATTGGGAAGCACCATACTGCACGTTCCTACCATTACGTTGCATGAACTCTATGTATGCAGATTCTGCTTCCCGTCGATCTTTGTATGACTTGTGTTCGACGTTCGCGAATCTATGAACTTGTCTACTTGCTTCTGCCCAATTGTCATATATGCCAGGAGCACGACCAACGAAAACAACATAGTATCTGCCACCCTAAAAGAGTTCGTACAACAACACTGTATGTTAAAACCGTATTAGTTGTGCTGGGGTTAGAACTTACCAAGTTTCGAAACTGAGGTATTAGATAAACATGTACCATGTCGCTTTACCTTGAGGATAGTTAGGTCAAATCCTCCCTAGATTTTTACCATGAAACGGTTCATTTTATCGATTTTCTTGGGTCATCATATCATGGTGCTATTTACTTTTCCACTACTGTGCATGATATGATATTTGCTTGTTTAACCTAGATCTGAATAATAAACCTAATAATCAACTTGTTTAATTAATTAGGTTAAACAATCTAGTTTAAAGGGTCTAAACGAACAAACAATATGAATGCCTATTTGGAGTTTTTTTTTTTCCTTTATACTACGGCCTCACTGGCTTAAAATCCTGGGTCCGTCCCTAGACTTGATCCATGTTAAGAGAATACTCAGAGCATCATCCAACGGCTAGGAATGTGTCTTTAATACACTTAAGCAAACGATGTCGTTCTATTTAAGTGCTGGTGTGTTTTCTGTACTTATGTCTAAACACTGTCGTTTTGTCTGAGTTTGTTAAGTGACAGCCTAGCTTTGATTAGGTGTTAAGTCTGTTATTTATCCCTGATTAAGCTCCGCTCTTTACGGATCAACTCCGTATTTTATGGCTTGTTAGTTAGGTAGTTACCATAAGCTTGGGCTGTATATATAAAGATCTGAGTGTGTAATGAACAGGGCAGTGAGTATTTTCTCCAGAAATTTCCAACTCTCTCTTCGTCTCTCTCTAATATTTTCTCTCTAATTTTCTCTCTTTTTCTTTGAGTGTTTACTGTAAAACCTCCATTGTTAAAGCATTTGCAAGCTTGGTTCAAACCTTTTCATGGTATCAGAGCTCCTTCGATCCAAAGTTATATAGATCCAACAATGACAGATTCTACAACTATGTCTTCAACCTCCACAGCTATGCCTTCAACCTCCACAACTATGCCTTCAACTTCTACATACAGTTCTATCAATCTCACAAATCAGCCTCTGTTGCTACTGTCAAACATGTCAAACATGATGACAGTCAAACTCGATTCTTCCAATTATATTGTTTGGAAGCACCAGATTTCAATGTTGTTGGAAACCTACTCTATGATTGAGCTTCTTGATGAAGTTCCACTCATTCCTGAGAAATTTCTCAAGGATCTCACTGGTACTGTTACTTCAGTTCTCAATCCGGACTATCTCATTTGGAAATCAAAGGAAAGGGCTTTACTTACCTTCATCAGTTCTACCCTCATTCCTTCAGTTTTAGCCATAACTGTTGGTTGCTCATCTGCTCGTGAGGTTTGGAAGGTTCTTGAAAATAGATTCTCTTCAATTTCAAGATCACATGTGATGAACCTCAAGGGTGAACTACATAATGTGAAGAAAGGATCTGATTCTGTGGATGTATATCTGCAGAAAATTAAAGTGATAAGAGATAAACTCATGGCAGTAGGTGTTCTCTTGGATAATGAAGAGCTACTTCATGTAGCAATTAAAGGTCTTCCCAAGGAATTCAGTGCATTCAGGTCTGCAATCAGGACCAGAAGCACAAAGTTAAGCTTTGATGAGTTGACTACTCTGTTGAATGCAGAGGAGGAGTCGTTGAATGAAGGTATGGAGATCAAAGACTCTACCTTTGCAATGTCAGTAAATACTACACCAAGATTCAACAACACTGGTGGTTATAATACCTTCAATCAATCTAATAATAGAGGAAGAGGGAGAGGCAACAATGCAAGAGGCAGAGGCAGAGGTCCAGGTCCATCATCCAACCAATTCAATCAATTTTCACAACCACATTCTCAAGGTTCTAATGGGAGATCAGAAAGGCCAATTTGTCAAATTTGTGGTAAAGCAGGTCATCTAGCTATTGACTGCTACCACAGAATGGATTATGCCTACCAAGGCAAACATCCACCCACAAAGTTGGCTGCTATGGCTACCTCTTCCAACTCCTTGATGGCTCAGGAGCAACCTTGGCTGGCAGACAGTGCAGCCACTGACCATGTCACCTCTAGCCTCAATCACTTGAGCTTTCCCAAACCTTATACTGGCCAAGAGCATCTCACAGTGGGCAATGGTCAAAACTTACCTATCACTCATATAGGTAACTCTCTAATCCCTTCTACTTCTTCTACTCTTCAACTTAGAAATGTGTTAAGAGTCCCTTCCATTGCCTCTAATCTTGCCTCAGTTCACAAAATATGTCATGATAATAACTGTTGGTGTTATTTTGATGAAAACACCTTGTCAATTCAGGCCTTGGCCACGGGGAAAGTTCTCTACAAGGGCAAGAGTGAAGGTGGTGTTTACCCCATCTATCCTCACAAGGCCACTGCTCTTCTTTCCAATAAATTGTGCAATTCTGTCAAGCTTTCTTCTTCTAACTGGTCTTTGTGGCACAACAGGCTTGGCCATCCTAATGTTCACACTCTTAGACTTTTGTTGCAAAATAATGGTCTGTCTTGTAATAATAGTGCTAATGTTGTCAATTCTTGTATTCATTGTCTTCATGGCAAAATGCACAGACTACCATTTCCTAGTTCAAGATTTGTAGCAAATTCCCCTTTTGAACTTGTACATACAGATTTGTGGGGTCCTGCACCTCTTGATTCAATAAATGGCTACAAGTATTATGTCATTTTTGTTGATCATTACACCCGTTTTACATGGCTCTACTTGCTCACTAACAAATCAGAAGTTTATTCTAAATTTGTCTTGTTCCATGCTATGGTTCAAACACAATTTTCTACAACCATTAAAACTCTTAGATCAGATGGTGGTGGTGAGTATACCTCTAAATCCTTTAAGTCTTTTCTATCTACACATGGAATCCACCATCAAATCTCTTGTCCTTATACCCCACAACAGAATGGGTTGGTAGAGAGAAAACATAGACACTTAATTGAGACTGTTATTACTCTTCTGTCTCAAGCTTCTTTACCCTCCACCTACTGGTCTTTTGCTGTTCAGTCTGCCTTGACCTTGATTAATCTTCTTCCAACTTCAACTTTAGGTTTTTTGTCTCCTTGGTTCAAACTTTATGGCCAACACCCTGATATCACTTCCCTCAAAATTTTTGGCTGTGCTTGTTACCCTTTTCTTAGACCATACACTAAACACAAACTAGAGTACAGGACTACAGAATGTCTCTTCTTAGGCTATTCCACAGTGTCAAAGGGCTACTTGTGTCTTGATTTACTCACTAAGAAGTTGTATACCTGCAGGCATGTTTTGTTTAATGAAGCCAAGTTCCCTTTTACTTCTGTTACATCTTCTGTTTCAATTCCTAATCCTCCAAAATCAGAAATTTGGCTGTCTAATCTTTTGTACTTACACTCTTCCAATCAGCCTTCTATTCTAGGTCCTTTTTCTAGTCATACCTCACCCTCACAGTCTTCCTCTTCCCAGAATGTTCAATCTACTCCTATCTCTAGTCCCATACACTCTCCACCTGTTCCTAATCCTACTCCACCTGCTCCTATTAATGATTCTGTCTCTATTCCTCATTCTCCCTCACCATCCATATCTATTCCTACTCCTACTTTAGATCTTTCACCACCTCTTTCACCTGTTTCAGCTCATTCTTCTCATCCTACCTCATCATCCAATGTTCTGGTTCCTGTCAATACCCATCCTATGACCACCAGATCAAAGAATGGGATTTCCAAGCCTAAACTGTGTTATAAGGCAGTGATTGACTACACTTCTACTGAACCTCCCTCATACAAGGTTGCCTCTAAGCTTCCTCAGTGGGTTAAGGCTATGGATGAGGAGTTTTCAGCCTTACAAAGGCAACACACTTGGTCACTTGTACCTGCTGCCCCTGGTATCAATTTGGTAGGGTGTAAATGGGTCTATAAGCTGAAATTGCATAGTGATGGTTCCATTGCTCGTTATAAAGCAAGGCTGGTTGCAAAGGGCTTTCATCAACAGGCTGGTATAGACTATACTGAGACATTTAGTCCTGTTGTTAAGCCAGCCACAGTGAGACTTGTCCTGGCCATTGCAGTGAGCTTCCATTGGTCTCTAAGGCAACTTGATGTCTCAAATGCCTTCCTCCATGGCTTTTTGAAAGAGGAGGTTTATATGCAGCAGCCTCCAGGGTATGTGGATGCTCAGTTTCCTCACCATGTATGCCGGTTACACAAGTCTTTATATGGCTTAAAGCAAGCTCCAAGGGCTTGGTTTGACAGATTCACTTCTCAACTTCTACACCTTGGTTTTGTGGCTTCTATAGCTGATTCTTCATTATTTGTCTTTCATTCTCATCAAACCATCATCTACCTCCTTTTGTATGTTGATGATATCATCATCACTGGCAATTCCACTTCACAGGTTGATCATCTTGTCACTGCTCTCAGCACTGCTTTTGAACTTAAGGATTTAGGGGCTCTCTCTTATTTCTTGGGCATTCAAATCTTGCCTACCAGGTTTGGCCTCACTTTGTGCCAATCCAAATATGCCTCTGATGTCCTCCACAGGTTTAAGATGGAGAATTCCAAGCCCACTAAAACTCCCAGCTGCCCCAACTCCCGTCTAACTCCTTTTGATGGTACTGCTTTGCCTGATCCTTCTGAGTACAGGAGTTTGGTGGGTGCTCTCCAATACTTGACTTTCACACGCCCAGATTTATCTTTCAGTGTGCACCAGCTATGCCAGTTTCTGCAACATCCTACAACTTCTCATTTGGAAGCTGCTAAGCGTGTTCTACGCTATGTGAGAGGGACTTTGCACTTTGGTATTCATTTTGCTCCTGGTCCTCTTACCTTCTCTGCTTTCTCTGACGCGGACTGGGCTGGTGACCCAACAGATCGTAAATCCACTACAGGAATGTTGGTCTTTCTTGGTTCAAGTCCCATATCTTGGTCTTCGAAGAAGCAGCCCACTGTCTCACGGTCTTCCACAGAGGCTGAGTACCGTGCCTTGGCTTCCACTGCTGCAGAATTGGCTTGGCTTCGCACTTTGTTTCGAGAGCTCAAACTCTTCTTGCCTCACATTCCTATTCTCTGGTGTGACAATAATTCTGCCATTGCTTTGGCTTCTAATCCTGTTTTCCATTCCAGAACCAAGCACATTGAAGTCGACTATCATTATGTCAGGGGCTGTGTACTTCGTCGTGATTTGGGCATCAAATTCATCTCTGGCCGTGATAACTTTGCTGATATTTTCACTAAGCCGTTGCCTGGTCCTTCCTTCTTGCTTCTTCGTGGCAAACTCTTGGCTCATTCCACCTCGAGTTTGGGGGGGGATGTTAAGAGAATACTCAGAGCATCATCCAACGGCTAGGAATGTGTCTTTAATACACTTAAGCAAACGATGTCGTTCTATTTAAGTGCTGGTGTGTTTTCTGTACTTATGTCTAAACACTGTCGTTTTGTCTGAGTTTGTTAAGTGACAGCCTAGCTTTGATTAGGTGTTAAGTCTGTTATTTATCCCTGATTAAGCTCCGCTCTTTACGGATCAACTCCGTATTTTATGGCTTGTTAGTTAGGTAGTTACCATAAGCTTGGGCTGTATATATAAAGATCTGAGTGTGTAATGAACAGGGCAGTGAGTATTTTCTCCAGAAATTTCCAACTCTCTCTTCGTCTCTCTCTAATATTTTCTCTCTAATTTTCTCTCTTTTTCTTTGAGTGTTTACTGTAAAACCTCCATTGTTAAAGCATTTGCAAGCTTGGTTCAAACCTTTTCATGGTATCAGAGCTCCTTCGATCCAAAGTTATATAGATCCAACAATGACAGATTCTACAACTATGTCTTCAACCTCCACAGCTATGCCTTCAACCTCCACAACTATGCCTTCAACTTCTACATACAGTTCTATCAATCTCACAAATCAGCCTCTGTTGCTACTGTCAAACATGTCAAACATGAGACCTATTGCGGCGTTCTATATGCCCACCGCAATAACTCTAGTATTTTGCGGCGTACTATAATAGACCTGTTTTAACGGCATTAAGCTTAGATATAGCGGCGGGTCAATGACCCGCCGCAATAGACATTTAAATTTCCCTCTATTTTTTCGCCTTCCCACTTAAAGATCAAATAGTAAATTACACCCGATTGGCATGAAAATTGGCATGCATGTTAAGAACATATAGAAAATGTGATCCAACGGTTGGATTTTCAAAATTTGAATTCAACAATAAGTTATTGGTTGATGTAATATTTTTTAGAGTTACATCAAGTGTAACTTAAACCCAACGATATATTTCTTAATTCAATTTGAATTTTGACAAATCTACCGTTAGATTACATTATCTTTATATATTTTTCATGCATACAAAATTTCAAGGTGATCAAAAATTAATAGTCATGTCATCAATCAATTGTTTAAATTCAAGTTTTTGTAATTTAAAATAACGCATAAAAGATGAGTTTAAAGATCAATGATAAATTACACCCGATTGGCATGAAAATTGGCATGCATGTTAAAAACAAATATAAAATGTGATCCAACGGTTCGATTTTCAAAATATGAATTCAACAATAAGTTATTGGTTGGTGTAATATTTTTTAGAGTTACATCAAGTGTAACTTGAACCTAACCCTATATTTCTTAATTCAATGTGAATTTTGACAAATCTACCGTTAGATTACATTATATTCATATATTTTTCAAGCATACAAAATTTCAAGGTGATCAAAGATTAATAGTCATGTCATCAATTAATTATTTAAATTCAAGTTTTTGTAATTTAAAATAACGCATAAAAGATGAGTTTAAAGATCAAATGGTAAATTACACCCAATTGGCATGAAAATTGGCATGCATGTTAAGAACAAATAGAAAATGTGATCCAATGGTTGGATTTTCAAAATGTGAATTCAACAATAAGTTATTGGTTGGTGTAACATTTTTTAGAGTTATATCAAGTGTAACTTGAACCTAACGCTATATTTCTTATTTCGATGTGAATTTTGACAAATCTACCATTACATTACATTATCTTCATATATTTTTCAAGCATAAAACATTTCAAAGTAATCAAAGATTAATAGTCATGTCATCAATCAATTGTTTAAATTCAAGTTTTTGTAATTTAAAATAACGCATAAAAGATGAGTTTAAAAATCAAATGGTAAATTACACCCAATTGACATGAAAATTGGCATGCATGTTAAGAGCAAATAGAAAATGTGATCCAACGGTTGGATTTTCAAAATATGAATTCAACAATAAGTTATTGGCTCGTGTGACATTTTTTAGAGTTACATCAAGTGTAACTTGAACCCAACCTTATATTTCTTAATTTGATGTGAATTTTGACAAATCTATCGTTAGATTACATTATCTTCATATATTTTTCATGCTTAAAAAATTTCAAGGTGATCAAAAATTAATAGCCATGTCATCAATCAATTGTTTAAATTCAAGTTTTTGTAGTTTAAAATAACGCATAAAAGATGAGTTTAAAGATCAAAGGGTAAATTACATCCGATTGGCAAGAAAATTGGCATGCATGTTAAAAACATATAGAAAATGTGATCCAACGGTTGGATTTTCAAAATATGAATTCAACAATAAGTTATTGGTTGGTGTGACATTTTTTAGAGTTACATCAAGTGTAACTTGAACCCAACCTTATATTTCTTGATTTGATGTGAATTTTGACAAATCTACTGTTAGATTACATTATCTTCATATATTTTTCATGCTTAAAAAATTTTAAAGTGATCAAAGATTAATAGTCATGTCATCAATCAATTGTTTAAATTCAAGTTTTCGTAGTTTAAAATAACGCATAAAAGATGAGTTTAAAGATCAAAGGGTAAATTACATCCGATTGGCAAGAAAATTGGCATGCACGTTAAAAACATATAGAAAATGTGATCCAACGGTTGGATTTTCAAAATATGAATTCAACAATAAGTTATTGGTTGGTGTGACATTTTTTAGAGTTACATCAAGTGTAACTTGAATCCAATCCTATATTTCTTAATTCGATGTGAATTTTGACAAATCTACTGTTAGATTACATTATCTTCATATATTTTTCATGCTTACAAAATTTCAAGGTAATTAGAGATTTATAACCATGTTATCAATCAATTGTTTAAATTCAAGTTTTTGTAGTTTAAAATAACGTATAAAAGATGAGTTTAAAGATCAAATGGTAAATTACACCCGATTGATATGAAAATTGGCATGCATGTTAAGAGCAAATAGAAAATGTGATCCAACGGTTGGATTTTCAAAATATAAATTCAACAATAAGCTATTGGTTGGTGTAATATTTTTTAGAGTTGGATCAATTATAACTTGAACCCAACCTTATATTTCTTAATTCGATGTGAATTTTGACAAATATACCGTTAGATTACATTATCATCATATATTTTTCATACCTACAAAATTTCAAGGTGATAAAAAATTAATAGCCATGTCATCAATCAGTTGTTTAAATTCAAGTTTTTGTGGTTTAAAATAACGCATAAAAGATGAGTTTAAAGATCAAATTGTAAATTACATCCGATTGGCATGAAAATTGGCATGCATGTTAAGAACATATAAAAAATTTTATCAAACGGTTGGATTTTAAAAATATGAATTTAAAAATAAGTTATTGGTTGGTGTTACATTTTTTAGAGTTACATCTAGTGTAACTTGAACCTAACCTTATATTTCTTAATTCGATGTGAATTTTGACAAATCTACCGTTAGATTACATTATCTTCACATATTTTTCATACCTACAAAATTTCAAGGTGATAAAAAATTAATAGACTTGTCATCAATCAATTGTTTAAATTCAAGTTTTTGTAATTTAAAATAACGTATAAAAGATAAGTTTAAAGATCAATTGGTAAATTACATTCGATTGACATGAAAATTGACATGCATGTTAAGAGCAAATAGAAAATGTGATCCAACGGTTGGATTTTCAAAATATAAATTCAACAATAAGTTATTGGTTGGTGTAACATTTTTTAAAGTTACATCAGGTGTAACTTGAACCCAACCCTATATTTCTTAATTCAATGTAAATTTTGACAAATCTACCGTTAGATTACATTATCTTCATATATTTTTCTTACTTTAAAAATTTCAAGGTAATCAAAGATTACTTTTATCTTCAATGTGAATTTTTTGTTTGTATCTCCTTCTCCTATAATTTCTAATTTGATAAAAATATAAATTTAACTACAATCCAAACTCTTCATCTAATCATTGTTTTATTTAAATTATATTATCACGTGTAATTATATGTTGTAACATTAATATTTTCTATCTTTTTAACAAGTTCAACTTAAACTTAAACTCAAATTCATCAGTATCATTAATATTTAAATCAAATTAATATTTTATTTTAATATTAAAACCGAAACCTCTGAAACTCCCACATTTTCCACGTTATCATTCTAATTTTTTAAACTAAATAGTGTGAGAGTTTTAATAAGAGTTTCTCTATCTTTTTTCCTTAATCTTAATACCTGGAAACTCAATTTCTCGAGGGAAACTGAAAACGAATCGACATTTTCCGGCGCAGTTTGTTTTGAATCGGAGACTGATCGGTCTCGGTCTTGCCTGGAGGCTTTGTTCTTGAAAGAGAATTTCTTCTTCGGAATGAGCTCGGAGTTGAGATTCTCAAGGGTTTGTTTGAGATCGGAGATGGTTTTGAGAGAGGAGCGGACTTCGTAGGAGGGCAAGAAGTAGGAGGACTCGGCGACGAGCTTTTCGAGGTCGGAAATGGAGGCGGAGATGCTATCGAGGTGAGATCTGAGTTGAGCGGGATCGGTGAGTCGGGACTGGGCAAGTTGGGAGTCGATGGAGCGCTTGGAGTCGGAGAAGCGGGAGAGGAAAGAGGCGGTGGTGGTGGCGGTGGCGGTGGAGGAGGAGGACGAGTCGGATTGGCTCTGGCTCGCTTCAGTTCTGTTCAGGTACGTTTCTTTCACTCTTTTTTTTTTTTTTTGCTTGATGATATCATCTGAGTTTCAAATTTAGGGTTTTTACGATCAAAATTAGGGTAGCCTTGATCGTTTTATTATCTGGGTTTGGTTTAATTTGCCAAATAAAAGCGAAATTTTGTTGCTTTTCATTCTATACGGTTCTTATTGTGGGCGATTTCGGTTAGTTCTATTACTAATTCTCTGGTTTATTTTCTTCTTTCGTGTTAATATTTAATGGGTATCTTTTTCTTTTTTTTTGGGATAAATATATGGTTCTCTTTTATTTATCAAGAAACTATCTGGGTCTGTTTTATTTATCAAAAAATTATCTGGGTCCGTTTTGATTTAGTCAAACATCTATTAGTTGTTTCAATTTTCACTTTACCTGGGTTTTGGGTTTTGTTTAATATTATATCCTTTTAATGTAAATAGATTATTCAGGGGGGTTTCTTTACTAAGATATGATCAGTTGATGATTGTTGATTTTTTTTCCCCTTATCATTTTCTATTTTGGGTTTTTATTTTTGTTTTTAAATTTATGGGGCTGTTTATTAACATTGTGTGGCTAAATTTCAGGTTTATATTCTGCACCAAATGCCTTTAGTTTATCTCAAGAACAAGCATGCATCAATCATTTGGTGCAATTTTAACTTCGTGAACCGGGGGAGGCTCTGGTGTTCTTGGAAGATATTGTTTTTTGGTTATGAAAATGCCTTTTTTTTTTTTTGGTTCTTGTAATTTTTTTACTTTTGGTTCTTTTTTGGTCTGCTTCGTTCTGATTTATTTATTGTTTGACTTAATGTTAGGGTTTGAAATGGAGGCGAACAACAAAATGAAGGACGACGGCTCTGCAAAGTCACCGACTTCGGTGCTTGAAGACGAGGTTTGCTTTGTTTTTTTTTTTTTTTTTTTTTGTTCTCGGGATTATGAGGGAAAGTGAAGGCTATGAAAGCAAAAGGGGAACAGGAAAAAAAAAAAAAAGTTGAAAAAGAAATAGCTTAAAGAAATGACACTTTTTTTTGTTGGGTCCATTTTTTGTATCTATGTATAGCTTATGAGAAACAAATGGAACTCTATTGTTATTTGAGGTTGGGATTTTTTGTTGGGTCCATCATCGATTTCTTTGGAAATGGAAGAAACCAGTTGATCTTTCTTGCTCCTCTTTCTCCTGGTACATTCATTTTTCGGTTTTTTTTTATATTATTTTTATTTATAATTTTGTTTAAATTTTACGTTGAATTTTTAAAGGTTTTGTGTGTATTTGAGTGTGTGAGATTCTGAATCTGATTGTGCTTATTAGAATGATTGGAAATCAATTCTTTCTTTTGTTTAGAGAAGCTAATTTTTGATTCGTAAATCTGTTCTTGGAGAAAACGTTTTGATCATTTAGTTCATATTCGTACGGCTGTTTGGATTATGATCTGGAAAATCTTTTTTCTGAAATGATTTATCAAGGTACCGTACCGATTTGTGATTTTGAAATGAATGTTGTTTTACTCTTGACTGATTGATCTGATTTCGAATCGTGATTGTTATTCACTAGCGGCAAATTTTTGAACTCTGTTTCTGTTTGAATCGGTTAGAAAATCGAATTAAGAAACATTTTCAATTCTTAGTCAATTTCTATGCTAATTTCCTTGCCACCGCCGGCCTCCACCTCTCCATCTCTCTCTCTTCGTCACTCATTCCACCAAAATCTAAGAGCAAAGAAAATAATGTCACACCCTTTCCCCCATGATCTCAAACCCAAACTTCATACCAAAAACCCCATTATCATCTCCTTGACAATCTAGGTAACTCTCTCCCTCTTTCATTTTTTTTTATAAAAATAATCTATGTTTGGTTTGCTAGGAAAACGAAGGAAAATTAGCCCAATTAGAGTATCTGTTTCAGTAGCTGATGCGATTTGTTGCTCAAATTCGTCATTTTTCTTGACCCAATTTCACATCTGTTTGATTGTGGCTGTTCATGTTTCTGGGTTTTAAACTGAACAGCCGTGTTTTTTTTTTTTTTTTCGAAACAATAATATTTATTGTCATAACTAGTAGTTTTTTTTTTTGTTCAAATTATATTGCATGATGGGTCTGTTCTAGTCAACCAACAATGGTTCTTTACAACCTATTGACTATTCCTAAGCATGTGGATCTACTACCAGTTATGGAGTATCAAACTGTGAATAAATTTTGCTATTATGTGTACCAGCTCTGAATGTTGCCTACAACCACTTGGGCCTTGAGGAAGGCATGTTAGTGTGAGTGTAGTCTTGGATCATGGTCTGATCAGGGAAATGTTTTTTTTTTTAAAGTAATTATGCTTTATGGTACTTGCTGTTGTTGGTTTGCAGGGTGCAGCACCACCAAAAATAAGCCCTCGGGTCTCATTTGTTGCGAGTTATGATCCTGGGCATTGGATTTGGTAAGATGTTTTTGTTCCAAAATGTGGATGAGATTTTAAATTTTGTAACTCAATTTAATTTATATGATCATTTATATGCTAATTTCCTTTCTTAGCTTTTACCGAAAGCGAGGCTTTATCTAGTTCAATTGCGTTTTTGGATAACTTTGACATTGAATTAATTAATTGCCTTTTTTTTTAATTTTTTAATTTTTAATTTTTTAATTTTTTTTTATGAATTGTTGGAGAATTTAATAGTTATTCAGTTGGTACTTAACTGGGGATGTAATCATTGTAAACTATTCTGGCTCAAAAAAAGTAAAGTTTGGCAGGTTGAGATAAACTATTAGTTTAATTTTGATTTTGTTATTGGGGTTTCAAATTATTCTGAGAATCTGAACTCCTTGTTGATGGTTTGTTTATTTAGATCAATTTTCAATATTTAAATTATTCTAAAAAAAAAGAATGATAGTAAAACAGTAAAACAATAATAAAACAGCAAAGAAAAAGATTATTAAAATATTTTCCTTAATTAGTTCAGTTATTCACGTGCTTTTGATACAGATTATTGAAATTTTTACCGCGATTTTAGAAAAACGCACACCCAGATAAACTAAATTCTGTTTAACACACAGAGAAAGAGAGAAGAAAAAGTTCACATTTTGGGGTTCCAAAATTGGTGATTTCTAGGGGGATTTGGAGTTTCCTGAAATGGGTTTTCTTGATTTGGTTGAAATTTGAAAACCCATTAACAGATTTGTGAAATTTGATGAGAAGGTGAAGGAATTGCAGTGATTTGTATTGGTAGAAAGTTGTTCTCATGGAGAGCTTTCTTGGTGGGCTTGTATTGCCTTTGTTGCTCCTAACAGGTATGCTTTTGCAATTGTCCCTGGAAAGTTTTTATTTATTTGTAATATTATTTATAGCTGCTTTTTTGTGATAGGAAGATTATTTGTAGTGAGTGAACTTGATTTCACTAATAGTACTTTGCTATTGAATTGAACTAGGTGTTGGAATTGAATTGCAGTCAGAAACTATAATTGGTTTGAGCTATAACTACTAAAGTAAAGTGTTTTCTTTGGCAATTTGAATGGACCCAATGTTGAATTAAATATATACCGTGTTTGTATTGCTTGTAAGTTGCCGTTGTGTCTTACAATTTATGAAATTTCTATATGGGGTTAGTTTGAATTGTTGGCTCATAGTCTTAGGGAGAGGAACAATACCATATTCTCTTAGCAGTAGGTGCTACAGGCAGAAAGCTTGCACTCACAAACATTCATTATGCAGCAATTTGTAAATTACTTTATTAGCTTCATCAGTGAGTTAAACACAATAAAATGTTACAAACAAACTTTTATTCAATGTTTTATTTTTCTTAAATTGAAAATAGAAAACAGTAAATCTTCTCTAAAAAAAGAAGAACCACTCTGTAACTTTGATTTGTCTCCATGACTGGACATAAAGTTGACACCTACATATGGAGAGAGTGTACACACATAGGAGCATGGTTTTATAACTTGGCACCGATTTCTAGGGGAAGTTCAAGAATTTGTATTCTTAAAGTTCCTCCCTAGCAAAACATGTAACTAAAAAACAAAAAAATTGCCTGCAAAAAAAGAAAAGAAAAAAAGATTGTAATTCATTGTAACTGGAAGACAAAAGCACGTTGGCACATACAATTAGTAATACTATCATGAATGTTTTTACTCAAAACTGTTTTGATAATTCTGAAAAAAAAAAAAAAAAAAAAAAAAATCTGTTTTACATTTGGATCTGTATTTTTCTCCATCTCTAAAGCATTTTATTTTATTTTATTTTATGTGTTCTGTTTATAGTCTTTTAATTTCTTTGAATTGAACTATATGCTTTTGATAATTACAAAACCCGTGAGGAATAAATTTATGTGATTTTCAGTTATATATATATCTTGGGAATTGAATGGGAGCCATATGTTCTATTGACACTTGCATTGGAGAATTGTAATTAAAAAGTGACCTTATACATATGCAATTTTGATGACTATGTTAATGTGACTGACCCTAACTAATCTATTGCGAATCTGTAATTGACCCCAAAAAAGTAAGGCTTAGTTGTTGTTGTTGTTGTTGGAATGAAAATATCAGGAGGGTGGCTTGCTTTATGTTGAAGCTGATTGTCGATCTTTTGAAATAGGGAGCTGTTGGGGTCATTCCGACAGACACTTTGTATGTTGCACTTCGTCCTCTCACAACCTCCTCTCTTCTTCGGTTTTGCCTCAGCTATTTCAAGGATGCATCAAGTCTCATGGCTTAATATATTTGACAGATATTTGTGATTGGTAGGCTATGATTATGTTTCTAGAATAACTTAAGCTGTTGTGCTTGTTCTGGACCCTATGATGTGCCTTATAGCTGTAATATTAGTTGTGGTTATATGGTCAACTTAATTTTGAAGGAGATTTCCTTCTGTAATTATTCATTTTGACCTTTCAGTAGTGCCCTTTATTTATTTATTTTTAAAAAATTAGTTATTAATTGAAGTTAATGAAAAGCATTATGTTGATATTTCTATCCTTTCTTAAATTTCCTTCACCATCTGTAATTAATGGGTCTCAAGGAAAAGTCAAAGTCCTCTAAATTTAAAATCTTTGCTATTGGCCGCTCTATCTTAACTTTTTTGATGGTTTTTAAATGATGAATCTATAGGTCTACTTGCTTCTTTTGTAACTTGGATCAGCCAAATGCCATAGTTCGTTCTAGAGTCGGAAATCCCAAAGGTATTGACACAAAACCCAATCTTTATCTTCTTTTTACAAGAATGCTTGATTTTTTTTTTTTATAAAAATTTTATTTACCACTTTATTGGCATACACTTTCACAACTCAAAAAATTGTGTAAAGAAAAACTATACTGGTTTTATAGTGAGAAAAAGTGATAAGAATAATTGCATGCACTTTTTTTTTCATGTGTTTGAATCTCATTGGTTTGTGAGTAGTGGAAAAAAAAAGTAGAAATTTGGAGGTTACAACAATCTGTATATAATTGCCAGAAAGAATAAGATAAAAATTATGATCATATAATAACTTAGAAATAATGTGCAAAACTCTCAAGGGTTTTGTGAGTTCCACTTATTAAAATAAGAATTAAAAACATTTTGAATAGATAATGTGAAATGCAATTTGCATATTATTGCAAACAAATCATTATAGATAACCAATTAACCATACATGTTGGACCATATGTATCAAATTTCTTTATTTATTTTTTGCTGTATTATGTTGCATTTTGTTCATTGTTGTGCTCCTAGGTTCATTTCATCACCTAACCTGAGTTGTTTACAACTTAATTTTTTCTTGGAGCTGAGCTTAGTTAGGAAAACAAATTTGGAAATTTTATTTAGGAATAAGTTTTAGGAACTTGTAACTTGGAAAAAGTTTGGGATATTTACCTATCCTTTAAAATCTTTCTACCATTCCCAATTGGGATATCATGCAAATAAGCCAAGACTCTAGAGAGGTTGCGGCTTGTAGGAGCAGTGATTGGATTAGATTTTTCTGGGTTAGGAGGTGTTTTAACACCTTGAGTTTCCAAGTTATTATTTTTAGTATTTGGTTTGCCTAGAGTAGCATGTATCATAAAATATTTTTATGTTAATATAATGTTAGTTTGGAGACATTTGTGGTAATGTTTTAGTGGAGCTAAAATTATTATAGGTTATTTGTAAAAGAAATGTGGTTTTAGGACCCGGGAGGAAAAAAAAAACTTATAGCAGCGGGCAAAAACCGCCGCTAAAAGGTACGTAGGGTATGCCGCAATAGACCAAAAGCGTCGCTAAATGGCAGATCTATTGCAGCGCTTTTCGTGACCGCCACAATTGACCTATAGCGGCATTGCAGCATTGCTGGGACGGCTCGTCGCAATAGGTCAAATGTATCTTTAGCGACGCTTTTTTGGGCTTTAGCGGCGCTTCTAGCCTAGTTTTCTTGTAGTGATAATAAAGAGATATTTTGGACATATATAGGAAACCAATAAGTACTCTAGGGTAACAGCATAATTGATAAAAAATTTAGGATTGTCTCTCATGACAAATTTAAGTAATTGAAATAATAGAAGGCATAAATTTAGCATTTAATTAAATAGATGGATATGTGGCATGTTTTTATTTGTGGAATATATAATGGAGCAGGAAGAATGGGACAGAAGATTTAAACTCCTCATTCAGCTGGTTAATGATATATTTTGATGCTTTCTATCAAAAAAATTTATGCATCCGAGTACCCTAAGAGGCGAGGGCAACGACCATGTTTCTATTTCTATTTCCATTTCCATCATGTCTTTTGTTGTCGCAGGAGCCTGATATATACGTTGGCTCACAAGATACCTAATAGTTTATTTAGGGTGTGTTTGGATTGAACTTATTGTTGCTGAAATTGAAAACTGAAAACTGAAAACACTGTAGCAAAATAATTTTCAAATGTGTAAATAGTACCGTGGGACCCATTTTTAATATTTTTTTAATGAATAAAGTGACTGTGGGTCCCATAAACAGTACTGCTACAGTATCGCTACAGACTGCTACAGTGCCGCTACAGTGTTGTTTGTCTCCCTGTTCTGCAAAACGCGTGAAATGTAAAAAAAAAAAAAAAAGAGTGAAAACGCAGACGCAGCAAAGTTCAGTGCTATCCAAACGAGCACTTAGTGCATCATATGTTGGTGATTTGAGCAACTATTTATAATGAAATTTGAGATTGTGCAGTAAAACCGGGTCCACCAAAGTCTTGGAGTTTAATTAAATTAATATTCCATTTCATTTCCCCTAATGAGTGTTCTCTCTCCAACTCCATCGTCTTTTGAACAAGAATTTAAACCTTTTACTTTTCCAAAATAGTAAAAAGAAAAAGAAAAAAGAAGAAGAAAGAACTAGAACCTAAATTAGAGAGAGATTCTCATAAAAATAAAATAAAGGGGAAGGAAGAACACGTGATATGAATGGGGGTCATACTTTAAAGTAAAGAATTGATATCTGAGAAATGAATAGGCAGCTAGAGTACTATACACTATACAGTACCGATGGGGCCAAATCTGGGCTACTCTAATAAAATTTGAAGTACGACAACTATAAGTCAGATTTTTAATAATTTAATAATATTTATATAACATTTATTTTAACTTTTCATATTATAATTTTTTAATTTAAAATCTATATATTCTTGCTTTTTTTATATACAAAATTACTAACTAGTAACTAAAGGCCATTTCACATTTGTATTTCAGTTTTTCTAACATCTCTCTTTTGAATGATAATAAGACTAATTCACATCCTCTTGTTATATAATGGAATTTAAGTAGGATTTTATCAATTTTAATTTTGAAAAAAAAAATTATGCAAAAGCAACTTTAACAAAGTTTGGAAAAAAAATTCAATATTTTTATATATCAAAATCATTAAATTTTATAATTGAAAAAAAATTATATCTACTTTTTATATTATCTTTAAGTTGCATTATTTCATTATCTCTTAACTTATTCTCCATTCGAACTATCTTCATCTAAATTTTCTGCTATAAATTTTATATTGCTAGTAACCAAATTGTTTTTAGATATTCTAATAAATATATATTTTTTATTATTTTAAAAAAAATTTGTATCAAGAATCATCAAGATTAGTATTTTCTATAAAAATGATTAATTATAAAATACTTATAAATAAAAACAATACTATATACAATATAAATTTATTAAATGACAAGTACAAAAGCTTATTTTTCCTTTCTTTCTCATGTCACGGCTTATACTCTTCGCTCTCTCTTTTTATTCAAGTCATCACGGAACACGACAACTGGACTTGTTTGTGATGTATTGACTGATCATGTGTGTCATGATGTGGTGCGCTTAATTTGTTTCTAGTTCAAAAGGGGACCAGATTAATATTTGTCATATATATATCTTATTTTTTGGAAATTGACGAATCATTAATGAGGCTTAAAAAACTACAGCAGGTTTAGGGCAATGCCTTTTTAAGTACATTCCATTGAGTTTCTCCTCATAAACATTAAGCAAGTTCACAAGCGGACCATCAAAAGACATAGATCTAAATCCTAACTAGCTCCCATCCTTGAAAGGCTGTCCGCACACCAATTAGTTTCATAATAGTAGTGCTTAAAATGAATCCAATAAAAGCAGGAAACCAACTGCCTGCAATCATCAAAATAGGAGAAACCACATTATTCACATAACTTGAGTTACCTAAGACAATCATCAATAGTTTTTGCATCAACTTCAACTTCTAGAGAAAACAGGATTAGACTACAACACATAATTAATCGATCCCGGAGGCCCCACAATTCAGCAACAAAACTATTAGTAATTCCAATTTTCCTAGAAAACCCGCTACCCAGTGACCATTCTCATCTCTGATAATGCCTCCATACCCAGCTAGACCAGGATTGCCAATAGCTGACCCATTCGTGTTTAGCTTCACCCACCCCATTCGAGGCCTTTCCCATACTTACATATATAAATGACTTATGAGTCTGAAAGGAGACTTGGAATTGAATCATTTTTCTTCATTATTTTTGGGGAGTTTAAGGAGTTATGAGTAGACCACTTTTGATTTGAACCACTAAGATTTGCTTTCCTACAATGAACTACCTTAAGGTTGGCTTTGACGTATTGTATTTGGAGAACGTAATGGTTAAACTATAAACTGTTTCAGTCTTGTAAAAACCTGATGATAAGAGATGTGCATAGTTGAGAGTAAAATTCTTCTGGATGTCCGATAATGGGTGCAACCTTCTAGGCAATCCAGCTCCTAATGACACTATAGCCTAACTATATGTTTCTCAAATTTCAACAAGAGTAGAACATGAAGACTGCATACATTTGATAAAATAGTCACATATTCAAAAAAGTCTCGGTATCTTCATTTGATTAAATAAAAAAAATAAAAAAATAAAAAAACCAAACCTAAATCATTATTAGTGACCAATACTAACCATGTCAACATTATAGAAATTAGTGATTATAAAAGCTCTCCCTCCCTCCCTCCCTCTCTCTCTCTCTCTCTCTCTCTCTCTCTCTCTCTCATACACACACAAATGGTTTCCCTCTTTGTCTACGCCTCTCTAAGCCAACCTAGGAAATATGAACACTTTATTTAGGGTGACGTACCCGTATCATACCCATCTCAGACCACAATTGTACCAATCATTTCAAGTTATAATTTTTCAAAAATTACTCAAGTTACTGTGTAGTAACATTTCTTGTGTAATGAACTACTTCAACAAGGAAAAACCGTGGCTAGCATGGGCTCTTTGTCATCTTTTGAACAAGAATTTAGCTTTTTCTCTTGTTTGTACCACACCCAAAAAAAAATAAAAATTGCTCGAGTTACTGTGCAGTAACATTGCTTGTGTAATAAACTACTTCAACAGGGAAAAACCGTGGCTAGCATGGGCTCTTTGTCATCTTTTGAACAAGAATTTAGCTTTTTCTTTAGTATATAGACACCCAAAAAAAAAAAAAAAAAGGTAGAACCTTACCTTAAAAAAAAGAGTGAGAGGGCCAGAGGGGGACAAAAAGAAAAAAAGAAAACAAGGAATATGTTAGCTTAAATGGGAACACACGCGATGCTAATGGTGCACAGTTTAAGAAAAGAATATAGGCTAATTAATGAGTTCTACCTGTACGTACCTTTACCCCCAAAACTAATAAAAGGCAATGACTTGTGTAAGTATTCTTTAGTCAAATAACCCTTTCCTAAAAGCATTCATTCTTAGTAGAGCCATGATTTGACTTTATGGAAACAAAATTTTATACACAAGTATATATGCATATGTACTTGAACATGTATATAGATTGTTTGAGATGAATATGAAATATAAAAAGTCATTTGGGTGGGTATATATTAATGAAGCCAAAAAAAATTTGCGATTAAGTCAAAGTTTCAACTATGAATGAAAAGCTTTATTTGTTATGATTATCTTTCTTCTTCTTCTTTTTTAATACTTATTACACAAATTTGATGAAAGAATAAAATTATACATAAAGAATTTTTTTTCCTTTTTTAAAACACTAACTTAATTTGTCAATTTCCCTATTTTCCTTTAATTTTTATAATATGTTTTCAACCTTAAAACACTGATAAAATATGAAACAGTTTCTTTCTTTTTTGAATGCATTTTGGGATATTAAAAATTAGTGTATTGATTATAAGTATAATAAAATTTTAACATATGAACAAGAAATACATTAAAGAAATTAAAAAAAAAAAACAAAAAAAAAAATCTAATTATAATTGTGGAAGGAGCAAAAGTTGTAAGATATACCTATAAGCCTTTTTTTTTTTTGATTCCCCCCCCGCCCCCGCCCCCGCCCTTTACAGCCCTTACCTCTTAGCCTCACCCCTCAACTCCTATCTCTGCTTATGTTCCTCAACATTTTTATCATGAGTTTGAATCCTCTATCTCACATATTGTACTAGGAGAGATTTCTTTTATCTTAGAGAGAATGAGGTTTAACGTAGAAAAACTCAATTATTCAATAATTAAATTCACAATCTGAAATTTTCCAAAAGTTAAATTCTCATGCCCATATACAAAATATATATGGGATAATATCCCCTCCCATTTAAATAATTCAGTTTCCTCTAATTTTTAGCCACAAGTGACATTATTTGATATATATTTGTGGTTTAGAGCATTCCTATTAAATTATGCAAAAAATATATATTTGGTCCATTCAGTCTTATTCAATTTTATTCAATCCACTTTGGTTCTATTTAGTCCTATTTGGTCTTGTTCTATCCACTTTGGTCCTATTCAATACACTTCGATCCATTCTGGTCCTATTCGGTCCATTTTTGTCCTATTCGTTCCAATTTGGTTTTATTCTGTCATATTTGATCTATTTGGTCGTATTCAGTCCACTTCGGTTCTATTCAGTCCACTTTGATTCTATTCGGTCCCATTCGTTATTATTTGGTACAATTTGGTCCTATTCAGTCCACTTTGGTCCTATTCGGTCCACATTGTTTCCATTCGATCTATTCTATCCACTTCAGTCCAATTTGGTCCTCTTATTCAGTCCATTTTGGTCTTATTCGGTTCACTTCGGTCCTATTCAGACCATTCTCCCTATTCGGTCCACTTTCATCCTATTCGATCTACTTTAGTCCTATTTTGTCAACTTCAATCCATTTAGTTCAATTTAATCCGATTCTATCCATTTTGGTACACTTTGGTCCATTTTGGTCTACTTTGGCCCATTTTGATCCACTTCGGTCCATTCGGTCCATTTTTGTGCACTTACATAATGGTAAAAGACAGGTTTGAGTTGAGAAAACCTATTCTAAATCCAAATTATAATATGCTCGGAACTTCTTCTCAAAAAATAAAATAAAATAAAATAGAAAGAAGAAAAAGAAGAAAGAAATGTAGGCTTCCTTTAATTAAGGGATGTCACTCTCCTTATTGACTTATTCACTAATGCATTGTTACAAATTATAGTTGAAATGAAATTGGTATTGTTGAAATGAGGGAGAGCTACTGAGTTGGTCTTCAAAATGATTGGAGCATTTCGTCAAACATGTGTAAGCTCCAAATGGCTTTACTTGCATACTAATTTACAGTCAAAAAGGGGGAAATTGTATCAGTATTCAGTCAAAGAAACACTGAAAAGTCTAAAATACATGCCTGGAATAAGATGGCTGGGCAGGTAACACTTTTATAAATTAGACCCTGAACAGATCTTCTCCAAGATCAAGTCTTATCTCTGCCAGAATTTTTTATTTTATTTTGGTTAATAGGGATTTTAATTTTCAAGCTCATAATATCACTGGTTGGGTCGTGTTTTGTAATTGGAATGGGCTTCTCTTCAGCTTCTCTTTTGCCTTCAATCTATATAATTATTCATCAAAAAAAAAAAATCATGGATTAGACTGGTGTTCAAAATAAGGCTACTGTCGGTCTTTTAGTGTTCTTTACTTTAGTAACTTTAGTTTGACGTCTTTAGTTTCGAACTCCCAAGTCATATTAATAAACCACTTTTGCTAAGATTTTTGTTTGAGTGGACAACTGCTTTAATTAGTGTCACTTCATGGTCTTATTTTAATTTGGTCATAGATTATGTTGGGCTCTAAGGATTTAGGATCTAAATGTTTTAGAACTTCAATATGTAATATTGGCAAACTATGATCAAAACTTAGAGTCTAGATTTAGGCTGTTCAAAGTATGTTTATTGTGAAGTTAGAATCGAGTAATTGCAGAAAATTACTGTTCACTTTCTGCAAGGCTCGATCGATCGAAAATTAGACTCGATCAATCGAAGCTCGTGCAGAATGTTTTTATGCAAAATTTTCCAACTCAGCCCAAGTCCATATGATGTGTAGGGTTTTATGTTTTTCTTTAAGTATAAAAGGAAAAACTCTAGCCACGTTTTCAGGTTGTTGATGCTGTGTGTGTGAATCTCTTGTGAGATCTAGAAGTGTTTGCCTTCATACACACTTAGGGTTATTAAAATCAAGATTGATGTCGAGAGCTTGGTGATCGCTTCAGTTGCTGCATAAAGAGCTTAAAGAAAAACACAAGTGGGAGTACTTGTGGTTGCTGTGAATCCAAGAAAGAAGTAGTCTATGGACTCGGAGCTGTCACGTGGTCATAGTAGTAAGTTTTCTACTCGAAGTAGCAATAGGATGTTAGTGGTCTAAGTCGTTATTGTAAAACTTCAATTCTTTTATAGTGGATCTGTTTTACCTTGAGGATAGCTAGGTTAAATCCTCCCCAGATTTTTTACCGGTTTGGTTTTCCTGTATTATCATATCATTGTGTTCTTTATTTTCCGCATTGTTTACATGATATGATATACTTGTGTTAACCTAGTTTTGAATAATTTACCTAAGTAATCACTTGGCTAAATATTTAGGTTAATCAACTTGTGTTTTAAGGGGTCTAAAAACGTACAAGTGGTATCGGAGTGGGTTAGCTTTAGTATTTAGATCCTTTGATCTAAGAGTTGATCTTTGACCCCTGTTGTCATGGAACACGGTCACGCTCTTATGATCCCACCTCATTTTGATGGGAACAATTATGCCTACTGGAAAGTAAAGATGAAAGCATTCCTGAAATTTATTAATGAGAGAGTTTGGAATTCTGTTAAATACGGATGGGAGAAGTCCATTACTCCAATTAGTGAGTGGCAAACTTCTGAGAAAGAAGCAGCCGCTTTTAATAGCAAAGCTATGAATGCTATTTATAATGCTGTTTCTATGGAGGAATTCAAGAGAATCTCTAATGTTGAGGTTGCTCATACTACATGGAATATTCTCCAAACTGTGCATAAATGCACAAAGGCAATTAAGATTAACAATTGCAACAGTTAACTACTAGGTTTGAAAGTATTAGAATGTCTAATGATGAATGTTTTGATGAATTCTATGCTAAACTGAATGATATTGTTAACTCTGCTTATAATTTCGGTGAAATCTATGATCAACCTAAGATTGTTAGGAAGATACTTAGATCTTTGACTAAGGACTTCAGACCCAAAGTGACTGTCATAACTGAAAACAAGGATATGGACTCCATCCCTGTTGATGAACTTGTAGGATCTCTCCTGTCCTATGAGTTAGACCTACCCAAGGCAAACAAATCCAAATCAATGACTCTCAAGTCAGTTAATGATGTTAATGGGAATGGATTTGATGATGAACTCTCTGCTGCAGAGAATGCATATCTTGCCAAGAACTTTAGAAACTTTCTGAGGAACAACAACATAAGGGTAAGAGGTAAAAACAATGCTGAACCTAGAAATTTTAGGAGGAATGATCCCACTAAAGTAAACAATACTGAAAAACCTAAAGAGAAAGTAGGTCAAACCTCTAATAATTTTATGGGTTAACAATGTTTTGGTTATCAAGGGTATGGTCATGTGAAATCAGAATGTCCTACATTTTTGATATCAAAGGGTAAGGCTATAGCTGTAACCCTTAGTGATGATGAAGTTTCTGATCATAAGTCTGGCAGTGATGAGGATGGAAACTTCATTGCTTTCACAGCTACTGCTGTTGTTGATGAAAGTGTTGTGGCTAATGAGAACCCTTTTGATGGGGAACTCTCTGAAAATGATGATTTGCAAGAAGCCTATAATAAGCTTTGCAAGGTTGCTGCAAAGGATGCTATGAATGTTGATTTAGGTTTACAGAAAATTGCTTTTCTTGAACTTGATAAGAAAAATTTGCTCTTGAAATTGTTTGATGCTAATGAATTGCTTGATAAGGTGAAGACTGAGAACATGTTATTGCTTGATAAAGTTAAAAATTTGGAACTTGAATTATCTGTTGCTAGAGAACAAAAAATAGGTCTGCTAGTTCCAAACTTGAACACATGTTGAGTATTCAGAAATCTCCCTTAGACAAAACTGGTCTAGGTTTTGAAGATAGCATCTCTGTGTCTAAGACTCATTCCACAAACTTTGTTTCTTCTTCTAAGCCTTCCATGAGTGAGATTGTCAAACCAGTAAAAGTTACACCACTTAGGAAGATTAAGGTTGATCTTAAAGAGTCTAAGTCTAAGAATTCCACCCTACCTAAGGATAAGTTGCATGATAGACCTGCATGGGTTTGTCATTTTTGTGGAAAGTCTGGGCACATTCATCCAAACTGTTTCAAGTTGCAAGCTGTTAAGCGAGCAAATAAGTCAAAAATACCTGTACCTCAAGCACAATATCCCATGGTACTTATTGGTGAGTTGGTAAAGGTTTTAAACCTTTATTCCAATCTTGGAGTTGCTCGTCATTCTAATATGAATAATAACTTCTATGCAAAAGGCTCGACCTAATTGAGTCTTTCTAACATGGTCCTTGTGCTTCATATTTCTATTCTTTGTGACAATTCTTCTTTGTTGTTTTTTTTTTTCTTTGTTTCTAGGATTTGCAATGCATAACATTTATGCATTTCATGCTAGGCTGTTTTTGTTATTATTTTTAAAAATAAAAAATAAAAAATAAAAAACAAAAAAAAGGAGGAAAAGGAAAGAAAAATGTGTTTTACATTATTTTTCTTGGATTTGAAATCAAGGTTGGCCATATTATCTTTATATAACATATTTATGTACTTTGTTTAGTTTGGATGAGCTTATTTTATTGCACTTTACTAGTTTGAGTTTTGTAGTGCATGTTGTGTGGGAATTATTTATAATTTTTGATCACATGATCTTGATTTTGAAGTCACATGCTTTTGATTGTAAGGACTAAAAAATCCTAAGAGAAAGACATAAATAACCATCTCACCACTGTTTACTAGCCAATCATGAACACCTTAGTGCATATCATATGATTTTGTGTTCGAGAAAGTGTAGCACATGTACAAAAAGAACATAAGGTGTAGCCTCGGCTTATAATAAAATTCAAATTGAAATAAAAATTGGTGTGTACATTATCTTGGCTATCTTAATAAGTTTCAAATCAAATAAAATTGGTATGTACATTATGAGGCAAATCAATAAACTTACATGATTGCAAGCTTGTTTTCTAGGAGATGTGGGAGTTATATGATGTAACTCTTTAGGTGATAGTCACTTTCAAACTTATGTGATGAATTTTGTAGAAATTGTGATTGATCACTATTTACTTATCACCTCACATGTATCTCAAGCTATTCTAGTTGCATACACTACACAAGTTACTCTTTGCTAAACTTAGTACATTATATTGTGTGTGATCTTGTTATGGTCATCCAAGATTAAAAGTTCCTTGATTTTAACGTAAAATGTGTTTAAAGTTTGAGATTTGAGGACAAATTGATTGATAATCTTATTTTTGGAAGATCTGGGTTAAATTCAAGGGTTTTTGAAAAACTTTTCATCTCATACTCATGCACTCCATTCATAAAACATTGTGCTTTGAGGAGTTTCTACATTAAAATGCTCTGTTTTTCAAAAAATTGATTTTTCCAGATTTTCGATTGATCAAACCTGTTGCTCGACCGATCAAAATTGCGATAAAAAACTTGGTTTGAATCTGCCTAGCTCGATCGCTGCTCGATTGATGCTGGATTGATCGAATGTGATTTTCGATCGATTGAATCTATTTTTCAACCAATCAAAAATCGGTTAATGATTTTTTATAAAAGGTTTTTCTCTCACGTGTTCATCACACTATTCATACCTTTTTCAAAAGTTCTTTGACTTCTCTTGCTCGACCGATCCAATCTTAGCATTTTTTTGTCGTTTTCTTCCTAAATTCTCTCAAGGTTTTTATCTTCTTGTACCGGTAAGACATTTCTACCCCTTCTTTTTCATTTTATTCACATATTTCATGCATTTTTCATGCATTTTAGGTGTAATTTTCGGACTAAATGATTTTTGGGGTTTTTGATTTTTGAGTTAGTTTCTGTCCAAATTGATCAATGGGTTTTTGTTCTGAGATGATGTAAACATGTTTCCATTGCTTTAATTTGATTAATTTGGTGATTTGAGATCAATTTGAAATTCTAGTGCTTGAAACTACACGAATTTGGGGATTTTGTTCAATTGGACTTAATTTGGTAAAATTGACTTGTGAAATTGATTGATTATGTCATTATATGATGATTTCTATCCAGTGTAATGATTAATTACTCAATTTGGTTAAATTTTTGAAAGTGGGTTTTCAAAATTTGGGGTTTTTTGTTATAAATTCTATGTTCAAGTCAATTCTTGGTTTTTAAAGTATAATTGGACTATTCTCAATGCATTAGAGCATGCATCATTTTATTATTCTGTTCATGCATCATATAGAGTGATATTTTCTATATTTTTTTTTCTCTATAACCTTGTCTGATGTAGTATGCCCTTGGTTTTCTTTGTTTTTCTTTCTTTGGTTTCTTTTCTGTCTATTCTTTCCAACCCTTAGCATCATGGTTAGGAAGACTAGAGCCCATAGGACATCCACCTCCTCTTCTACTCCAGCCTTTGATCGTGATAGGTTTCAAACTGAGAAAAACCAAGAAACCTATAAGAAGTTGAACATCTTTAGATCAGTTTGGGCTGAGAGGAAGGTAGTGTTAGATGAGCTAGATCCGGAAATTAGGAGGAACTTTGAGCGTAAGGGCAAGTTACCTTTGTTGGATATTGATCATCCTCCTTTGGCTACTTTGATTAGAGAGTTCTACTTGAACCTCTCTATCCACTCCAATGATTCCAACACTCAGTTTGTGAAGAGTTGGATACGGGGTAAAGAGTATGTCATTACTCCTTCGGTAGTGGTCTCTACTTTTGGGGTGCCTAAGGTATAGCAGCTTGTGTACCCTTATGATGATCCCCCTCCTCTTGATGACATTATGTCATATCTCACTGGTACTTCCATTTAGTGGAGTACTGATCCTCGGATTACTTCTCATGAGTTGACCAAGATTTATTACTTGTTTTTCCGGATTTCCTGTCATTCCATTTGGCCCATCTCTCACTTGCACACCATTCCTATAGAGAGATGTGCATTTTAGTATATCCTTGTGACAGATGCTTCTATGAGTTTTCCTACTCTTTTCATTCGTTCCTTGGTTGAGGTTCATAGAAGTAGTTCTACTGCAGATGGTCTTTACTTCCCTATTTTTATTCATTGGATTTTGTTACTTCTAGGATTAGATGAATTTCCTGCATCTGAGCCCGTACATATTATAGCTCCCATAGGTGCCACCTTCCTTCGGTAGAGAGCTACTCAGATGAGAGCTAGCTCTAAACGCCCTTGTGTCGAGTCCTCTTCAAGTGTTGCACCTCCTCCTCCTCCTCCTCCTTCTTCAAGTGATCCCATAGCTGAGGAGTATGTTGATCCGATGGCCGTTGTTGATCCTCCACCTTCTACTTCGGGTGATTCTAGCATTTGGAGTATGTTGGACACTGTTATAACCGTTCAGGCGGCTCATGGTTAGATTTTGGTGGATGTACTCACAGAGCTTCAGGTTCTGCGTGCGGATTTGGTGAGCTTTAGGCGGACACCTCCACTACCTCCTTTTGATGATGAGTCTTGATTGCCCTTTGGCAATTCGTCACAAAAAGGGAGAGTACATATGGATGGAGAGAGGGGGAGATTTTTGAGTTTTTGGAGCTTTGGAGCTTTAGATTGTATCTAGGTGCTTCATCTTGTATTTATTTTTCTTGGCTCATGATGTATTTGTCTTGATGTATTTATTTTTATGTGATGTATATGTTAGGGGGAGACATTATTTTTTTATTTCTGTTTCTTGTTTCACATTGTGCTACATTGGCTATTGATTTATAGTATGAGGTTATTCATGATATATGTCTTTTATTTTATGTTTTGTGAAATCAAGAATTTATTTTGTTTTACTTGTATTTTCCACACATGCGTTTACAATTCTTGCAAATTAACATGTTTATATGATATATTATTTGTATTTGTTTGACATGACATGATATTGGCCACCTTAACCTAGGAGACCAGTTTTACCAGGCGAGATGGGTTCTTAATCCCTTTCCATCTCGTAAATTAGCCTCCAAACCAAAATCAAGGGTTCTAGACTAGGCTCTTGTATATGCAATTTTACATTTTTTTTTTTAAATGTAACTAAGAAACAAAGCAATGTAATTTACTTTCTTAGATTGTATCTAGGATAAAAAAGCATTGTAAATTTTGTTACAAAATTGATGTAAATTGTCATATATATTAATACAACAAAAGCATTTTTTTTTTTTTTTTTATAGTGAAGGTTTTCATATTATTCTATTTAAATTAAATAAGTGGCAACTCCATGTAAAACCCTCAATCTAGGGGGGAGTACATTTTACAGTGAATTCGACATTTTGAGCATCACGATCCCACTTGTTCGCGGGGGTTAGGCACAGTTTGAGAAAAACATTGTTAGGCCAGGGTTGCGGTCGCTCACACTTATGTGCCTCAACATTTTTATCATGAGTTTGAATCTTCTATCTCACATATTGTACTAGGAGAGATTTCTTTTATCTTAGAGAGAATGAGATTTAACGTAGAAGAACTCAATTATTCAATAATTAAATTTACAATCTAAAATTTCCCAAAAGTTAAATTCTCAAGCCCATATATAAAATATATATATGTGTGATAATCTCCTTCACCCCCTCCCCCCCGCCCCCTCATTTAAATAATTCTGTTTCATCTAATTCTCAGCCACATGTGACATTATTTGATATATATTTGTGGTTTAGAGCATTCCTATCTAATTATGCAAAAAAACTATATTCGGTCCATTCAGTCTTACTCAGTTTTATTCAATCCACTTCGGTTCTATTCAATCCTATTTGGTCTTATTCTGTCCATTTTGGTCTTATTTAGTACACTTCGATCCATTCTGGTCCTATTCGGTCCATTTTAGTCCTATTCTGTCCACTTTGGTTTTATTCTATCATATTCGGTCTATTTGGTCATATTCAATCCACTTCGGTTCTATTCAGTCTACTTTAATTCTATTCAGACCCATTCGTTATTATTTGGTCCTATTCAGTCCACTTTGGTCATATTCGGTCCACATTGTTTCTATTCAATCTATTTTGTCCACTTCAATCCAATTTAGTCCTCTTATTTGGCCCATTTTGTTCAATTCAGTCCTATTCGGACCATTCTCCCTATTCGGTCTACTTTAGTCCTATTCTGTCAGCTTTAATCCATTCGGTTCAATTTAATCAAATTCTGTCCATCTTGGTATACTTTGGTCTATTTTGGTCTACTTTGGCCCATTTTGATCCACTTCGGTCCATTTTTGTGCACTTACATAATGGCAAAAGATAGGTTTGAGTTGAGAGAACCTATTCTAAATCCAAAATTATAATATACTTGGAACTTCTTCTCAAAAAATAAAATAAAATAAAATAGAAAGAAGAAAAAGAAGAAAGAAATGTAGGCTTCCTTTAATTAAGGGATGTCACTCTCCTATTGACTTATTCACTAATGCATTGTTACAAATTATAGTTGAAATGAAATTGGATTGTTGAAATGAGGGAGAGCTACTGAGTTGGTCTTCAAAATGATTGGAGCATTTCGTCAAACATGTGTAAGCTCCAAATGGCTTTACTTGCATACTAATTTACAGTCAAATAGGAGGAAAATTGTATCAGTATTCAGTCAAAGAAACACTGAAAAGTCTAAAATACATGCCTGGAATAAGAGGGCTGGGCAGGTAACACTTTTATAAATTAGACCCTGAATAGATCTTCTCCAAGATCAAGTCTTATCTCTGCCAGGATTTTTTATTTTATTTTGATTAATAGGGATTTTAATTTTCAAGCTCATGATATCACTGGTTGGGCCTTGTTTTGTAGTTGGAATGGGCTTATCTTCAGCTTGCTGTGACAATGAATTGAAGGAGAGGTAGAGAATGGGTTGAAGGAGAGGCAGAGAGTGGCAGCTGCGCAGGAGAGAGAGAAAAAAAATTGATTTTATAAAAGTTTACTCAGACTTACTAGAAACAGTGGGTAGGCTGTGAAATTTTTTAAGGGTAAAATAGTCTTTTTGTTATTTGGTGAGGTATCAAAGATTTAAGCCATTAGATTAAATCTATGACTGAGAATTTAGGTATTGCACATGTATTGCACGGGATATGAATCCCCTATTTCTAATGGAAATAGGATTCCTTCAATACTTAAACACAAGTCCTATATGGACTAGACTTCAAAGTGCTGTGCACTTCCCAACAGAAAGTGCAACGTTTCATCTTCACTGTTTCTTTGCATGCTCTAATTGTTTTCTTTCTTTTCGGTCAAAATCATCGGTCCTTCAAATTTCAAAAAGGTAGGCCCTTTTAGTCATTTGATTTTTGACAAATGAAACCCAAATGAAATCAAATGCGGACTAAATTCGAATGTGATTTTCTTTATGTCGGCCACTTGTGAATTTTGATTGTCCTTCACAATCTCTACGTTTTTTTTTTTGCTGAATAACAATCTCTACATTTGGGAAGTTTCTTTATGGTCAGGGTATAATTTGATGATATTTTATTTATTTATTTATAATTTCTCATGAAGTTTCTTTATACGTTTTCAAAAGAATGTTTACAATTTTATGACGTTTTGACCAATACGTCAAGTCGTCAACTTGTCACCTATTATAAAATCAGAGTATGTCCTTATTGTTCACTTTTCAATTTTTAATTTTTTCCCAACCCATTCCGAAGATGATTTGATAAAATTAATTAAAATTTTTTTTTTTTTTTGTTTGCATCAAAGCTGAACTTAAAATCATGATAATTACAATAACTAGAACCAAAAACTTGCATAGAATTTCAAAGACATTTCCAGGTGACCTCATCCACATGTCCACACACTTGCCCTGATTTTGGACTTGATTGAAACTAGAAATAAATGGTAATTTGAGAAATTAAATGACTTTCGTACTTGATATAACTGATAAAATAATAACATATTCACACAAAGGTTAAAAATGATTAAATAATAAATATATTTGTCTTCAACCTAATTAAGAAAAACAATAAGAGTTTAAGATTGGAATTTAATGAGTAATGAATTTTTCTAAAATGAGTTATACTATAAAGAACACACTTTTTAAAACAATGTGGGATAATTACTTTTTTTTTTTTAGAAATAAACACAAAAAAAAGGGTTCTAATACAAAAAAAGTTTAGTGTAACCAATATAATTAATTGAGGCCAAATTAAGTATAGGACAACCCAAAGCACTTCAGGACAACAATTGTGTCATATTAAAATCACCAACCACTTAGAAACCATGATACCCATCAACGATCTTATTTATTTTTTATGAGCTATGTTAGGTATATCATCTATTTTACTATATAATATCTTTAAAAAAAAAGCACTTGTATAAAAAAAAGAAAATCTGAATAATTTCATCCATGCACAATATTATGATTTACTTTTCGTTGCACTGAGCAATCATGCACAATAATTTATGACTTACTTTTCCTTACACTAGAGCGTGGAGGTTTCTTGCAAATTTCTTAAATAATGAAGTGCCAAAGTCAAATTACACACTCTGCTCCGGAAAAGCTTTGTACCCAGTCCCCACCTCTCTCTCTCTCTCTCTCTCTCTCTCTCTCTCTCAAATATTTGAACTCGAAGATGAAGGAGATGAACCAAGTTGTTCACAAAGACTAGAATATATAAAAACAACTTTTGAAGATTGTTAAAAAGCAAATAAAAAATAAATTATAGTTTGTCGGTTTGTCCTCTTTTTGAAATGCGGGAAGTGTTAGGGTGTGTTTGGATACCGCTTATTTGCTAAAAACTTAAAACTTATTACTGAAAACAAACACTGTAGCAAAATAATTTTTAAATGTGTGAATAGTGTTGTAGGACCTAAATTTTGTTAGAAATCTATGTTTGGATGACTTTTGTGGGTCTGTGAACAATACCCATGGGACCCACAGACAAAACGCAGAACACAGGATTGGGCAAAACGCCAAATCCAAATGCACGCTTAGCGTGTATTATCAAATTTTTTAACCAAACCACTCAATTACCTTTTTATATTTTTTTGGTTAAAACCACCCAGTTATTTACAAAGGTGATTCCACTGGAAAAAAGCTATAAAGTAGAGGTGTGCATGGGTTGGGTTAAGGGGGGTTTTTTTACCTAACCCACCATGGTGAGTTAAAAAAATCCAACATAATCCAACCCATCACATAAGTCCAACCCAATCCAACCCACATGGGTTGGGTTGAACCCATGGGCTGGACAAAGACAAAGACAAACCTGCAAAGCAAGATAGAGAGAAAGGGACACAACAAGTCAATAAGAGAAAATATTGTAGAGTAAGTTGAGACAAAGCAAGAACATTTAAAAATCAGCCAAAAGAAAACTAAGAAATCAACAAAGCAAAAGCTAAACATTGATCCACCACGGCAAGAAAGATAAGCAGATAGAGCGAGAGAGAGGAGAGAGAGAGAAGCCAAAAAAAGAGAAATAGAGCAAGAGAAAGAAACCCAAGTACCTGCACCTAACATTAGAAGAGATAACCACCAGAGTAAGAAAGAGACCTGTGGTTGAGACAATGCAAAATCATTTAAAAATCAGTAAAAAGAAAACTAAGAAATCAACAAAGCAAAAAATAAATACTGATCCACCAGTGAGTAAGTGAGTGAGAGAGAGAGAGAAATGAGAGAAAGAGAAATAGAGTGAGAGAGAGAAAACATTGAGAAACTTTACCTAACACCGGAAAAGAGAGCTACCACCAGAAAGATAGAACCATCGCCGAGGCGATGGTTCTAGCTGATGGACGGTAGTGGCTTAGCAGAGGGAGAGAGGGTTAGGGTTCAAAAGGGAGTGAAGTAGGAGAGGGGAGTGGGAGGTGGCACATTAAGAGAAAAGGTTCTAGGGTTTGTGTGAACTAATTGGCTTTTATATAGGATATGAAGAGCTGGTTATTTAAAAAAAAATTATTAATTATATAATATATTTTGAATATATATTAAATATATGGGTGGGTCGGGTCGGGTCGGGTTTGGAATTTTATGACCCGAACCCAACTCGACCCATTATAAAAAAAAAATTTGTAACCTAACCCAACCCAACAAGCCCTAAAAACCGACCCAACCCGTTGGGTTGGGTTGGGTCGGGTTTGGCGAGTTGGTTGCACACCTCTACTATAAAGTGAGGGGCATTAGGATCCGAATTTCTTAAAAAAACTAGTGGTAGACTCATGCAATGCACAATTTTTTTTTTCCTAAAAGTTTTTATTATTATTTATTTTCAAATCAGTATTATTATTATTGTGATGCATGGAAACTGATGTACTTATATTATTAGTACCAACATTCGGGTGTTCTAGCTGGTTAGATATTGGGCCAATAAGTCTCTGAATTTGGGTTCAAACCATAACAACTAGCTGTGTGTTGGTGCTTCTTATATCCCATCTTCATCTCAAATGATCCAAAAAATAATAAGTGAGTTTCTCATAGACCGGGAGTATGGAGTCTCACTCGAGAGCGAGTAGGGTGCTACTATGGTCACGCCCAAGTAGGGAAGTCATACTAATCGCCCCCCTCTACCCATTTTTTTTACCAGAAAAAAATATGTGTGTATATATATATACACACACATAAATATATTAGTTAAATGACTCATTATTTTCTTTTGGAATTGTTTTTAACTATAAGGTAATGCAATACCAAAAGAATATTTTTGGTTTTTTTTTTTGTTGTTGTAACTATTTAGTCTTTATGCATTTCTAATTTATTATTATTAGTTATTACGTTTACTAAAAATATTATTAGTGTTATATACTATCAATTTTTTTTGACAAATAATAATAAAAATACACCATTTTTTAAATTAATATACACTATTAATTTTAGTAGCATTAAATGCACAATATTTTGTAATATATAATTAATATTAAACGCAAAATAGAAAAAAAATTATCTCTCATTTTAATGGAAATTGAATTGATGATTTTATTTTTGAAAGCTCGATATTACAAATAGCTAGAGCTTGTTTAGACCCCGAAATTCTTAATTACAGTTAGATTGCTTTTATCCTACTTATCTAAGTACGGGATAAGAGTAAGTGTAATGCAATGAAACCGGAACAACTCTCTAAAGCATAAGCATGAGCAATAAACAATAAATGTAAAGCTTAAAGAGTAATGGAAGAGAGATACAAATACAAGATAACACCGAGATGTGTTATCGCAGAGGAAATCGAAGAACTCGGCGAAAAACCTCTCCGCGACCCTCCAAGTCGAAATGATCCATTAGTGAATAAGTTGGAGTACAAAAATACCAAAAAGACCCTTTAAGCCTAATCTACCCAAAGTACTTGAGCCCTCCAAACTCCAGCTACCAACAGACTTCTCGGAGTCTTATCTTCACTAGCTTTTCGGATCCCACAATACCCCCCGATTGCACCACTATGCCTCACTGGCTTTTATTGAAAACACCCTGTAAAGTTGTGATTTACAACTATGTTTTATATTGGCTTTAATTCCGTGTCAAATTTGATTTTAATTCTGTTCAATCATTTCCCTATATTTTTGTGGAATTTAATGTAAGGTTGTGTGTGAGAGTTTGGTGAAGACTTTGTGAAGATGAAGATTTCGCGAGTGCTAACCAGTGAAAAGGCCATATGAGAAGTACACATTGGAATTTGAAGAGTTTTTGACAGGCTGGATTTCGCGAGTCATTCGCAACTCAAGCCAAGTCACGAGTGACCCGCGAAACTCTCTGCTTGATTATTGTGAGTGTGTCTTTTCACATACCTTTACCAATAATATATAAACACTCATTACCCACGAAATTATAAGAAGAACAATGAGTCTTTACAAGAAACTTTTGAGAGAGAAAACCCTAGCCAAATACTTGAGAGTTAGAGATTGTTTACCCACAATCATTTACACCATTTATCTAAAGTTTCCTTTACTCTTACCTTTCCATTTATACATCCCTGAGAGGTTCTTAGCCCAAACACTTACCTCACCTATTCTAAGTGTTGAGAGAAGTTTTGGTTCATATGGGAAGCATTGGAAGAACCTATTGAGTGGCAGATGCAATCAGGCGGAATTGCGGGATTCAGACAACTAGTGAATACAAGACTTCGAGAAGTCTGTTGGTAGCTGGAATTTAGAGGGCTCAAGTACATTGGGTAGATTAGGGTTGGAGGGTCTTTCTGATATTCATGTACTCCAACTTATTCACCAGTGGATTGATTTCGACTTGGAAGACCGCAGAGAGGTTTTTCACTGAGTACTTTGGTTTCCTTTTCGATAACACATTTCAGTGTTATCTTGTGTTTGCATCGCTTTTCCTTACTCTTTAAGCTTTACATTTATTGTTTATTGTTCTTGCTTATGCCTTAGAGTAGTGTTTCGGTTTATTGTGCATCTTTTACTCTTGTTCCGCACTTAGTTAAGTCAAAGTAAAATCAACTAAGTCGTAATTTAAAATTGGGGGTCTAAACAAGCGTTAGTGTTTCTACACTAATTGAGCTTTCATAATACTTACTTACTTAATGTAAATTTTTTCCATTCATTTAATTCAAATTTTATGCCTTGGCCTAATAAAATTAGCACATTGCCGATCAAATAATAAGGAATGCAATGAAATCTAAAACTGAAAAATAATATTGAATTAGCATTTCAGTCATCATTCATGTATGGGTGTGGGTGTACGTGTATTCATTATTTGCTGGTGAGTCTCATCTCCTTCATGTTTATTTCGGTGATTTGCAATACATAAATCTCATTAGACTAACACATAAACCTTGAACTAAATATGGCAATGAGGCTAGTAATCTAGTTATTATTAGCTTTTTCAGATTGCTGGAAATGCCCCATGCCAAGGAAATCTTGTAATAAGCAAGCCACCATATCTCCTGAATGACCATTTCTAAATTTCTGCAATGGAAAAGGCCGACTCCATCATTATTTTTTTTGGTTTTTGCTGCAATGGTATCATTGTTGGTGTGAAGTGTGAACTCCTCTTTTCTTTTTCTTTTTTTGCATAGATAAACCAAGATGAACACCAGGAACAGAGGCCAATAATTAGAAGAAGGAAATGGAAGTGTACGTTTGCCTTTTCTTTTCTTTTTTTAAATAGGATAGAATTTAAAACCTCACTCCATGATAATGACCCTTTCATGTTTCATTTTTCATGTTTCTTTACACTTTCTATTGCAAAGAATCAAAGTTATAAAATGAAAGGCCAATAATTTAGGTGGTTTGGTTGTTCTTGTTTGGCTGCTTATGAGAAATGAAAATTATGAAACCAAATTAAAATTCAAATGTGCGTTAAAATAGCATTTTGGGAGTTTTAAAAATGAAAATTTCGACCTACCAACTATATTATAGTATATTATAATTCATCCAATTAAGGCATGACGATGTTGATAATCACAATAAACAAAGACTTTTTTGAGAAGCAATAAACAAAGGCTTGACTCAGAATACAACAAAAGGTGCTTATCTATCTATTATGATTATTAAAAAAAAATTATAATTCCTTGGATGGGCTCAATTAACAATTGGAGAGAATCGGATGGGCTTTGACGCAAAAGAAGTTAAGGCTGTAGTGCTGGGCTCAACTAAAACCATAGTAAATGGGCCAAAGTGGAAGATGTTAGTTCAGAAGGAAAACTAAGGTAGGAGCAAGGCACTTCTCAAAAAAAAAAAAAAGGTAGGAGCAAGGTACATATGAAAACCCAGTAGGTGGAAAGCGTAAGCATAGAGAGAGGGAAATGAATCAAACGATTAATAAAGAGATGAACTTGAAGAAAAAGGGCAAATCTTGTTACACACTTTTTGTTGAGTGTTTCGTACACAATTCCTCTGACAAAATTGTGAAATGGTAAAGTTGTGTTTTCAATCAACGTGATAGTGATATTGTGTACGATAAGTTTGCAATAGTAAATGTGTAATTATTATTATTATCCAAAAATAAAACAATAGTAAATGTGTAATTATTATTTTTCAAAGCAAAAAAAGTAATTTTGAAATTGAGAAATCTATGAATTCTAGAATGTCGAGCAACAATACTAATTCATGGCGGATGCTAAGCTACAGCCCTGTTGACACCAATAAGTCTATTATGTTGGAATTGCCAAGAGCTTGTGAACTCAACCAATTCGCAACCTTCATGAGTTGGTGAGGGAAACCAGCCCTTTCATCCTTTTTTATTTTATTTTTATGGAGAAAAGGATGAGGTTAGTGGAAATTGTGCAAGATAGAAGGATATCACTAGCATTTTCATTTTGTGCATTTTTTATTTTTAATTTAAATCTATGCAATTATTTTAAAAACAAAAGGTAAATTATCTCTATTCATCTTATGTTACACAAATTACTCATAACTCTGGCATTAAAAATAATACAAAAACACTAATAGCCAATCCAACAAGCAATGAGACGCAATTTTGTAGATTTTGTGCACAAAAGGAAACAGAGCTTGACATTGTGTAAGATAGCAATGATTTTGAAGAGCTTATCTTGATAGGATTGAGGCATTGTGCTAAGCTTCATGTTTATCACTGAAACTATAAAATGAAAGAACCAAACAACTCTACCAGACTACCTCAATCAATAATTTACTACTAGTGAAAGACACAAAAAGAGAGTGAGAAACCCATTTATGATGATTTTACTTTCTCTGTGTTCTTTAATTATATTCATTGTTGTGATACACCAACCCCTACTGGGTTTTCTTCTCTTTGGTCCTTGGTTGTGTTCATTGGTCTAAGGGCCATCTCTACCCAAACCAAGATGAACGACAATAATGGGTTGGATCTAATTGTCATAACTTTTCTTGGTGGTGTAAAACAAAAACTCACTTGCTTGGGGTTAATTTTGGTGTTATTATAAATTTATAAATTATAAGCAAGACAAGTATACTTTGTTCTGTTCATGTTATTATGGTAACTAGGGTGTGTATTCAACCTATAAATCTGATAAACCCAGCAGTTGGTTTTTCATGGTTTGATGGGTTGGGTGCAAATTCTTAAAAATCAAAACGGTCAAATAATTGAAAAATAGACCAGTTTTTCGGTTTTTATTGGACCAGTTCCGGTTTCTAGTTGAATTGTTTGGTCCCATTTTTTTAAACAGTGGTTGGGTGTCCTTTTTTTTGTCTTTTTTCAAATAGGCTGAGTTTGGGTTAGCAAAATTTTCAACCCAAGTAACTTGACTCAATTCACACTATTAATAGTCTGAAAAATGCAAGCGGGTCTTTAAACTCTTATTACACCAATATGTGCAAGATGAATTCCTTAAAAAGAATGCAAATGAGAAAAGTAAAAAAAGAGAAAAAAGCTTATAAAGTAACTTCGATTAATGCCATCTAATTATGTTGATATGTACCCAAAAAAAAAAAATTCCTTTGTATAGACAATTTCATGGTTAGTTTTTTTTTTTTTTTTTTTTAGACCTAGCTTAACATGGTTTGTTGATTATTATTAACTTGTGACTAATTAGGGTTTTTTTTTACCAAGAAAAAGAGCAGAACTAGAGTAGGGAGAAAGAATCTGTTTGTGTAGAATAGTTATTATGACTTGTGAGTTAGATGCTTTTGCTGAACATATTTTTGAGTTTTTATTTTTTATTTTTTTAATGTACTTTCAATGATTCTAAAGAAGAATAGTTGGGAAATTGTTTACATTTTGCGTTTTTTTTTTTTTTTTGTTTGTTTAATTTTTTTAACAATTTTATGGAATTTTTTTCAATTAAAGAAATTTGAAAATCAAAACAGCATAGTTTTGGAAGTCACTAAAGGCACATTTTAAAAGGAGAATAACGGGAAGATATCTAAACCGACTCAAGTGTATTATTTTCTACTTCTCTTTTGCCGTCAATCTATATAATTATTCATCATCAGAAAAAAAAAAAAAAAAAAAAAAAAAAAAAAAAAAAAAAAAAAAAAAAAATCATGTATTAGACTGGTGTTCAGAATAGGCTACTGTCATTCTTTACTTTTAGTAACTTTGGTTTGCCGTCTTTAGTTTCGAACTCCCAAGTCATATTATTAAACTACTTTTGCCAAGATTTTTGTTTGTCCTTTTTATCTTTATCTATAATTTTTTTAATAATAAATTTTTAATTTCAATAAAATAAGTGATATCTAAACCGCTCAAGTGTATTATTTTCGATTTCTCTTTTGCCTTCAATCTATATAATTATTCATCAGAAAAAAAAAAAAAAAAAATCTTCCATTCTTTTAATAATAATAAGTTTCAACAGAATAAATGATATCTAAACCAACTCAAGTGGATTATTTTCTATTTCTCTTTTACCGGCAATCTATATAATTATTCATCAGAAAAGAAAAAAGAAAAAAGAAAATCATGGGTTAGACTGGTGTTCAGAATAGACTACTGTCATTCTTTACTTTTAGTAACTTTGGTCTGCCGTCTTTAGTTTCGAACTCCCAAGTCATATTATTAAACTACTTTTGCTAAGATTTTTGTTTGAGTGGACAACTGCCTTAGTTTTTTTTTTTTTTTTAGTGTCATTTCATGGTCTTATTTTAATTTGGCCATAGATGAAGTCCGTACTCGTGTATTAGACCCATTAAAGTTATGACATATTTTACATATGTGTCATAATCTTGTCGTGTGCACATAAATACTAAAGCAAGTCAGTTCCTAATTCTTTAGGGGAAGTTCAAATGCATTCTACATTTGATATCTCATTTGAATGTATAATCATATTTTTACTTATTAAAAAAATTTTGTTAAAAAGATATTTATAGCTTGCATTCGGATTTGAAAAAAAATTAGTAGTATAAATTGTTTTATATAATTTTAACAATGCATGGTTTGAGCTTTGGAGATTTTGCAAAAACAGAAACAATTTTATGAATTTAAAATTACATCTTATATCTAATCATTATAAATCAAATTATTAAAGTTTAAATCCATTCATAAATTTCATCAATAAAAAAAAAAAACAAAAAAAAACTGTTATTCATACTCTATTCAAGTTATTTAAACTAAAAACTTAAATTTGAATAATTTTCTTTAAATATTTCTATACTAAGAAGAATAGATCTAAAAACTAACACAATGCAAAGCATAACTCAGTGATTCATGATATTTGGATAGGTCACGTCAACTCGTCAAGAAGACAACAATTAATTAATTAATTACTATTTATGTGTAATTGTGTATTTTATTTATTGATAGGTATATTTTAAGTTTCAAAATGAATACAACTATCAAAATTATATCTAAAACCAATCATTTTTTTATAAACAAAAAATTCCCTCCCAACACATCAAGAGTCTTCCTAACATGTAAGACATACATGTTGGGGGTTTTGGATTGTACATACTTCTTAGTTTCTATCCAAATCAGTTTGGCATAAAGAGATTGAGACACAAAAACATAGTGTGGTCTTCTTAAGAAACCAATATTTTGTCTCCAAATGTTGGTTAGGATTAGGAATCAATAATTGAAGATTTCAATTGGCTTAATTGACAGTCTCCTCTCTTGTAATTCAAAGGATGGAAAATTTTAAGATCAACCTACCCAAGTCTGAGACTTGTGAACTAAGATTTTGTGTTTTTTTGTAGTCTTTCTATTGAAGTATAGTCCGGGCATCAAATCCTTATTCAGCCGAGCTATTAAGCATGGTTTATTCTACGCTGAAAAATTACTCTCCTACAATTTTATTGCTTTACACATTTAAACTAGCTCAACAATATTTCAGAAAACAAATTGGATCAAAGTTAACCCAATTATTATTGCCTCATGTGGGGTGTCTTCCTTATACCATATTACCTAATGTGAGAAACCCTTTGACGAAAAGGTGAGTGTGTAACTATTGAGAAGCTTACATAAATTATTTTATACACTTAGTGTACTATGCGTTTCTTTTACATAATTATGAATTCGATGTGCAATATTTACATGTGGAACTCATTCTTATATAAGAGAAGGTGTGTACACCAAACTGCACTAAATAGTTTTAGGTACAATTGAGTATTTGGAAATCATAGTATTGTAAATAACCAAGAGAAGGTGAGCACGGCAGAGACAGAGAGAACCACTTAAGTATGATTCTTAATAGTCGAGGCTTGAGAAGCTGATGCTAGCAGCTGGAGGGTTTTTTTTTTTAATTATTATTTTGTTTATATTAATTTATTTTATTTAAAAATATAAATATAAATATACCTTAAGAATAAATTAACATTTTAAGTTAAACAAATAGAGCCCTTTATTTAATACAAAAATAGAGCCTTTTACACCAAATCTATTCCAGCTTATTTAAACAAGTTTATCTCCTCCCTTAGTTTCAGAAGAAAGCTAATAACTTAGCTTTAAAGCTAAGTCATCCATTCCCCTATAAATAGAGAAGACCTCTTCCATTTTCTGGACAGGGATTCCCTCTAGAGAGTTAGGGAGAAAGCATAAAAGAAAAGCTGTTGTTAGGGGTGTCCACAGGTCGGGCCGGGTCTGGTTTGTGCCCAACCCAGACTCGACCCACTCAGATCAGGTGGAACAAAAACACACCCGCAACCGACCGCCGACCACCACGGGTCGGGTCAGCCGGCCGGGCTCAGGGGGGCGAGCGGTCAGGTCGGTCTTGTCCGATGATGAGCGTCGACGAGTGGAGGAGAAGTTCTTTCTTCGCTGATCTGAGTTGAAGGCACCGGATTCGAGTAAATCAGAGTTTATCTTCGCCGATCTTAGTAAAAATAGCCGGATTTAACCAAATATCTGAGTCTATCTTCGTCGATCTGAGCCTATCTTCGCTGATCTGAGTCAGATCTAACCATATATCGTCGGATTTGAGAAAATCTGACAAAGGAGGAGAATAGATCTTGGCCGGATTTGAGTGAATCTGAGCAAATACCACCGGATCTGTGCGAAGGAAGACCAAGGGTGGCTGGATCGGAGCTAAGGAACACCAGAAAGTCGCCGAATCTAGGAAATTTTGGCATTTTTTTAGCATTTGTCGGTCGGATCGGGTGGCTCGGGTTTCAGAGACTGAAACCCGCTACTCGACCCGCCGAAGTCGGGTTTCAAAGAATAGGAACCGTCACCGACCGCCGGAGGTGTCGAATTTGGTCGTGACGGGTCGGGTTTGGTCGGTTTGGCCGGGTCTCCGGGTTGCTTGGACAGCCCTAGCTGTTATGCAACCATTGTTCTTACTTTGGTTGTAGTTTAGTACTTCCCTGCTTTCTCCCTAGCTCTTTAAGTGATCACTATCCCCATGCTCTATGTTGGTAAGTAGTTAATTGTGTTCTTTAAGTTTCTACACATGCTTGAATAAATGCTTTCAAGTCATTATTTGTTTCTTTCATGATATGCTTGGATGAACATGCCTATATATCTCATTGATATTCCTTTTACATGCTTAGATGAACACTTCTAGGCTAATGCACAACTTTCTCTTGAATGCTTAGATGAACATGTCTAGATAGTTGTTTTGTTTTTTCTAAATGCTTAAACGAACATGTCTAAGTATTTTGATTTTCTCTAGATGAACATGTCTAAGAAATTTTTCTTTACTTTTTTATGATAAATAGAATGAAAATTCTTTGTTTTCCTTCACATGCTTGGATGAACACTTCTAAATTATTATTTGCTTTTCATAACATGCTTAGTTGAACTTGTCTAGGTAGTTGTTTCTCTCTTTTTTGAATGCTTAGATGAACAGGTCTAATTAACATTATGGTTTTCGCTTAAATACTTTGATGAACTTGTCTAGGTGATTTTCTTTGTTCTTCTCATGATTTCTGGGATGATTAGTAGGACTAAAAATAAACTTTCTTTTGCAATTATGTTGATGACAAATAACATGACGACTTTGTTTTCCTTCACATGATTAGATGAACATGTCTAGGCTAGGAATTCTTTGTTTACATTAATTTCTTGGATGAACATGTCATTACCTTCATGCTTTCTTTACATTTACATTGATATCTAACAAATTTCACCTTTTTTTTTTGGTTTATGTTAAATTCCCAACACATATTTGTTTACAGTTCTAGCAAATTAACATGTTTATATGATATATTATTTTGTATTTCTTTGACATGACATGATATTGGCCACCACAACCTAGGAGACCGGTTTTACCGGGTGAGATGGATTCTTAATCCCTTCATATCTCGTAAATTAGCATCCGAACCAAAATCAAGGGTTCTAGACTAGGCTCTTGTATATGCAATTTTACATTTTTTTTTAGAATGTAACTAGGAAACAAAGTAATGTAATTCACTTTCTTAGATTGTATCTAGGATAAAAAAGCATTGTAAATTTTGTTACAAAATTGATGTAAATTGTCACACACACACACACACATATATATATATATATATATATATATATATATTAATTAATACAACAGAAGCATTTTTTTTTATAATGAAGGTTTTCTTATTTTTCCATTTAAATTAAATAAGTGGCGACTCCATGTAAAACAATCAATCTAGGGGGGAGTACATTTTACAGTGAATTCGACATTTTGACCATCACGATCCCACCCATTCGCGCGGGTTAGGCCCAGTTTGAGAAAAATGTTAGCAGGCCAGGGTTGCGATCGCTCACATTTATGTGCCTCAACATTTTTATCATGAGTTTGAATCTTCTATCTCACATGTTGTACTAGGAGAGATTTCTTTTATCTTAGAGAGAATGAGATTTAACGTAGAAGAACTCAATTATTCAATAATTAAATTTACAATCTAAAATTTCCCAAAAGTTAAATTCTCAAGCCCATATATAAAATATATATGTGATAATCTCCCCCCCCCCCCCATTTAAATAATTTAGTTTCATCTAATTTTCAGCCACATGTGACATTTGATATATATTTGTGGTTTAGAGCATTCCTATCTAATTATGCAAAAAATCTATATTTGGTCCATTCGGTCTTATTCAGTTTTATTCAATCCACTTTGGTTCTATTCAATCCTATTTGGTCTTATTCTGTCCACTTTGGTCTTATTCAGTACACTTCGATCCATTCTAGTCCTATTCGGTCGATTTTAGTCCAATTCAATTCACTTTGGTTTTATTCTGTCATATTTGATTTATTTGGTCGTATTCAGTCTACTTCGGTTCTATTTAGTCTACTTTAATTCTAATCGGTCCCATGCGTTATTATTTGGTCCTATTCAGTCCACTTTGGTCCTATTCAATCCACTTTGGTCCTATTCAGTCCACATTGTTTCTATTCAATCTATTCTGACCACTTCAATCCAATTTGGTCCTCTTATTTGGTCCATTTTGTCCATTTTGGTCCTATTCAAACCATTCTCCCTATTCGGTCCACTTTCATCCTATTCGGTCTACTTTAGTCCTATTCTGTCAACTTCAATCCATTCGGTTCAATTTAATCCAATTCTATCCATCTTGGTATACTTTGGTCTATTTTGGTCTACTTTGGCCCATTTTGATCTACTTTGGTCCATTTTTGTGCACTTACATAATGGCAAAAGATAGGTTTGAGTTGAGAGAACCTATTCTAAATCCAAAATTATAATATACTCGGAACTTCTTCTCAAAAAATAAAATAAAATAAAATAGAAAGAAGAAAAAGAAGAAAGAAATGTATTGGCTTCCTTTAATTAAGGGATGTCACTCTCCTTATTGACTTATTCACTAATGCATTGTTACAAATTATAGTTGAAATGAAATTGGTATTGTTGAAATCAGGGAGAGCTACTGAGTTGGTCTTCAAAATGATTGGAGCATTTCGTCAAACATGTGTAAGCTCCAAATGGCTTTACTTGCATACTAATTTACAGTCAAAAGGGGGAAAATTGTATCAGTATTCAGTCAAAGAAACACTGAAAAGTCTAAAATACATGCCTGGAATAAGATGGCTGGGCAGGTAACACTTTTATAAATTAGACCCTGAACAGATCTTCTCCAAGATCAAGTCTTATCTCTACCAGGATTTTTTATTTTATTTTGGTTAATAGGTTAATTTTCAAGCTCATAATATCACTGGTTGGGCCGTGTTTTGTAGTTGGAATGGGCTTATCTTCAGCTTCTCTTTTTTGGACCTGAATTTAAAATAAGATCAGGTGTATTATCTTCGGCTTCTCTTTTGCCGTCAATCTATATAATTATTCATCAGAAAAAAATAAATAAAATAAAAAATCATGGATTAGACTGGTATTCAGAATATCAGAATAGGCTACTGTCATTCTTTACTTTTAGTAACTTTAGTTTGCCGTCTTTAGTTTCGAACTCCCAAGTCATATTATTAAACTATTTTTGCAGAGATTTTTGTTTGAGTGGACAACTGCTTTAGTTAGTGTCACTTCATGTTCTTATTTTAATTTGGCCATAGATGAAGTCCGTACTCGTGTATTAGACCCCTTAGAGCATTCACAGCAGATGCGGCAAAAATTATGTCATTTTACAACATCAAAAACCTACTTTATTATTTTACCACATCATTTTACAACATCACATTTATCAGATGTTTTATCATATAATTCTATACATTAAAATAATATTTCCTATACATTAAAATAATATTTCCTACATAATAAAATAATATTTCCTACGCATTAAACATAATCTACAGCCACTGCAAACAACCAACAGCCACCTATTCCTCCTCAACCCAAAACACAATTCAAAACAAACCCACCACAGCCGTTAATCTCTGCCATTATTGAAAAATTTTAAGGTTTTGGGTGTTTTTCTTGCTCTTTTTTGGTTTAGAGGCAGAGAGAGATCTTTGATTGATCAACACCCAGCCACAACCACGGCCCCACGCCGCCACTGCACAACCATGACCCAAACAATCAACGACACAAACCCATTCCAAAATCACCCCAAACAACCACGGCCCCACGCCGGACCCCATTACAAATCACCCCAACAATCAACGACACCAACCCAGGCACGATCGCCGCCTTGGCCCTGTCGGTCCACCCGATCGTGTTGAAAGCGAGCGTGAAGAAGAAAGCGAGCACGAAGAAGAAAGCGAGCGCGATGAACTGGGCGAAGAAAAAAGCGAGAGCGATGAGCCATGGGATCGGATCTCCGAAGGCGGAGAACGCGGCGGCGAAAGTCAGCGTCTTGGTGAGCATGAAGGCGCCGAGGTCGAGCAGGGCGACGGCGCCGAGAGAAACAGGGAGTTCGATAGAGAGATAGAGTGAGGTTTGAGAGGAGAGGATTGGGGGTTTGAGGGAGAAGAGAGGGAACCGGAGAGTGAGAGAGAAGAGAAAAGAAAAAATGAAGGGAGAGGAGAGAGAAAACGAATATAAAACAATAAAAATTTTTACCACATTAGTCCGTACCGTTGCAAATTTGCAACGGTACTGTAGCTATGTTGTATAATTTTTGAGATTTAGCACATCTCATAAAGCATCATTTTTGTGCTTGGTGTGGTAAATGTGCCAAATATTTGGCATTTGGCACATTTACCACACTTGCTGTGGGTGCTCTTAAAGTTATGACATATTTTACCATATGTGTCATAATCTTGTTGTGTGCACATATATAGTATACTGAAGCAAGTCGGTTCCTAATTCTTTAGGAGCAGTTCAAATGCATTCTACATTTGATATCTCATTTGAATGTATAATCATATTTTTACTTATTAAAAAAAGTTTGTTAAAAAAATATTTATAGCTTGCATTCGGATTTGAAAAATATTTAGTAGTTTAAATTGTTTTATATAAATTTAACAATGCATGGTTTGAGCTTTGGAGATTTTGCAAAAACAAAAACAATTTTATGAATTTAAAATTACATCTTATATCTAATCATTATAAATCAAATTATTAAAGTTTAAATCCATTCATAAATTTCATCAATAAAAAAAAAAAAAAAAAAAAAAAAAAAAACTGTTATTCATACTCTATTCAAGTTATTTAAACAAAAAACTTAAATTTGAATCATTTTCTTTAATATTTCTATACTTAGAAGAACGGATCTAAAAACTAACACAATGCAAAGCATAACTTGGTAATTCATGATATTTGGATAGGTCACTGTAAACACAAAATTTTCTCAATTGTAGAAAATCAAACAATTGAAAAGAAATATGTTTGCAAATATAAATTTGTATTGATGTATAATGAGTACAATCTCTATTTCAATTCTTTTACAAAAGAATACCCTCTGATTCTATCTTTATTGAATTTGACTCGAACAAGAATCTTCTTGACTTTAATTGGAAGATGGATTGATCGATCTTCACAATAAATCTCTAGCTTCTAGCTTATTAGAGATTTTTTTGTTCTTCAAGTCTTCGAAGGTGAAGGCTCTAGGGTTGAAGTTCTTCGAGGGTTGAAGTTCTTCGGGGCTTTAGAGGCTTGATCCGTTAAGCTTCAAAGATTTGGGTTTGTTGAGGTTTATGAAGGCTTTTTAGCTTAATTCCAATAGAACTTCAAAGAACTTGAACAATAGATCTTCTTGAATTTGGTTGGAAGATGGATTGAACGGTCTTCTCAACGAATCTCTAGCCTTTAGCTTGATAGAGATTTGTTGTTCTTCAAGTTCTTCAAAGATGCTTGAGACGGAATTTCTCCAGAGCTTAGGCCTCTTGAAAACTTGGTGTGTAAAATGAGAGTGGATGTCCTTTATTTATAGTGATTTCAGAGGATAAGCTCCACTATGAATTGATATGCTTAAAAGTATGTAGCAGCCTTTTGATTGGTCCAAATTCTTCTTAGAGATAATTATCTCTATTTATCTTTGATAAAGATCATATTTTGATAAAGATAATAATCTACAAAGATAAATAATTATCTCTATTTAATTTATTTAATAAAGATAATTATCTACCAATTTTGAATAGAAAATTTATCTTTATTTTATTTATTTTTTTATTTTAATAAAGATAATTACCTATAAATTTTGAATAGGAAATTTATCTTTATCTTGTGGGTCAAATGACATATGGCAAATTTTGATATGCCAATGTGATGCCAATTTGGATGACACAAGTCATCATTTGATTTAGTTAATTTAATGACATTAATTCAGAATTTGCCATTAAATTTTGATGTGGCATTTTATAATTGGCTTAAAATTTTGCCTCCTACAAATGCCCCCTCGAGACTTGATTATGTCCACAATTTTGAGTGTAGAAAGTGATCAAGTCTCGACAAATTTCATGCTTTGATGCAATTAATTTCAGCACCTTTCATATATACATACCTTCTTTTTTTTTTTTTTTATAATTTATATATCACAATGATCCCACTGTTGGTTCACTGCCCAAGTAGAGATTGTCTAATGTAATAGTAGAGTTCTAATGCATGCAAGAATCCACCCATGCAAGACTCCACCATGCAAGAAGCCACGTTTCTTTTTCCTAGTCCAAGCTGAAGAAGAATTCCCTTCCCATGAGAAGATAACCTCAAGAGGGAATCGATTTCCTAGCCAAAGTGGTCTTTGATTAGATAGGTAGGAATTAAACAAATAACCTGAGACTGTTTGATATCAATGTCCCAACCATATAAGGACTGAAACTCCATTTTTTAGATAAGCCCCAACTTGCTTGTTTAATTGCAAGGATGATTCTTTGCACTTTCTTAAGCGTAATAGACAGGAGTTAGTGTCCGTTGCGACATAAACTTTTTTAGAATTTAATTCCCAGCAGAACAGAGGGACTCGCACTGCTTTATCCATTCCATCAGGTACAAGAATTCTTCTTTATTTTGACTTCTTTTCCTGGCCAATCTAGTCTTAACTGGATGAGTTTTAGTTGCAATTAAACTCTCTCTGACTGGCAGTATGAAAGGGCAGCTCCAGCCACACATAACTCATAATTTTCCCCGCATAGAGCGTAAGTTCTGGAATCTCAAGAACAATTCTTGAAAAAGGCATAAGATTTTTTTTTTTCTTTCTTCTTTCTCAGTTAGGTAGCAAACCTCGTGTATATATATATATATATATATATATATATATTTAAACCGTGCTCATTACTCTTTTTCTTCTTGTAGTACCCGGCCTTGCATCAAGTTTATCTCTTTAATTAGAAGAACAATCATCACCACCATTTGAGTAGATTGCGTCAAATCTATAACATAGATTGCACCAAGTTTTATCAATCTATACGAATATTGGTTGAGTATCTTCCTTCTGCTCTCTTCTTCTCTTTTTTTTTTTTTTTAATTTTTAATATGGATCTAATTTATTCTTTGCTACTTTTTTTTTTTTTTTTTTATGTAGCCACCATCCATCTTGGAATACTTTAGCCTCAAATTTTGGAAGAGTTCCATCACCGAAATCTTTGGAGGTACATTCTTGTACAAAGCTTTCTTACTTGTGAATTTCTTTTCTTGCAAGTGTTTTGTATTGTTCCACCTCCATTTAGAATAGGTAATATGATGATTTAGTGGCACTACGAAGAACTTGCAAGAGTTTATTTTGTTCCTCAAGCCAAGTAGCTACCAAGACAACGACCTCAACGACAATCTTGAAGACGAAGACAATCTTGACAAGGAAGTTTATCTGTGATACGATGACTTCCTTGAAGACGAAGACAATCTTGACAACGAAGTCTATCTGTGATACGATGACTTCATTGAAGACGAAGACAATCTTGACAATAGATGACTTCTTTGAAGACGAAGACAATCTTGACAACGAAGTCTATCTGTGATACGGTGACTTCCTTGAAGAGGAAGACAATCTTGACAACGAAGTCTATCTTGGATACGAAGACTTCCTTGAAGACGAAGCGAAGGCAATTTTGACATCAAAGTCTATCGTGGATTCGAAGTCTATCTTCGATACAAAGACTTCCTTGAAGATGAAGACTTTCTTGACAATGAAGTCTATCAGTGATATGAAGACTTCCTTGAAGACGAAGGCAATCTTGACAACGAAGATTGCATTGAAGAAGAAGGCTACTTTGAGGATGAAAATTATCTATGCAAGGATGTGTGTCCATTGATATCTTGCAATGGAGCAATACTTGCATATGAGGATATAATAACCTTTATTTTTTTTATTGCATGTCCATGCCCCTTTCTTTTTCTTTTTTTCTTTTTTTTTCTTTTTTAACCTTCTTTGCACCGTAGTTCATATTCTTTTGTACATTTTTTTTTTTTTGTAGGTTCGCCCTATCATCATGGTGCCCTATCATCATGGTGCTCTTCAAAGACTTCTCTTCATTCGGCAAGAAGTATCTTATTGTTACTAAAGAATCAAATGACGCTAAGGAAGTAGACATATCAATGCTCGTTAAAAGGCCGATTATTGGTCAATTTGCAGAAAGGTGGCCTGAAATTAAAGACTCATGAGACATTGTTAAGTGGACCTATGATGTCTCTCAGAATTTTGATTCCCCCTCTATATTGGGAATGGCTTAAAGACGATCTATACAAGACCTTGAAGACGAAGATTGCCTCGAAGATAAAGACTATCTTGAAAATGAAGACAGTCTTGAGGACAACGACTTGCCTTGAAGATGAAGACAATCTTGAAGATGAAGACTGCCTTGAATATGAAGATTGTCGATGCAAGGCCTTGAAGATGAAGATTGCCTTGAAGACAAAGACAATCTTGAAGATGAAAATGATCTTGAAGATGGAGTTTATCCATGCAAGGATGTGCATTGGTATCTTTGCAATGGAGCAACTGTCGATGCAACAATCTAAGGACGCGCTTTGGCATCTTTGTAATGGATGTGCATTGGCTTCTTGTTATGATACTTTTTAAAGGTATAAAATGATGAGTACCAGACTTTAGAGATATGGGATGACACCATTCAAAGTTTAAATATGTGAGAAGGTGACACCAAAACTTCGAGGATTTGAGGTGATCCAACTCAACAGAGAGGCAACTCAGTCCAAACTTTAGAGATGCAAAGAGGTGCCATCGAGTTTTTGAAGATGCAAGGAGATACCACCAAGTCTTTGAAGATGAGAGGCAGCACTATGTAAACTTTCGAGATGTAAGGCAACACAACTTAGAAGGAAAGCAATGAAATTCAACAGAGAGGCAATGCAATGCCAACTTTGACAATGCAAGAAGACATGACTTTGAAAGGTTGCAATCTAGACTTCAAAAATGCGAGATACCACCAAGTCTTTGAAGATATTAGGGGATATGTACCACCAAGACTTTATACGTGAAAGGTAGAACTACTTGACTTTAAAGATGAGAGAGAAAGCACATTTTAGAGATGCCAAGAGACATTCTCACAATGATGTTTGCTTTCATGGTGACATTGTCTTCTTGTAGTGACTATCTCATAGTGATGCTCACCCAAAACTATGATTGCACTTAGTGTGACATACCAAGTTTTGCCTGTGTTGCACTTAAGAGAGATTGAGTCATCACGTGGTTCAAGAAAGTTTTTTATCAAGTAGTTCAGGAGGAGATTTTTTTTTTTTTTTTTTTGGATGTGACTGAACTCAGTAAATGATACCAAACTACCTACGTACTCGAAAGGAGATCAAGTCAACACGTAGTTCAAAATGAGATTTTTTTTTTTTTGAAGATGTGACTGAACTCAGTAAATGATACCAAGTTGCCTACGTACCCGAAAGGGGATTAAGTCAACACGTAGTTCAAAAGGAGATTTTTTTTGAAAATGTGACTGAACTCAATAAATGATACCAAGTTGCCTACGTACCCGAAAGGGGATTAAGTCAACACGTAGTTCAAAAGGAGATTTTTTTTGAAGATGTGACTGAACTCAGTAAATGATACCAAGCTGCCTACGTACCCGAAAGGGGATCAAGTCAACACGTAGTTCAAGAGGGGGAAAGTAGTTTTTTTTTTTTTTTTTTGCTCTAACTTTTGCCTAGGCTGCCTTTTTAAAGGTTTTCAACCTAGTGAGCTTTTAATACCCTAATTTTTTGCCTAGGCTGCCTTATAAAAAGGTTTTCAACCTAGTGGGCCCCTTTTTTTTTTTTTTTTTTTTTTTTTTTTTTGGAACACTTTCAAGAGTAATGGGAAAACATCATGTACCCTTTGAGTGTTGAGGTAGGTAGTTTTAGGCTCTTACCAAGGAGCATTTCAAACTTCAATCATAGTAATGCTTCAAGAACTTGCCATTGATAAGGCCAATTCTCAAAACGTCTTCAATTGTATTAGTGCTGATTTCCTTCAATTCATCAACTGTAGCTTGTATGCCTTCTTCAAATATGGGTGGAGCATCCTTAACATCATCTTCGACCTCTTGGTTTGTGGTCACCATTGTACGCCTTTTTACAGTCAAGGCTTCTCCAGTATTCACTTCCCAAATGGTTCTGCGTTTCATACGAGATGGAATGGAGCTTCGAATCTCATTTGAATCTTGATCAACAATAAGTGTGTCGTTAGCACCTCTAGGAAGGAAATTTGTCCTCTCATTCTGCTTTCGTTTTGCCTTTAAATTTTTTGAGAGCCGAGAAGGGATTGAATGACTGAGCCTTGTGAGAACTGAACCTCGAGTGCCAACTTGAGAAGGAGTTGAGTGATTGAGTCTTGTGAAAATAGAGCCTTGAGTGTCAATAACAGAGTTATCTTCTTGAGTTCCCAACCTATCAAAGACTGAGATATATGAAGTGGGTTGCCCAATGCGATCAAAAACAGATGATTTCTTTGATAGATTCGAAGATTGTTCTTCTTCCTCATAATTTGCCGAAATTACAGAAACACTAGCTTTGCAGATGGGAATATGAACATGAGTTGGCGGGGTGTATCCCATTCCAGCCTTAGAACTTGTTAAACTGAAACCTTTAGCCTTTGACACCTTATGTTCTTCTTTTCCAGAGGCTTCAAGGATGAGTTTACCCAAACCACTCGGCTTCTTATGGTCATAACCAGCTTTAGCCATGAGTCTATATGCATTAGGGTCAAAACCCTCTTTGGTTCGTTTGGTGGGCAAAGTCCCATGTTCAACAATCGACCCTTGGGACGGTCTTGTGAACCCTTTCAATGGTTGGCTTGAGATTTTTGATTTTGTGATTTTAGCAACTGGGAGAGTTAATCCCTGCAGATCTTCCAATACTGACTCTCCATCTCCTGAAAAGGGTGATTGGCCCTCTTTTCTTTTGGTGATTGGGACATAGTGTAACACAGGAGCTACCTTAGTTGCTTTAGAAGCTTGATGCTTCTTCTCTTTTATGGAAGTCTTTATTTGTTTGGTTTCCTTCTCTTCAATTGGCTTGGCCTTCTTCTCCTCAATTGGAGAGTCAATCCTTAAAGTTTTAGAGTGGAGGTTTTCTTCTTTGCTAGATGGTGAAACGATGACTTGTGCTTCTTCTTGCGTATCATCTTCCAAGTAAAATTTTGCATCAGCAAAGTGTGATTCAGCTACAGTAAAGGGCTTGTGATCAGCTACTATCTTCTTAACTTTTCCATCTTGGAAATATTTAAAGCATTGGTGATAGGTAGATGGCACAACACCATACTCATGCAACCATGGTCTTCCAATAAGCACTTTGTAAGTGGTCTTGGTGTCAATGACATGAAAGAGCGCACTTGATTCCATTTCACCAATGAGCATATGCAGTCTAATCTTCCCAATAGCTCTTTGTCCACCTTGATTAAAACCTTGAATCATCAATTTACTAGGAAGTAGTTCATCCAAGGAGATTCCAAGTTCTTTCAATATTTTGAGTGGAAGGATATTGACTGCAGATCCACCATCAATAAGGATACGATTGACTTCTTGTTCTCGAATGTAGTCAGTCACAAATAAGGGATGATTATGAATCTTGGATCCCAACAAACGATCATCATCAGTGAAAATGATTGAAGACCAATATGCTCTATACACAATAGCTCGCTCTATTTCTTCCTCACTATCTGAAGAGTCTTCTTCACTACTTACTTGATAACATGTAAGAGATGAAAAGATATAATCCTCGGGAACTGGCACTGGGGAGAAAGCTATTTTCACCTCAATAGGCTCAAATGAGCCAAATTGAATGATGAAATAAGTAGAAGTGGTTGTTGAGGCTACCATGGCTAGATTGGCAATTGCAACTTCATCATCAAACGTGATCTTTCCTTGATGGGCTAGCTCCATGATTTTATCTTTCAACACAAAGCATTGTTCTATGGGGTGGCCTATGAGGCGATGATATCTGCAATACTTGGGATCATTTGTTTGGTCAGCCTCTTCAGGACGTTTCATCTCCGGTAGCTCAATCAACTTCAACTCAAGTAGATGATCCAACATGTTGGAGATATCGGAATCAGGGAATGGATATTGCTTTCCTTGCATTTCTTGTAAGGTTGGTCTTCTTCTTCTTTCTTGTGTAAGAGCATATGTCTGTTCTTTTATCTTGGGTTTAACTGGAACTTTGAGAGGAGCAGTAGTTACAATCAAAGACTGCTTGTTTTCCGATTTAGGAGGGAATTTGCCCCCTTTGCGAGGATCTTGTCTTTCTCTCCCATTGTAGGGTTCTTGAACAGGCGGGCCTTGGTGACCATTGGAAGCAATACTAAGCTCCATATCATGAGCACGTGTTGCTAATTCTTCAAATGTTTTAGGCTTTATTCCTTGAAGGATGTAGCTTATAGCCCAATTCATTCCTTGAATGCACATCTCAATTGCAGACGCTTCAGATAATTGATCCTTGCAGTTGAGACTAAGATTTCTCCACCGTTGAATGTAATCAATGACAGGCTCTTCTTTCCACTGCTTTGAATTGGTGAGTTCTATCATGCTAATAGTATGCCGAGTACTATAAAAACGGTTTAGGAATTCTCGCTCCATTTGATTCCAACTATCAATGGAGCCAGGTGCTAGATCGGTATACCAATCAAACACATTTCCCTTCAAAGAGCGAACAAATTGCTTGACCATGAGATCCCCATAAGTTCCAGCATTGTTACAAGTTTCCACAAAATGAGCTACATGTTGCCTTGGATTGCCTTTACCCTCAAATTGTTGGAACTTCGGTGGCTGATAGTTTTGAGGCATCCTCAAGAGATCTATCCTTTGAGTGTATGGTTTAGCGTAGGCAATGGACGCTTGACTTCCACCCCTAACTTGGTCTTTGATAGCTTCCTTGATTAACTCCTTGAGCTGGTCAGGAAAGATAGACCTCTCTGTAGAGAAATTGAGATCCTTTGTTGAACTCTCGAGTTTGTCATTATGGGTTTGTTTCGGCCTAAAGCTTTCATCTTCACGATTCGGTCCAGATGTATCCCCCATCTTATCCATTAGGAGAGTTATTTGTGCGTCTTTCATTGCTTCCCTTTCTTTCATAGACTTCATTAATTCTTCTAAAGTCCGGGCTATAGCCGAGACTTGTTCCTCCAGAGATGTTGTGTTAGTCATCATGACTGGCATGGAAAATGAGCTAATAGAGCGAGGAGAATCCCTAAGCTTGGAAGCAAGAATATCGTCTGAAAAAGAGAATTCAGAGCCATCAAGTGATTCATCCTCTTCGTCAACAATCGGAGCTTCTTGTGTTGGTTCTGGTGACAAAGCTGGTTGAGACAACATTTCTTTGATGAGGCCAGCTACATCTTTGCCTGCCCCCTGAGTAGATGAGGCTGTTTGTGACTTCTCGGTTTCAGAAGTGTTGAAAACAGATGAAGATTGGGGTATGGGTGTTGTTTGAGCATAGACTTCTTCAAGGGCTTTTATCCTTCCCCTTGTCATGGGTCCAGTATAAGGAATATCAGAGCTTGAATCAAGTGTAGGATCAACTTCACTTGTTCCAAAAAGAGGGTTGTTGATTTGAGTCTTCTTTGAAGCCATAGGGCTTCAAAAGATGTGACAATTTGATGAAGAAGAGATGAGAGGTAAAGATTGTCCCACCGGGCGTGCCAAAAATTTGTAAACACAAATTTTTCTCAATTGTAGAAAATCAAACAATTGAAAAGAAATATGTTTGCAAATATAAATTTGTATTGATGTATAATGAGTACAATTTCTATTTCAATTCTTTTACAAAAGAATACCCTCTGATTCTATCTTCATTGAATTTGACTCGAACAAGAATCTTCTTGACTTTAATTGGAAGATGGATTGATCGGTCTTCACAATAAATCTCTAGCTTCTAGCTTATTAGAGATTTTTTTGTTCTTCAAGTCTTCGAAGGTGAAGGCTCTAGGGTTGAAGTTCTTCGGGGCTTTAGAGGCTTGATCCGTTGAGCTTCAAAGATTTGGGTTTGTTGAGGTTTATGGAGGCTTTTTAGCTTAATTCCAATAGAACTTCAAAGAACTTGAACAATAGATCTTCTTGAATTTGGTTGGAAGATGGATTGAACGGTCTTCTCAACGAATCTCTAGCCTTTAGCTTGATAGAGATTTGTTGTTCTTCAAGTTCTTCAAAGATGCTTGAGACGGAATTTCTCCAGAGCTTAGGCCTCTTGAAAACTTGGTGTGTAAAATGAGAGGGGATGTCCTTTATTTATAGTGATTTCAGAGGATAAGCTCCACTATGAATTGATATGCTTAAAAGTATGTAGCAGATTTTTGATTGGTCCAAATTCTTCTTAGAGATAATTATCTCTATTTATCTTTGATAAAGATCATATTTTGATAAAGATAATAATCTACAAAGATAAATAATTATCTCTATTTAATTTATTTAATAAAGATAATTATCTACCAATTTTGAATAGAAAATTTATCTTTATTTTATTTTTTTATTTATTTTAATAAAGATAATTACCTATAAATTTTGAATAGGAAATTTATCTTTATCTTGTGGGCCAAATGACACATGGCAAATTTTGATATGCCAATGTGATGCCAATTTGGATGATGCAAGTCATCATTTGATTTAGTTAATTTAATGACATTAATTCAGAATTTGCCATTAAATTTTGATGTGGCATTTTATAATTGGTTAAAATTTTGCCTCCTACAGTCACGTCAAGAACACAACAATTAACTAATTAATTACTATTTATGTGTAATTGTGTATTTTATTTATTGATAGGTATATTTTAAGTTTCAAAATAAATACAACTATCAAAATCATATCTAAAACCAATTATTTTTTTTATAAAAAAATAAACAAAAAATTCCCTCCCAACACATCAAGGAGTCTTCCTAACATGTAAGACATACATGTTGGGGGTTTTGGATTGTACATACTTCTTAGTTTCTATCCAAATCAATTTGGCATAAAGAGATTGAGACACAAAAACATAGTGTGGTCTTCTTAAGAAACCAATATTTTGGCTCCAAAAGTTGGTTAGGATTAGGAATCAATAATTGAAGATTTCAATTGGCTTAATTGATAGTCTCTTCTCTTGTAATTCAAAGGATGGGAAAGTTTAAGATCAAACCACCTAGATCTGAGACTTGTGAACTAAGATTTTGTGTTTTTTTGTAGTCTTTCTATCGAAGTATAGTCCGGGCATCAAATCCTTATTCAGCCAAGCTATTAAGCATGGTTTATTCTACGCTGAAAAATTACTCTCCTACAATTTTATTGCTGTACACATTTAAAAGTTGAGCCTTTTACACTGACTAAATAACTTTTACACATTTACTCTCTTACAATTAATACAAAAGTAAAGCCTTTTGCTGGCTAAAAATAGTAATACGATTTTTTAACACTCTAAAAAGTTATATTGTAATTTTTAGTACTATCAAATAGCCACGTGACTATATTGGTTGTGTTCGAATTGCTTTTTAATGAATTTTTTATATTATTTTAATCAAATAATTAAATATATAATTCTATTAATGTTGGATGTATTGTAAAGTGAGAAGATAAAATAAACTGAATATATAATTTTTTTTTTTTTTTTAAGAACACAGTTGGTCTTGACTTTGAGGTTTACAGTTTTCATGCACAGTGTTATTTGGTCAAACCAAGTTGTTTTGCACCCTTGACTTTTCTGACTGCAATCTATTGGACTCCGCACCTGATGATGAAAATCCAAACTAGCAAATCCTTCGAGAGATATTTACGCAATAGTTTAGTTGTCCAAAAAAACCTTTCGAGAGTCAAAAGACTGAAAAGCATCACTTCTGAATTAACCAGGAATCTAATTATTATTAGATGAGTAATCCTGGTACCATATAAAGTGACATAATATTGGTTACAAATCATCTATGTGATGAGTTCTGGTTTGTAAAAAGATATCCTTACATAGATTTATCATCATTTCTTTATCAATTATAACTCATCACATGAGTGAGTTGTGGTTAATTTTGTGTCATTTTATGTGGCACAAGAACTTTTAAGTTTAGTTTGGTTAAAGCAGTTTGATTTTGAGTGTAAATAGTTCTTAACCCCACACCTGTCCAATAAGCATATGATTAAAGTTTCAGTTTGATTATTAGTCTATTTTCTTTCCCTCTTTTTGTTTCACCCAACCACAAGGTCGGTCCTATAAATAACACCAAAAAATTGTAATGTCATATTCATATGAATATGACTTTGGCCTCTTGTAAATGGTCCACAGCTAACTTTTTTTAGTATCCTACCATTCCCTAGATTCAAGCCGAAGTAGATGGAGAATCTGGAAAGCAAAATTCACACTCAACAAAATCATGCACAAATTGACTGATTTGGAAAACTGAAACTAGAAATAAGATATGAAAGTGACAATATTATAGGTTCCCCAAAAGCAGTAATATTTATTTCACACATTCGAGGTATGCATTTTTTTTTTTTACAACTACGTGAAATTTATATGTTATTTATATATGTTACAAGAGCGATGATACATATATTGGATAAAATATATATATATATATATATATATATATATATATATATATATATATATATAGCTATCTTCTCCTAAACACTATTGCAATGCGCGCATATGCAAAAGAACGTTGCTGCGGAGAGAAGTTAGATTGTTGAGTACTTGAGTTCACCCACTATCCATCTATCTAAAGCCTTGTTGGATGGATAGGCATTTGAGAATTGAGAGCTCAGCCATTTTAGACTGGGGACACCTATTTTGTCTGCAACCCAACTTTTTGTGCACCCTTAAAATGACCAAAGACTTGTGAACCAACACGTTCTCAACATGGCTCATCAAGTGGGCAAGATCTCAAGAATGCAGGTTCTAGTTAGTTTCATTGAAATTGGCTTTTTGCTATTTGTTTTTTTTTTTTCGTATCTCCTCTTGAAAGCAAAATATGGAATGTATTTTGAAATGTTACCGTGACAAACTTAAAGAGCTACACAAATCACAATCTGAATGATTTCCCCAAAGAGACCTCAAAACTATCTACCTTGTTATGAATTTATGACATATATTTATGGATAGCCGAATTATTGGGCTGATCGAATATTTGTCCCTAGCCTACCTAAATATTAACCACACAACACCGATGTGCTGAGATATCGTGTTTATAAAACCCACGCAAGACCTCGCTTTCATCTCTTTCCCATTGATGTTTTAGCACCAATAAGGAACCTAAGACGACAGTGCTGTCATTTTCTTGCATCAAACACATTTACTCTCTATAATATCAGAGAGTAAACATTGGAGAAAACAACCATGACTCAGTAATTGTAACCGTATCCAAAATTAGATCACCAAACTTTTTAGAAACTGATTGTGTAATTTCATTTGTAAATTGTAACCACTAATATTTCAACTTTTTAAGTGTTGTTTACATGCCGTTTGGATATCCCCCATCTAAAAAAATACAATTTGCATTGCTTTGAGCTTTCAGAACCAATGAATAAAGAATCAATCTAACCACCCTGCTAGCCATGTGCCCTCCACCTATACAACTATGTGCTATCCCAGCAAATAAAATGGAACGTCATATATCAAGCCTAAATAGAAATGGTCAATGAAAATTGAACACGCTGTATGCCCCTAAGAGCAACAATCGAGCTGGGAACAAGAGCACAACAAACAAATGCATGTGCTGTGATGCAACCAGCCTACTGAAACGTTTCAAGGATTCTCTACCTGTATGTAAGATGCCAGAGAAATTGACCCGGTCTTGGCCTATGTTGATTGATATCATGGGCTTCCCCACAACTATACCAGCATTGACACCACGGGGTGCCACAAGGGGCCACCAAACTTTGCGGCGTTTCTCTCTCCTGGCCTTCCTGATGCGGTTAAGCTCTTGGCGAATCACACCCCTGACAGATTTCATGTAAGAGTTCATGTCATGATCTCTTTGGATGGTTCCTTCAGAACCATATGCAGAACGATCTCTTAGGATCTCAAGTGGGTGTGGTGAGTTAAAGAACACCATTTGGGCAGCCTGGAGCTGCTTCTCTGCATCATTGCTATCTGACAATGGGCAACTTAGAAGGTATAGACCAGTGCCTGAAGGAAGGAGATGATGGTTAGGAGAGAATTTCTCATCCGGCTGTAGAATTAGAATCTCCCCCATTGGAGCAAAGAGAAGTTTCTGTAGTAAAAAGATAAACAAAAATAGGGTCAGATAGGTTAAATCAGTGTAGAGAAATTGCTAGTTTCACAAGCTCATACTTCTCTTTCTAAAAGAGTGAAATTTTACCTGGTTATTGAGACAAGGATGATTGCGGAAGTTCCCATTGACAGCCTTGAGAAGCTCCGCAACGTGATTAGGATAATTGCATGAGAAAGCCCGGGGTACAATGTCTCTGTGCATTGTGATCGATTGAACATGATTCCGTGGCAATCCAAGCTTGCGAAGCAAACGGTCACCTCCACACATGATAGATGGTGCACCAAATGTGATAACAGGAAGTAAGGATGAGATTGGCACTTCACACCGTATCAGCAACATGAGATTTACAAGTAGTGCCAAGCTTCCCCCAAGAGAGTGTCCAGTGAAACGGAAGGTAGCTTTGTCTCCACGAGATTTTAAGTGTGCATGGATCTCTGGCAACATCTGTTGATAGATACCTTTTGCAGCTTCATAAATACCTCTGTGCACAACCACATCTAGTTCCTGGACAAAAAAGACGTATTGCATTCCTCAATTTTAGGAAATATACACACAAAGATTCTTATATTATACTAGCTTTACACAGAAGGACAGCCCATAACATTCAGCACTTTTACCTGATATAAACTTAACTTTGAAGTCAACATATAACTAGTTTTTTTTTTTTTTCAATCATTAACAATCAGAACCAATACTAAATAACAGAAACCTTTAAAAATGGCGATATGTATCTGGCAAATTCCAAAAGATAGTCAAAAAAAGAATTTACCTCAAATTGAACGGGTTCAAAAAGTAAATTTGCTTGCCATGATGCTAGTGATTCTGACCCCTGCAAAGGAAAATTTTCAGTAAGACCAAATATAAACAAGATACCAAAAGTTATCAGGCTTCTTATGTCATTGGGTGAAAGGCATAATCATCAGTCAAACTACAGCCAATAAATGCACTATTGATCTTTTATTATTTTTTTTATTATTATTTATTTTATAGGTAAATAACAATTTATTAGATCATAGTCCAAAATGCATCAATGTGACCATTCACCAAGTGGTATAAAATTCTTATACAGTGTGCAGAAGCAGTCCCCTGTTGCCTTCTGCCCTAGAAAATTGTTTTATATAAAGTAAATAGCATTAATAATTGATTAACCCTACCTGAATGACAAAGTATCTTGTACCAGTCTGATCTTCATCACATATGAACCACTCACAGGGTGATGAACGCATTGAGTTCAAATCATCCGCAACAGCCTGCTTCACTTCCTCCTTTGCAGCAACCACGGCTGTCACTGAGTCCGTAGTTGCCATGAAAGAAGCCATTTCTGAGTTCATCATATTAGCACCACCATCCCTACTGCCACTTTCTTCAGGTTCACCAGCCTCGGTTTTTGAGGACTTGAATGGAAGTATGCTCTTTGTATGAGAATGCAGATAGGAAGCAGCAGAGGCAGCAATTTGATATGCAGCAGATGCACTTATCCGATACCCTTCTTCCTTCTGCTCCTTGCCTTCTGCCTCATCTTTTGAATCACTTTCTGCTTCTGGGCTTTCAGTTGATACCTGATTTTTCTCAGCTTGTGCTGCCAATTCCTTCTTCTCAATTGATGACATTACAAAACGCAAACCATGATATTTCAAGAGATTTCCTGGCTGGATTACCAATAGTCAAAATAAATTATTGTCATATAATTTATATTGGAAAACTAAAATCTCCAGAAAGTAAGTTTGCGGGATAGATGATTTATGCAATCCATGGAAAAAATTTAAACAACAATTTTCTATTAAATAATGCAAGTAGAACATAGAACACAGAACATCAACCTGAATAAAATACAGATTGTAAATCAAATGATACTTTACTTCAAATGAAAAAGGAATCCAAACTACACCAAACCAAATGTCAACATAAGAATTTCCGTGAGTACTATATTCACATGATTGATTTCCTTTATGCACAAAGACAACTCAAAGGGTTCACATATACAGCACAAAATCATTAAATTGGAACCTCCATAAACAAAAAATTTCTTGCAGAAAGTGAAAAATAAAATCAATCAAACCATAATTTTGTAAGCCAAACCGAAACCTATCACGGCATAATTTTATTATCCTGGTAACAGAAATCTCATACTCTGTAGGGGTTTGAGAAAGGTATAAAATTCCCGTGATCTAATTCAAAAACCGCCACTTGATAAAAAATTTCCAGAAAAAGATTCCTGAATTGAGTGAATTCTCATTTCCCATTTGGTTTCAGACCAAGCAGAGGATAATCAAAACAAATCAAAAAGTGCTCAAACTTGGAGCAATGTGGATCCACCAATGAACAAAAAAACACTAATTAAGATCAGGTACACCTCCACAGAAAAACCCCAACAGTAAAAATACAGACTTTACAATGGGAAAAAGGAATTTTGTTTTTCATAACATACCATTCCATAAACCCATCAAACATATTCTAAATCAACACACCCCCCCCCCCCCCCCCCTCCCCCACACAAAAAAAAGCTCAAATTTTTTTTAATTCATTTCAACATTACCAATTCATAAACCCATCTAACATATTACAAATCAAATCAAAGAAACTGATGTGGGCAAAGTTTGTACCTTGATTTTGGGAATGGAATAGGCCAAGTTTCCCAAATACGACATTTGAGCATACAACCTAGCCTCGGCCAAAGACACCCTCCTTAGCAATCTCGAAAACGAATCTCTATCAAAACCAACCTGTTTTTCATCGTCATGATCAGCAACACTACAAAGCTCACAATCTTCTTCTTCTTCTTCTTCTTCACCAATTGCCACACCCTCTTGTTCCACCTTCTCTTCTTTCTCTACCTCCCACACAAGCCCAGCTTCAGCCCTCTCCTTCCACAGCGATCTAACATGTAAAATCTTCAAAACCCAGTTCTCACTTTTTTCCCTCTTATCAAAATCCTCCTCCTCGTCCTCCTCTTCCTGCTCCAACATTATTTCATCGCTAACAACAACGTTATTGGTCTTGTTGTTGTCAACCAAAACGGCGTCGTCTAAGGCCAACCCATTGTGCCTGCCACCACCACCACCACCACCATCTCCACCTCTATTCTTATTACCAGGCCACAAAGACAGAGACTTCAGAGGGTACGCGAAAGGAAACCTCAAAAACGGCGCCGTTTTCTGCTGAGGCTTAGCGCTCACCTGAGACGGCGTCGTTCGGAGCTCCCCAGTTGCAGAGATCGTCCCATGATGATGGATCCCAATTCCTGTCTTCAAATACAAACTATCCATTTATGTTTCTTTCTTTCTTTCTTTCTTTCCTCTGTTTTTTCTTCGTTACTTTTGATGATCTATAAATTATAACGTTGCGCTTGGCTTCTCTCTCAGAAACTGTAGAGACTTTTAAAAGGCGCACGCGCAATCTTTGAACTTTACAAATGGTCTTCTTCTTTTCTTTTCTTTTATAGAAGAGAGACACGGAAAGAGACAGAGAGGAGAGGTTTTTAAAGAAAGAAAAGGAGGAGAGAACAGCGAAACGGCATTTGTTACCAAATAAATAGGTCACCAACCCTCACGCCCTTTTTAACGATCTTTCTCGTTGGATATCTCTCAAATTCTACTTTTCTCTCTTAATATAAAAATAATAAAAATAGTTTTTTTTTTTTTATTCAGCTGTTTTAAATTAAAATTAGAAATAACTTAGCACTTAAAATTTATTATAAAAATGTTATGAATTTTGAACTTCTAAAAAAATAAAAGGAGACAATTACATACCCTTAGTGCAATAGTCACTTTATAAGTATAAGTGTTTATGAGATGTGGGGGGCAAAGACCGAAATTCAAGTTTTCAAGAGAGAGTTTTATACACATATATACTTAGATTAGATTAGAATAGAATTTCTATCTTGGATAAATAAATAAATAAATAAAAGAGCAATACACAAAAAAAAAAAAAAAAACATTTTTCATAATAGTTGAGTTGGCAAATTTTTACTAGTTCTCATCTTGGTTCACTACTAATATCACATTTTTACTTTACCATTATCAATATGCCACATCAACAGGCTGGAAAAGTTTTGTCAAATTTTTTGTGTGTAGATTTTCTTTATAAAAAATTCTATGTGGTTATTAGTAATTTTACATATAAAACAAGATAATAGAATTTAAGTAATATTAAATTTAAATATATATATTTAAATATATAAAATACTTCAATTCAGTTTTAGCCTAAAACCCCAAATGTATCAAGCTATATTGTTTGCACTTACTAAAATTTTTTAGGAAATTTCTAATTATGTTATTGAACTTGTAATTAATTTTAGTTTTCATTAAATGAGAACCAATAATTTTTTTATATTTATTAATGGATCTGATTAATTAGGGAGTCTTTAAAATATTTATTTATTGGCTATTTTAAAAAGGTTTGATACCTTTTATTAAAAATATAAAAAGCAAAAAAAAAAAAGTTTCGTTGCTTTTTTTTATAAAATTTTTTTAAAATATTTTATTTATTTATTTAGTTTATGGAGAACAAGGATAGAGGATTGAACTTGCAAAGGCAACAAGTACAACAAATTTATTAGGTGTTAATTAGATTACAAGTCTATTGACCTATTGACAACAAATTTTTAAGTGACAATTGATTAAGGGGAAGTGAAATTAACATGGAAACCTTTACAAGATTTATTGATTTGAATCAATTTTGTCTATATTTTTATTTTGGAGGTACGTATATATTTATTTTATTATTATTTATGAATTTGAACGTCGAATTTGGTTGGAAGAATGGCATGAATTTCCCGATTTCGTACGAAAGCGCGTGGTGGGACCCGTCTATATGACTGTCTCTCAATTCTTCTTCAAATTGCTTGTTGAGGGATACATGTTACTCTACTGATAATATCTATCTGTAAGACGCCACGTCAGATGGTACAGATGAACTAAAAAACACAGCGGTGACGTGTCCGTAAAGCACCAAAAGTTGTTCATTTTTTTTGGAATATACTGTATACGAGATCTACACGCAGTGTAAGCGTAGCACTTGTCTTTTCAAGGAGAACATTTGGGTTTCACAATTTCTTATTGGAGAAAGAGATCTCAGAAACCCATAAACAAATATTTAAGTCGGTGGGGGAAATATTTAAACAAATGAAATAGTTTTTTTTTTAATTATAAAAGTAGTATAGTTTAAAACTATACTTTTTGGCTGATCTCTATTAAAGAAAACAGAAGAAATTAAGATATTAATAATAACTTGCATTAACATGTATTTCAGTCCAAACCAACCCTGAATCTAAGATCTAAAAGTGCCTACTATGCAAACTTTATTTATTTGTTTCTATAGCTTTGGAAATTTTAGTTTATCAAATTAGTTCGAGTGACCATTTTAATTTATCTATTGGAATGAAGTATTTTGACATTAGTGTTGTTAATTTAATCCAATAAAACTAAATTTCAAATATCAAATCAAGAAAACATTTTTGGAATGAATTAAGGTAGATCAAGGCCTAGACCGAAGGCCCTCTCTTCTCCAAAAATTTAAATAAGTTCATAAGGCCCCTTATTATATAAATAAAAGATCTCTAAATTGTATAAAAACGTCCTAAAACTTTATAATGATAATTGAATTTTTAAAAAGAAAAATATATAGGTCGCTTTTGCATTCTTTCCCACACCTTCAAGAAGTCCCTTGAAATATTAAATCAATATAATTTCAACTTAATTGAAATCATAAATAGTTTTAATGAGTGTGCATAATAATCATTGACTATCAATTAATTTTCTTAACAATTTGAGGGTTTAGTTTTTGTAAATTCGTCACCCACACAGTAGATTAGATTATTAAGTAAAGTTCCAATAATGTATTCAATAAATAAAATTATATTGTTCTACCCTTTAAATTTATTTTTGGTTCTTGTCAATTTTAAGCGGATTCGCTATTATGTTGGGAAGATAACACATTGGAGAGACCCCGAATGAGCAGAATATAAAGAGACCATTTAACTCAAAAGTTTAACCTTATGAATTTGGGTCTAACTATGTTATATTGACCATGTTATATGTCATATATGTATACCCAACATATTACCAAATGTAAAAGAGAGACATTAATAATAACTAAATATAAAAACTTAGTGTTCATTTGATAATTACTTATTTCTGAAATTTTATTTGCATAATGTAAGACAAAAAATTTAAAGTTAGCTTATTTTCAAAAAGCTGAATGATAAATTATTAACTTATAATCATTCCCCAAAAGCTAGTAATTTTGTATCTCAAAGAACAAGATCAAGGATTTCTGAAAATACTTAAATAAATAATATCTAATTAATACTTAAATATTAAAGAAACCCTCATTAAAAATTATTTCTTTCAACCTGAAAATGTATTAAGTAAATGCTTGAATCAATCAATCAAACTCAAATTTCATATTACAAGAAGATGAAAAAGACTAGCTAAAAAAAATGTTAATGTTTTGTTCATGTATCAGCTGCAATTATCATTCCAGTCGAAATTTAATGTAACAGATTAGAATTACAAGTAGGGCTATCCACCACCTGCCCTGATCCGAAGAACCGCCAGAACCCGAGCTCTCCACCCGAAAACCACCTGATCAAAGCACTGCTTTGGTCGAACATGGGTCGCCAGTGCTAGGACCCGAGACTATCAATTCGAGTTACGGGTTGGCTATCTGGGAAATCGACGAATCCAACTCGCTCGATGAGTTGTTCTTTCCCAGTCAGAAATCACAAGTTTTGGCCAAAAACCGATAAGTCCAAACTCTTAGTTAGACAATATAGGGAGATTTTGGCCAAATCTTGATAGATCCATCAAGATCTTGGCCCAATCTCTATAGATTCGGAGGAAATGTTGGCCAGATCTTGTTAGATCTGACGAGATTAGCTTTCGGCCAAAATCCGAGCAAATTTCGATCCACTATAGCAAACCCGAAACCAACCGATATGCACCCGAAACCAATAAGACCCAAACTGGCAGATCTGAAACTCCATTCAGGTCGAGCCTAAGTTAGGCACAAATCCGACCTGCACCAACCCATGAACAATCCTAATTACAAGCATGAATGTAAACCAAGGTAAAAAGAAGTGGAGGGTGGGGGGTGATGATTTTGTACCAATTAACTGATTGGTGATTGCTTGATTGGTACAAAAATTTTCAATCAAAACAGGTGAAATATATATGTTTTAAAAGTTTTGTTAACGTGTACCTTAGGCACTTATTAAAAAGGTTTCAAAAAGATTCCATCTAAATTGAAAAATAGAAAAAAGTTAATTTTAGGTTGAAAGTGTTATTAGATTTTACTTGGGCATATTTTAACAAAATCCTTTAAAAAAGAAAAGAAAAAGAAATTATCAAAGAATTTTAGGTCAAGCCAAAAGTGACACTTTCACCCCCCTCCGTCGGCCATAAATGATAAATATGAGGTGATACTGATGGTAATGGGTGAATAGGGTACGAAAAAAAAGAAAAGAAAAGAAATTGAAATGAGGAATTTAATAGTGTAATGTGATTACGAAATCTGATTTACGGAACTTAATTTTGTCGACAATTAAATTAGGAAAGTGATGTTATGGGGACATTTGGAGTGCCTTTAGATCATTAAAAGCGCCACGAAAACAAATTTCAGTAAAGAAAGTATTGTGGTTGACAAATTTTCTTTATTTTTATGCTACTATCTTTTACTAAAAATGCTCATCTTTTTTACTGTGAGGAGGGTAGGGTTTGGTTTGAAGTTTGAGCTGCCCTTTATTTAGTCGGCAAGTCGGTTTTTAATGACCAGGCAGTCTAACCCTGACGGTGGAAAAATCTTCAAATATAAGTTGGATTTATAGGTTACAGTTGATAGTTGAGAAAAACTAAGTTTAGGTCTTCCAAAAATTCTTGCCCCCATAGGGACCATTAAATTATTATGGGCTCAAATTTATGAGCTCTAGCTCTCGTTTTTAGGTAGGAAAGTTAGCCTTCACATCTCTCAATCTAAAATTTAGAGTGTTTAAAGTGGGTGGGAGTTGGATGGACCATAAGGATTACATGATTTTCCACACCCAAAATATAGAGCTATATTGCATCAACAAGTTAGACCATTAAATATGGTTGGTGTGTGTGTTTATTTATTTATTTTAGAAATGAAGCAGGTTGCGTTTGATTCTGGTCTGCAAGATCTAGGTAATTTGGCTCCATCAAATAGATGGATCACACAATATCAATCTCTGAATGTCTTTCTTGTGAAACTCGGATAAAAATTAGCTAGGGACCTAACTCCTAAGTCAAATGAATCTAATGATAAATACACGTAGACAAAAAAGTAATATAATCTCGTACTCTTGAAATTAAGGATGGTAAAAATTCTTCTTGTTACTTTACCAATTCTATCCTACACAAGTCAATTTCGGGAAGGTGATGAGATGACGATGGATTTTGCTTGCCCCATCTCGCCCCACCTTGAATATCTATATATTTGTTTTTGTTTATATATATTTAAAGTATTTAAATATAATGTAATATTTTTATACATAATCCTACTTATAATTTATCTTTTTGTATGTATTCTATTATCAACATGCAAAATGCATGTTTTATCTAGCTAGGGACCTAACTCCTAAGTCAAATGAATCTAATGATAAATACATGTAGACAAAAAAGTAATATAATCTCATATTCTTGAAATTAAGGATGGTGAAAATTCTTCTTGTTACTTTACCAATTCTATCCTACACAGGTCAATTTCAGGAAGGTCATGAGATGAGGATGGATTTTGCTTGCCCCATCCCGCCCCACCTTGAATATCTATATATTTGTTTTTGTTTATATATATTTAAAGTATTTAAATATAATGTAATATTTTTATACATAATCCTACTTATAATTTATCTTTTTGTATGTATTCTATTATCAGTGTGCAAAATGCATGTTTTCTCTAGCTAGGGACCTACCTCCTAAGTCAAATGAATCTAATAATAAATACATGTAGACAAAAAAGTAATATAATCTCGTATTCTTGAAATTAAGAATGGTGAAAATTCTTCTTGTTACTTTACCAATTCTATCCTACATAGGTCAATTTCGGGAAGGTGATAAGATGAGGATGGATTTTGCTTGCCCCATCCCGCCCCACCTTGAATATCTATATATTTGTTTTTGTTTATATATATATATTTAAAGTATTTAAATATAATGTAATATTTTTATACATAATCCTACTTATAATTTATCTTTTTGTATGTATTATATTATTAGCGTGCAAAACGCATGTTTTCTCTAGCTAGGGACCTACCTCCTAAGTCAAATGAATCTAATAATAAATACATGTAGACAAAAAAGTGATATAATCTCGTATTCTTGAAATTAAGAATGGTGAAAATTCTTCTTTTTACTTTACCAATTCTATCCTACACAGGTTAATTTCGGGAAGGTAATGAGATGAGAATGGATTTTGCTTGCCACATCCCCCCACCTTGAATATCTATATATTTGTTTTTGTTTATATATATGTTTAAAGTATTTAAATATATTGTAATATTTTTATACATAATCCTACTTATAATTTATCTTTTTGTATGTATTCTATTATCAGCGTGCAAAACGCATGTTTTCTCTCTTTTAGCACTCTGTCAATTACTTGTCACACTTATCTTTCATTTCTATTTCATTAATGTTGAAGCAACCTCATTGAGGATGGCAAGATACCTCCAACTTGCCTTGACTTCGACCTGTTTTGCTCTCACCTCAAATAAGGAACAAGACAAAGACAAGACACCCCTAACTCGACCCTCCACTCTGCTCTGTTGCCATCCCTACTTGACATACCATGAATTCACTGGGTCAATAGAAAAACCTTTCAAATAGGCATTCGTGGCCAATTATACCTTTGACATGATAGTAATTAAACATAACTCCATCTCTTTTACTTAATATAGACTCATTAATTTGCTATAGGAGAGTTAGGAAAGTGATTCTTCTCATTTGAAAAATTAAAATTGATTTATGTCATAATTTAGGTTAATTATTACAAATTTAAAAATGCACCATTTAAAATTTTAATGACTTAACATTTTATATAATATTAGACACAAAAAATAAAATTTTATCCATAAAATATATTTCTCTTTATTTCAAATGAAAAGCACCTTACTTATTTAAAAAACCACTTTTACGCCCTCCAATAATAATGTGCCACATTATATTTTTGCAAGGCTCACCAACAAGGCAACAACCATCTGCTTCAGCTCTCTCTCTAATCAGACCTGCCCCATAGCTGATCTTCTCAAGCTCCCTCATCTCTAGTTGCGGGCCAAACTCCACGACTCCTGCCACCCTCAACCACTGTTAGTAGCTTAGAAACTCGCTTCTCTCTCTCACTAGCTCCCTTTCTCTCTGATTCACATGAGCCCACTTCAACATCCAAATGGAACCATAACACCAACCCATATAAGCTCACTTTAACAACCACTCCCTGAGTTGCCAACCCAGATTAAAAACCAACTCAAAAATCAAAGATTTTTTTAAAATCTTACTACTAGAGTAGCTTTTTTTAGATTTGGTTTTGTGGGTTTCGTTCTTTCCAAATTTTTTTCTTGTAATTGATGGTGAAATTTCACCACGAAAAGATTGATGGCTTCTGTTCTTACAGATTGAGAGATCGATATTGTCTAAGGCAGCGTCCACCTTGGGTTTGGAGGGTTGTCAGCGGCACCCCCGAAGGCTCCTCTGTGGTCCACTTCCTCCACCGCTAATTGTCCTCCACGTCCGTAACTGGAGATTCTCAGGAGCATCTCTATTTAGGGAAGAAGTGTGGATTTGGTTTTCTGTATTGAAGAGGATTTGATTTAGTGTGGAAATGCTTAGTCTTTTATTTACAAAAATATGACATGTCACATCATTATTGGAGGGCGTAATAGTGGCCTTTTACTCCACATCCGGACTGAATTTATTCTCTATTGTCAATTATAAATGTTAACATTAGTATTTGTATGACTATTAAATTTTATTAAAAAATTGATATTTATTAATGGACTTCTTGGTTTATAATATCAATACAAGATTGAAACTTTTTAGTCTCTATTTGTTGTAATTTTTTTCCTGGTTCTTCCTTTTAATATGGGCAAATTCTATTATGATTCATGGCTTTTATTATTTCTTATTATTATTATTTTGAAATAAGCAAATCTACAACAAATGACCTATGCCTTATTTTCGAACTCGTCACGGTGACAAGTACTACTGGTTAATAATGTTAATCCATTGTGGCTTTTATCAAGAGCCTGGTTACACTAAGATTTGCTGATCTTTGTTGGTCGGATTCTTAGAAATCCCCAAGTCTAACTGCTTGGACTGATAGCTGATAGACATTTAGTAGTCGGCAGTTGGCACAAGTTATGTGATAAGACAACACCTTTAATAAGGGGGGTTTTTGATATACGTTTAGATGAAAAAATGTGTAAGTATGTTTAAAATGCTCAAAAGGTTACGTGAAATGCTCTACTAAACAGGCCCTAAATTTTAGATTGTTTTTCCGTTTCTACAAATTCGACTTGCTCCATCATTGTGATATATATTTTTTTTTTGTTGCTAAATATCATTGTGATCTGGTTCATTTATTTATTGTATAAAAGATGACCATTTTAATGGACATTTCAAGAGAGGACATTCCTCCATCCATATACAAGGCTGAGTTTGATAGGAAGCATAATTAGCTAAAGTGCTAAACGCTTGGCAGGTTTGTTTGCATGTGATCCACATGAGAGTGGCATCCAACTTCTGAATGGGTGAAGCTGGCTTTTTAAGTCCTCAATATGATAGAGAAAAGTAAAGCATTGCTATGAATTATTCTTGTACTAGAGATTGCTTGGCAGATAGTAACTAAATAAGAACAATTTGCAAACTGTTGTACTTAATTTATGATATTGGAATAGCTATACTTATAGGAAGTGATATCCACCTTCCCATAGACTTTTTTGAATGTGAAACAATTGGCGACTCCACATAGCATGTAGTAAGTACAGTGGAATGAAGAAAGGATCTAGTTATGGATAATTACAAGAAAAAATGATATATGAAATTATGCATAGTATGAAGTTCTATATACAATTACAAGGTGTCCATCTATAACTCGTTTCATTTTTTTGAAAGAAACCCCAAAAAAAAGGCACTATCCTCTGTTCCTCACTAGGATTGCATGGCAGAAGCAAGGACAGAAAACTTGGATATCGGAACTACACCTTGACTTGATAATTGATACAGTGGTCAAGCCTTAAAAAGCAAGTCACAACTCACAAGTCAATATAATACCTAGCTTTGCTTGGTTTTTGGCCAACAGCAACAGTACAAGCAAAGAATGGTTTAATCTTTAGTTGGACTGGTCTTTGGCCCAATTTCTAGTGCAAATAGTATATTTTAGACTATTTTGCACCAGAAATTGGGGCAAAGACGTGTGTCAGATGACTACACAAACACAATGTGCACATACAGGGTGAAAAGAAATAGTCAAGACATAGAACAACTACTATGAAGAATATCAATGCATCATCAACAAAAATATATATAATAATAATAATAATAAACACCACATTAATTCAGCTTTCCTACTCAACATCTCTCATATTCCATAATAATAATAAGGATAAACTGTCCAGCCAAATTTAATCAATCTAGTGTCCATACAAAAGTAAGGGCAGGATATCAAAACCTATCTAGTCCAAAGTGGGAAACCCCAGCCAACAAGAAGCTACATTCCCTCAGTATTATGACAAAATGTAATATAGAAAAGTTCAATAGGGATACCATTAAGCCATATGATGATTCCGCTTCACCGGAATTTTTAGTCGTGATCAAAGCAACTCCGAATTGAGTAAGGGCTTCAAATGTTGGTATGCTAAAACTCAAGATTTTTCCTGGACTCTACAAATAATATGGAAGTATATAATGCAGTGATTCCCCATAAATGACATGACACTAGAGAAGAATCAAAGAATGAAGTTCTAGACAAATTCATTATTGAAATCCATTGTTCATACCTGAAGTCTAATTAGGGGCAGACTCACTTAGAAGGGTGGAGGGCCATGGTGCCCAAACTTTTCTAATTTTATAAAATTACCCCAAACGTTTCCTAAAATTTTCAAAATATATATGGTCCCCCCCCCCCCAAATTCTTAAATATTATAATTTTACCCTTAAATTTATCTAAAATTTTCAAAAGAAATATGGTTAGCCTCCCAAACTCTTCATATATTTCTTGTCCGACACTATTAGACTAGTTTAATTTTATATTTATTATTATTCATAAAATTCTAGTTCTGCCCTAAGTCTAACATTACCAAGAAAAAGTGAGTATCTCAAACATTATATTATTTAATTTTAGCCCATGTTCTATCTCTTCCCACTTTTCCTCACCCATAAAATCAATTTTCTCTCCCTTATTTTCTATCCTCCTTGATTTATTTCCAACCAAACGAACCATAAAGGGCAAGTATGCAATTCCAATTCCAAAGTATCCAAATCTTACCCCAAATAATACTACTAATGGAGAGGAAGAAACACCTACTAATGGAGAGAATGAGAGAGAGAATACCAAATTTGTTTGGAAAGGTTTGCTATGTAGTTTTCGTGATAGATAAATTCAAAATTTGTTTTCTCGAGAAACAATCAAAGAGTAAGAGAGAGATGAGATCACTGACTATTGCGTCTTGGCTCTGTTGTTGTTGAGATGAGAACTCTTTGCTTGAAACCAAAAATTTGTGAGTTTTCTAAGAGAGAGAGAGAGAGAGATGGTGAATGAAAACGAGTTTTATGTATTGAAAAACATTTTGAAGCCAAAACTTTATTAGTTACTAACCCGCGCAATAAAATCATATATGCGCTCCAATAAAAATTAGTAATAAACTACTAGATATAACAATTATGTTAGATACCATTAAGAAATTAATAATATACATAACAATATTATAAGGCTTTGTCCCAATTTTGTAGATTAGTTATGAATCCTTAGCAGAAAATATAATACTATGCAATAAACATTGCACTATTTGAAAAACCGTTTTAATGATTTGAAACACAAAATTTGACGATAAATATGACATTTGTTATTATGTACATTCAACATACACAATTTTTTAGAATGTACACAATTATGTGCACAACAGATGCAGATCAAATTGAGCAAACAAGAATTAGAGAAGTGGGTTGTTACGGTGTGGTCAAATTGGAACGTGAGGAATAGATTTTATTTTGAGCTGTTTCAAACTCATCTAAAGGTGATTCTTGAGGGTGCTAGTGGTTTGATTGAGGAATATCAACGGCTTATGAATGCATATAGCAGTGAATGCCCACAATTTAAAAAATGCATACAATTATGTAAATTTAACGTACACAATTTTGTACACATAAAGTACACAAAATTTTAAAATTTACAAAATTCTATAAATTCAATGTACACAAATTTTTAGATTGAACATCCACAATTATGAAAATTGAACGCCACAATTTTTCAAGGAATATACAAGATTCTATACATTTGACATACATAATTTTTAAGGATGTACAAAATTCTGTACCCAATTTTGTACATTGAACATATACAATTTTTAAGAATGTACACATTTCTACATATTTAACGTATACAATTTTTAAGAATGTACACGATTCTTTAAATTAAACACACACAATTTTTCAAAGAATATACACAATTAAATGTACATAATTTTTAAGAATGAACAAAATTTTGTATATTCGAAGTACACAATTTTTACGATTTTGCACAATTATATACATTCAACATACATAGTTTCTTTCAATCAGAAAAAAGAAAAAAGGAAAAAAAAACAATTTCTATAATATACACAATTTGTACATTCAAAGTACACAAGTTTTAAGTATGTACATTATTCTATACATTCAACATTCAATGTAAAGAATGTACAAAATTATGTGTGAGAATTGGTGAGATGAGAGTAGATGGAGTCGGCGAGATGAGAGGCGCTTTGATTGTGGAGATTAGGTGAGAAGAGTTGCGGTTGTGAATGGTGATTTCATTGTGGGTTAGGGTTTGGGAATTTCAATTTGGGGATTTGATTTCAATTGGGTTTGACCAGTGGGTCATGTGTGGAAAGCTGACATGGAAGGGCCACTTAAGACATGTAGGGTGACTATTAATATTTTAATTTAATTTGTGTCATATGTATATTTCATCTGTCATATAGGCAAATACAGTTAGTCATCTAACGGTAATGACTAAATTTTCTATGACTTGAAAATAGTAAAGACAAAAATTGACCGGCCCTATTATTTGGGACCAAATTAAAAGTGACTCCAAAATATTATTTTTGCCGCTTCAAAGAAACATAAAACTAGCCAAATCGCTAAAGCTTATATAATCTGTGTCTGAACGGGTGGTTTTTTCTTTAAAATGGAAGAATAGTACTTTTTTGTCCAAAGAGGTGGCTTTATTTATTTATTTATTTATTTATTTTGGTAAAGAAAGAGGTGGCTTTCTTTTTGGTCGAGATTAGAAGAATGTCCAAAGAGTTAAACCTTATCAAAGTCACGCACCGTTTATATTATATAAGCCCCCCCAGAAGAAAAACCAGTAAACGAAACCTCGAAAGGTCGTTGAACTGACGGACCTGAAGCTCGAAGCTCGAAGCTCAAAAGCCAGGTACGTTTCTTCAAGTTCAATCTCAAAAAGTAAACAACAAGAAAAAATAATAATAATAATGAAAATTTTGAGCCAAACCCAGTTTATGAAATTAAAGTCAAAGCTTGGACAATTGGACTCTCTCTTTATTTTATTTTTGTTCTTGTTTTGTAGAACATGGAATTGAAATTAGAAGTTCTGTTGTTTTAGTGGAAAATTTGTTTTTGTTTTTTTTTTTTTTTGTGCTTGAAGATCTTGTTAGCTATTTTTGGTTCTTATATTGAAAATTAACTGGTACAAGTTATGTTGTTTGACTTTAGATTAATGGGTGTTTTTGTATTTGGTGAGTGATGAAGTATTTAAATCTGAACAGTTCTTTCTTCTTGCTTGCATGGCGAAGTATATGAGTTCACTGTTTTTTGCTAAGTGGGTAAATTTGAGCTTTGGTAGGTACTTGAAGATCCTGAATTTTTTTTCTTTATGATTTTCTGTGGGTGATTATGAACTATAGAGTGTGTTGTTTGATTTTTGATAAGTGGATATTAATGCAGATTGGATGTTACAACTTACTACGTTCTGCCATTACTCATGAAGCGTTTGACCTTATTGTTAATTTGTTTGGTTGGTGTATGTAGTTGATAGTTATCTACTAAAAATTTGTTTGAACACTAAGAAATTATTTAAAAAGTAAATTATGCATGATGCTTTATTAAACCAGATAATGGTGGAAATCAAAGTTCCATCTTGGTTTCCACAGAAATAGTCACACTAAATTTAATCAACATAATCTATTCGACTTGCGCTCCTCAGAAGTGTTTCTGTTATCGAATGAGTGGATTTTTTTTTTGGGGAGCTTATTTAATGTCTCTTTACTGCATTTGACAACTGACTGAAAAAAATATTAAGTTTCCTGGCAATTAAGAAAAGATCTTTATTTCTAACAAAACTTTGGCATTTGGGATAACTTGCAGAGGTGATTATGCTCATTGAAAGTCAGCCAAGAATAAAGTTTGTGGTTTCTCAAAATGGGTCAACAACTTTATTCTTTATGTCAGGTGGAAACCAAAAAATTGCTTTGGGTTATGGGCATGCTGTTTGGGGTGGTTATAGTGTTCCAGTATTTTGAACTTCCTTATGGTAGTGCTCTATTCTCTTTGTTTTCTGCTGGCAAGGTTTCAGGAGTGGGAAATAGTGGCTTCCCGAATGAAAATTCACCATCTAAACCCAATACAATTGGTAACATAACGTTTTTGAATGGTTCAAACTCCACCAATACACATGCTATTCGTGAGAGATCTGATAATATTGGAAAGTCAGAAGGAATGGATAGGAACCAAAAGAATGATTTTTTATCAGATAGAAATGGAAGCTTAAACAATTCCTTAGGATTAGATGTAAATAATAATGCTAATAAGGAGCCTTCATCTGAGAATTTGGTAGAGCTAAATGGAAATTCCACAGTTGCCAATGTAAATAATTGGGGTAATGGACCTGCCCCAGAGGAGGCAAAAGAACCTAAACAAAGCTTTTATCAAAAGAATGATACTACAGATGGTAACTTTCCAGTGGGTAAGGTTGGAAAGGGAACTAATGCTTCCACATCAGGGCATATTGGAAATGCAGACACTGGTTTTGCCTCCCCTTCCCCTGCACTGCCGCCCGGCCTGCCTGTGACTTCTACCGTTGTGGATACAAATATTAGAACGCCTGTTGTGGATTCCAACACGTCCTTATTGGAGAAAAATGGGACAACCGCTTCTGAGGTTAATAAAAATTCTGGGCTATTGCAAGGTGGCCCTACTCCATCGGATGATAATTCTTCTGCAAACAGAGTCCCCATGGTGAATAAAGGGCTTGAGACAACCTCTGCAGTAATTTCAATATCTGAGATGAATGAGTTGTTGCTCCTGAATCAGGCTTCATCCCAGTCAATAGTATGTATTAAACCTCTGCTTTACGGGATCTTTTTCTTTTCAGTTATTATGTGAGAGCAGAATAGATTCAAATTACAAAAAATTGCTTCAGCCTTTTTCCTTTTTTTTTTTTTTTTTCATTTTGTTTGTAGGCACCATCACAATCTTCTGCTGTTGACCAAGAATTACTGCATGCAAAATCACTGATTGAGAATGCACCCATCATAAAGAATGATCCCAAGCTCTATGCTCCTCTCTATAGGAACATTTCCATGTTCAAAAGGCAAGCTAATCATATCCGTTGAATAAAAGTGTGAAACTTTCTATTTTCACTAGAAGTGTGAGATTTTCCATGTGAGCCTGCAACTTTCAAGTATAGTGTCCAACCCACCCCCCCCAACCCTCTCTTTTCTCTTCAACCTTCTCCCTCCATGACTTTCAAGAAGTGACCAGACTCATAAAGTAACTGTTAGTTGTTCACTTTTTTGCTGTATGGACTGTGCTTACTAATGCCACACTGCATCATTTTCTATTGAATTGTTGATGAAATAAGTTTAGGATCTTTTGATGTCAATCAGTATTATTGAAAATTTATGCACATTGCATCTTCTCTGGACGAACTGGAAGGAGGATCAGCACACAATAAAAGAGGATAAAGTGGTTCTTTAGTTGACTGTATGACATGGATGCTACTCTACTTGCAGATATTTGTATCATTGATCTGTTAAATTCTTTTGAATCTTGTCCCCCTCCCCCCTTCCTAATTAGAATTCTCTCCTTTTGAAATGGATCAATTTCATGGTTTAGATAAAATATTACAAATCTAAAGGTGTATCTTGCGTCCACGTCAACTGCTTAGCAAGATTCATGTCATCCCTACCTCTATGCCACTTGTCATTACCACCTAAATATAGACCTTGGGGCTATGTCTTTTTAGTTCCAGCATATCCTTCTTTACGTACATATGTATTTGTGAAACATTCAATTAATACATCATTTTGCAATATACTGGCTGTTTGTTTTCTAGCATTCTTTATTGGTGTATTTCTTTCAAAGATGTGCACAGGCTGTTTAGCTGCAACCTCACATGCAAACAATTTTTATTTTTATCTTTTTATCTTTTTTGTTAAAATGCTCAAGTGAATTGCATCTTCACTAATTTATCCATCCAAATTGCAGGAGCTATGAGTTAATGGAAAAAACTCTCAAGGTATACATTTACAGGGAAGGAGAGAAACCCATCTTCCACAAGCCACCGCTCAAGGGAATATATGCATCTGAGGGATGGTTCATGAAGCTGCTGGAAGCCAACAAAAAAATTATTACAAAAAACCCACGGAAGGGCCATCTCTTTTACTTACCTTTCAGCTCTCGGATGTTGGAGACAACATTATATGTACCTAATTCACACAACCATATGAACCTTATACAACATTTGAAGAATTACTTAGACATGATTTCAGTGAAATATCCTTTCTGGAACAGGACTGGAGGAGCAGATCATTTTCTTGTTGCTTGCCATGACTGGGTATGCTTTTCATACTTTTTTGGAACTATGTTCTGCCAATCACTTGAGGACATTTAGGTTTGTTATACATTGGGAATTGTGTTTATGGTTAATTTATTTACCTAACCCAAATACATGTTATTTATGGGTGAACATTAAATATGTTATTTATAGTTGAGTAATTTCAATATTACGTTTGACCTCTCACTTATACATATTCATAACAAGGTCTTAATGAAAATTTGGATGATTCCCTTTATGTCTTACATAACATTTTAAATATGTTTTAAATTTGCCTAAATGATTTTAGTTGTCATGTGTAAAGCAGAATAACCTAAATTTGAAGTAGTGTTAATTTTCATTTGATCATCAGTTGATGTGATGAAGTGATGATCACTTTTTCTCTCTCTTCTCTATTATGAGTGATGACCTTGTGCTAGAGGATGGATATGAAACTTGGAATGCTTTTTAAACAGTTTAAATAATGTCATTTTTATTGTGGCATCCAAAACCTGAATTTTGTATCATTATGACATCTAAATTAATTTAGATCAATATATTTTTCTAATAATAGTCCACTTCCTCAGGCCCCAGCAGAAACAAGGGAATATATGGCTAAGTGCATACGAGCACTCTGCAATGCTGATGTGAAAGGAGGTTTTGTTCTTGGCAAGGACGTGTCTCTTCCAGAAACATTAGTGCGCTCACCTCAGAATCTACTAAGGGATCTTGGGGGAAAACCTCCTTCTCAAAGATCAATCCTTGCTTTCTTTGCAGGAAACATGCATGGCTATCTACGGCCAATTCTGTTAAAGCACTGGGAAAATAAAGATCCTGACATGAAAATCTTTAGTCAAATGCCTAAGGCCAAGGGCAATAAGAACTATATTCAACACATGAAGAGCAGCAAATACTGTATATGTGCAAAAGGTTACGAAGTCAACAGCCCAAGAGTGGTGGAGGCCATATTTTATGAGTGCATCCCGGTGTTCTTATCAGATAATTTTGTCCCACCTTTCTTTGAAGTTTTGAACTGGGAATCCTTTGCTGTTTTTGTCTTGGAGAAGGATATCCCAAATTTGAAAAGTATACTTCTTTCAATTCCAGGGAAGAGATATCTTGAGCTACAGATGGGGGTGAAAAAGGTGCAACAGCATTTTCTTTGGCATGCTAAACCTGTGAAGTACGATATCTTTCATATGATCCTCCATTCAATTTGGTACAATAGACTTTATCAAATAAGCTCCTGATAACCAAGGAACTCATAGTTGACATACATTTCTGGATGTTACTGGAATTGGGACAAGAAGGAAATGAAGTAGACAGGTTGCAATCTCAGAATAAGAAATTTTGGAGAATAGTTGGCAAATTCTTTTGATGTAATTAAATACGAGAACAGTAATCTTTTCTTTTATTCTTTCTCTGCCCATTGTATTCTTGTATATTCTTTGGCTGGACATATGTCAATTTCAAATAAATTTTTTGATATCTTGGCTGATGAAATCTTCAATATTTAACGAGTGAATTCTTTTACTTTTCTTTTTTCAATCTTATTTTGCTCAAAGGGGCTGGACATTTGCAGAAAAGTGGTTACTATTATATCATTACTAAATTTCCCAAGTTGTCTACAAGTGAATTTTTGGTAAAAGATATTCCAAAATTTTATTATATTTCCTTATTCTTATATGAGACCTCTACTTCTCTTTCTTTTTCTTTTTTCTTTTTTTATATATATATTTTTTATATTTATTTAATTGATAGCAAAAGAATGGATTATAACCCTAAACATATCTGTTGAAAACATTGACTTACCAATTGAATTATAAAACTCCTGATTATGAGACTTCTTATTGAATCTTGCACGCACACACACGAAGATAGAGGATTTAAATGAGAAAAAAGTACTTTGACTTTGTATCCAACCATTAAATCTCAAAAAACTATTTAAAAAAGTTTTGCACTATTAAGCCTAAATTAGACATGGCAAAACGGGCGGGTCGGATTCGAGTCAGGTCAATCAAGTTGAGGCTTAAATGGGTCACGGGTCAAAAAGGGGTTATTTTAAGCGGGTTAAAAATAAGTTCAGGTCAATCAGGTTGCGGGTCAGGTCAAGTCGGGTTGACCAGTATTTTCACATGAATTTTTTTTTTTTTTTTTAAATTTTTATAAAGAAAACAACATGTATTTGCCATTTGGAAAGTTATGCAACAAATTACTTGATGTAAAATGTATTATTTTGAATTCACCACTTATATTAAGAATGAACTCAGTTAAATTTATTAATACTTATTCAATAATTTTAAAATTATACAAATCCTAACATTGCTATCTAAAACAAAATAACACAAAGATAAGTAAAATAAATACACAAGTTTTATTTCTACACAATATCAACATTCCAAAATATAAAACAAAATTACAAATGACTTATTAGATAACTCATTTGATAAAGAATAAAAACATATAAGAAATTTACAATCTTGAAAATTAATTTTATAATCTATTATCAATTGTAGTTGGCACTCTATTTCAATTTGAGATATACATTAAAGTTTGATTACTTACTACTTTATATATGGTCTCTTTTATGAATATCATATCATTGTTAAGCAACACACACTCTAAGAAATATTATAATTTATTTTGAAAAATCATTTATTTTGGGCATAAATTGTTAAAAAATAGGTCTAAGCATTCATAATTTATGCTTGTAAGGACTCAAATTGTAATGATCCTAACTGATATGGGTTTCGCACGTTAAAGACCCTTGCAATAAAATTTATAGAGCGTGGGCTGAAAGGCTAGGCCTTGGTCACTGGACGGTGGTTAGTCATGGTGTTCATGGTAGTAGCGTATCTAATAAGACCTTTCCTGCGGCACGGCCTGAGCGGCTCCGGTCCTTAGACCTTGTCCGAGGGGATTGGTATTCTTATAACTCTCCCTTGTTTAGGGCTCAAGGGACTGGGAGACGGTTTTTCCCCCTCTCTCTATAGTTGCTTCTCTTTCCTTTTTATACTAGCCTTTTTCCTTCCTTCCTACGTCCATGTGTAGGTTCAACTTTTTAGGGTTGATACTTGTCCCATCAGCCCATACCCAAAGTGGTTGGGGGTGGTTGTAAAAGCTGAAAAGCATTGCTCTGTCCGGCGCAGAGTACTTCATTGCAGTAATGGTTGCTTTTCCCTTGTCCTTTGTCGCTATCCTATTCAAGGGTCTTTTCCACGTTAATGCGGAGGAGTTTAGCTTTTCCATGAACTGTTCCTATATCGCATTTGCCCTTTCCCCCAAGGGCGTTTTGGGATGTCGAAGACAGAATAGTCCTTGGCTATGTCCCTAGGCCGTTTGGGTTCTCATTGTATGACCTCGGCGATATCCCTCCTCGGCTCGGGCCTTGGGCCCCAAAATGAAGTGGGCCGGGGTCACAAATTCTTTGGCCCCCACAATAGCCCCTCAAAACCCGCTGTTCGGCCCCTCGGACGGAGAGGAAGGTTTTGGTGACGTCGGGCTTATGTTATGGCTTGCCAAGCCTCATCCCTCATCAATGTCAGTGCCTTTCCATTTGCTTGGGACATGCTCTTGGTCATGAGACATTCCCTTAGCTTTGCTCGCGCCGCGTTCTTGCTGTTTCAGTGCACGAGGCGCATCTTTAATAAGTTCCCTTTACGAGGCGATGCAAATCCAACGGTTGAAAATAACGTCGGGAGTTGAGCGGGAATTGTCTCGTTTGTAGCCTTTCTTGGAAATCTGTACAGATTAAATGCCACCAGACTTGCCTTCCACATAAGAAGCAAGGTAGGAGATCATTTTCTTTACGTACAGACCCCTCAATCTTTTCAAGTTCCTAAACCACCTGCTGTGCTCAAAGTCCTCACTGCTAGTGGGATTAAGCCTTAGGAAGTGATATGGTTGAGGCGAAGATGAGGGTGAAGGGACCACACCCTCTCCAGAAGCACTGGGTCTCTCCGAGACTCAAGATGGCCCGATCAGGGCAAGGGAGACAGAGACTCAAAGCATCTCCCCCCCTTGACAAAGCGGGAAAGAAGCCTCTTCTTCCTTTAGCCAAAATTTGAAGCAGGTGCTGGTCGCATAAGATTTTTGGTGCGATAGCATCAAGGTTGCTCATCGTCGATACCATCCGCTCTCTCTCGAGTGCTGCTAACATGGCACTGGCCTGATGGGAGTCAGAGTTGGCATGGGGACTAGGCATCCCCGCTTCCTCCTCTCCTCTTTCTCTGGTGCCCCCTTTTGCCTCTACTTCTTCTTCTCTTCCATTACTAGGGGCATCCTGGTGCTTATGCTTCTTCTTCTGCCTCTTCTCCCCTTCCATTAATGGGGTTACCCTGACACACTTAGTCACCATAAGAGCAGAATTTTGAAGGATTTATGGTTTCCTTGTATCTTTTTCCTTTTTGTTTTTCTTTTTGCTTTTGTGGTTAGCTTCTGGTATAGGCTTGCTTGAGCCCTTCATTGTACGTTGTACTATTTCTTTGTATTAATAAAAGATGATTTTATCTTTATTTTATTCTAAGTATTCTTTCTTTTCTGCAATAGTTATGCTGTGAATGGATGTGCTATACATTTATACCCATATATATATATTTTTTCTGAACGATACTTGGGGCCGAGCCCCCCGTTAACAAAAAGCTATTATTTTGAACTTACTGAGACTAATAGGCATAATAATGCCGACATGAAAAAGGTTATACATATAAGATTAACCGAGATAATGGCTGAACGTTTCTGTATTGCGTATAAGGCGATCACTCGAGGATGGGTAACCCAAAATGAACTATCCGAGATGATCGCCGTGTACTAGGATGCTTAACCACATTCCTATCTACATTCATGGCCTTAACCATTTTTGACATGCGGTCCGAGGACCGAGGTATGACTATACCGGGCCTAAACACTCGTTTATATTGGTTTCTTCAGAGCTAGGGATTCGAGGACAGGACGGGATTTCCATCCTGTCTAAGACTTAATTCATTTTCTAATGACTAATCTCCCCATAGGTTTGAGTCCGAGGACCATGCAATACCTTGGTTCTGTCCAAAACTTAGATTTCCTTTAAGTAGTTGGTTTCCCTATAAGTTTGAGTCCGAGGACCATGCAATATCTTGGTTCTGTCCAAAACTTATCTTTTCTTTTTGATGTACTTGGTTTCCCCATAGGTTTGAGTCCGAGGACCATGCAATACCTTGGTTCTGTCCAAAACTTAGATTTCCTTTAAGTAGTTGGGGGTTAGCCCCTTGACAAGGGTACGGGGCGTTGACTTGATGCTGGAAGCCCCCAGAACTACCCATGCCACTGGAAACGATGGAGAGGCTTTCGCCTAGCTAGCCCCTTCACCAAAACTATATTTTTTTTTTTGGAGGGACCCTTGTCGACAAGGGCTCGATTCCACCATGACTAACTGTCGCCTGTGCCAACGTACAAGCCTTCCCACAGACGGCGCCAACTGTAAGGACTCAAATTGTAACGATCCCAACTGATATAGGTTTCGCACGTTAAAGGCCCTTGTAATAAAATTTATAGAGCGTGGGCTGAAAGGCTAGGCCTTGGTCACTGGACGGTGGTTAGTCATGGTGTTCATGGTAGTAGCGTATCTAATAAGACCTTTCCTGCGGCACGGCCTGAGCGGCTCCGGTCCTTAGACCTTGTCCGAGGGGATTGGTATTCTTATAACTCTCCCTTGTTTAGGGCTCAAGGGACTGGGAGACGGTTTTTCCCCCTCTCTCTATAGTTGCTTCTCTTTCCTTTTTATACTAGCCTTTTTCCTTCCTTCCTACGTCCACGTGTAGGTTCAACTTTTTAGGGTTGATACTTGTCCCATCAGCCCATACCCAAAGTGTTTGGGGGTGATTGTAAAAGCTGAAAAGCATTGCACTGTCCGGCGCAGAGTACTTCATTGTAGTAATGGTTGCTTTTCCCTTGTCCTTTGTCGCTATCCTATTCAAGGGTCTTTTCCACGTTAATGCGGAGGAGTTTAGCTTTTCCATGAACTGTTCCTATACCGCATTTGCCCTTTCCCCCAGGGGCGTTTTGGGATGCCGAGGACAGAATAGTCCTTGGCTATGTCCTTAGGCCGTTTGGGTTCTCATTGTATGTCCTTAGCGATATCCCTCCTCGGCTCGGGCCTTGGGCCCCAAAATGAAGTGGGCCAGGGTCACAAATTCTTTGGCCCTCACAATGCTAATTTAATACTTTGACTTCACTATTTTCACACTTGTGAATGTTTCTCACACATGTCTACAATTTTAAATCTATGTTTTTAACACTACTGTAACCGATTATCTTGGCATGTACTTTGCTATTTGTTATCTAAAAATCTTTACTCATTACAGAAGGCTCAACCATTTATCTTTCAATTAATTTGCATGCAGTTATGTAAATGTATCAATTGTTTCCTTAAAGCTCACAATAAACAATTAAACCAATATTGTCTTAATTTTACTATTTTTTTAACAAAAAAAAAAGTTTTAAAAAAAGGGTTCGGGTTCAGATCGAGTCGCTGGTCGAGTTGACCCGCAAAAAAAAAACACGGGTTGGGTCACGGGTCAACTTGTTTTTGCTTCGGGTCAAAAAAATTGGGTTCGAGTCGGATATTTTTTGGGTCGGGTCAGAAAATTCTGACCCGTTTTGCCATGTCTAAGCCTAATAAGCCTCTCCCCCTCCCCCCACCGAAAAAATAAAAAATAAAAAACCCTAATAAGACTCCATTTTAAATAAATACATAAATAAATAAATAAAACTATAACCTTACTTCTATGGTTTTATCCTCATAATTGTATTTGATAAAAGTAAATATAAATGACATGTCACCATATTTCTCAATTGTTCCTTAGATTATTAATTAAAATATTTTTACACAATAAAGCATGTTTCTTCTATTATTATTATTATTATTACTAATCGTTGACTTGTGCGATGCACGGAGAAGGTATTAAGTATGATAGATTTAATCTTAGTTTATTTACTACAAACACGGAAATTGAATTCGTAAATAACAACTAAATTATATACTAACAGTTATATGTCATGTACAATCATCAAACGATAATATTTTAAATTAATATAAATAATAATTCATGAAAATTTTATTAAAAATGACATTTATTATTATTTACAGTGCATTAAAAAACTTATGGAACATAAAAAAATTAACATAATTTGTTAAGGCACTTGAAATTGAATCTATTCCCCCAATGTACAACTTAAAAAAAAAATGATAAGTACATCTCTTGATCTAACTTCAAAATAAAATCTACAAAATAGGAATTGAATATGTAAAAAAATTTCATATCCCTAAATTTATTGTTTAACGGGTGTCTACTGTTACAATACCTGTTGACAAAACCACAAACCCCTTAATCCCACACTATCATTTGATCTAAGAAATTTTGTTAAAATCCATAATTCATAACCCTTAACCCATAGATTCCCAAATTTGATTAGCAAGCTATACTACACAATGTCAGGCTATCACTATTGATCCCCAACATTCATTTTTTCCATTCAGACCAAATATTAGGAAAACTAAAATCCAAAAAAAAACTTTAATATATCCATAAACATCATTTCAAAAAACATATGTTTAGAATTAAAACATACAACAGTAAAACAATATTCCTATCAAATTATCATATATATGTGTGTGTGTCCAACATAAATAAGACAGTTCTGAAACAAATTGTAATTTAGCCTAATCCTAACCCTCTATATTTGAAAATCCAGAACACCAAAAATTGAAATTATCATAAAAATAGGTGTATAAGAATGGCCAATGAACAATCTAGATGGTTACTAAATTTTATATATATATATATATATATATATATATATATATATAGAGGCAAATATTGGCCAAACACAACCAAAAAAAAAAATTATAATACACACGATAAAAACAAAAGAAAGAAAAGCTATGAAGATAAATTCATGTAGCTTGAGGATGAACAGTTTGTTGCAACATAGATTTATATAAGAGAGTAAGTCCGCTACACATCTTATACTATGAAGGAATTTGCATTGCATACAATCATACTTTGGAAGCAAGTTATAGACTTGCACGTCACTCTAAAAAAAACAACTCCTAATGGGAGTCTAAATACAATCTAATTATTTTGTATTAAAAGGAATAGTTGAAATTTGATTATTTTTTGCCAAATAAATAAAAAATTAAAAAAATAATAAAAGTTATATGATGAAAAATTGTGAAGCTACCAAAGTTTATGTGGCATAATGTGGAAGAGCCCAAAATAAGTCCAACGGCTTCAACTATTATATATTATGTAATGTTTAAAATGGTGATTAACATAATGTTTCTAACATAATTCTCCCAAACATGTCATTTTCTAAGTAGCATTTGCTCAATATATATCTTCAGCATCACCTTCAACAGCATGAGCAAGATTAGATCCCCCACCCTACAATCCAATGTCAAAAATGTTTTTCCTAGGGCCAAATGGCATAACTTTTAGTACATATTAGAATAACAATATAATGAGTCTATCCATATAATTAGTAAATATATATGGATTCACTTAATTTTGAATAGTAGGTTTACCTACCATCCATCCTTTTGCTAGGACGAAGTACCATTTTGAGTAAGAATTCATTGGTATCACTAATAAGTCCATGAATGTTGGGAAGTCTTAATTGAGACTGCATTGACAAACTAAACATCAATCAAAAGTTGGGTATAATTTACTTTTAACTGATGATTGATCCTCAACAGTAACAACATTTTTGTATTTACATATTTCTCTGCTCAACTTAAGAGTCCTGCTTGATGAAAAAAAATAACATTCAACCAAAAAATTAAAGAGCATACTCTTGAAGGAAACAAGAGCATTATATTTCCACAAAAATATTATACCCAACTAAAAAAATCACAACTTTGCTAATAAAACATAATTATATGCAAAAGAAAAAAATAATTGAAATCTTCCACACACAAGATTTGTTAACAGTGTACCTCAATTGCAAATCACCCATCAAAGAATCAGAGTATGTGAATTGGATCCTCAACAGAAACAACACTTTTGTGTGTGTGTGTGTATATACTCTTCTTAGAAGGATTCCTACATTATAAGAAAATAACATTCAAGTAATAGAAGAGCAATAAAAACTCTTGCAAGCAAAGAGAGCATTACATTCCACAAAAAATAATGCCCAACTGTGAATCAAATCTTTTCTACAAAAACAAAATACACAAATGAAAAAAAATTGAAATCTTTCTTACAAGATTTGTTAACAGTGTGCTCAATAAGAGTACCTAGAGTCATGAAATATCCATAATAAAAATTCAAACTAAACCTTCATAATATGATTCAAACACAAGACTAAAAATTAAATTAGAAACAATCTAAAACCTCATAAGAAGCAACAAAACAGATAAACATGAAAAAAAATTTAAAATATTTGAAAAGAGGGCTAGCCTAATTTTCAACTACATCATAACATGCATCTTCATCTTTGTCTTTCTTGTAGCGAGGAGTTGAAGACACTTTTTCAAGACCTCTTTCAGGTAATATAACGAACATCTTTCTTGTACATATAATAGTTAAAACAAAAAAAAAAAAAAAAAAAAATATATATATATATATATATATATATATATATATATATTGTGGGGGGGGGGGGGAAGCTTGTCAGTCAACAGTGGGCCTTGGGACCAGGATGAAGCACGGCCATGGCGGGAAGCGAAAACAGGGTTGGGAGACTTTTAGCCCAATCCTGTTGGGCCGGGCCGGGTTTGTTTAAGGGCCGTCCGAGGAGGAGTGTCTCCTCGGACGCACTAAATGGACGTCCAGCGCGTGCCCTGTCCATGGTGAGGAATCCTTCTAAATGAAGGAGAATGCTAAACGGGCAGGGGGCAACCACTACTGCCGCATTGAATGCAAGGAAGCTACTTTTTCAGCCGCATTAATGTGGATTGGACAGGAAAATAGTATTATCTTGGCCATTGCAACTCACAGGAAAAGGAGGAGGATGTCCTTTGGGACAGACACTCAAGTAGAGGCCTAGATGGTGAACAAGTGTAAGGTCATTATCAATTGAAGGAGGATATATAAGAGCAGAAAATCCCCATGAGAAGGGGAAGGAAAAAAGAGGAAGAAAAGAGAGACTTTCTAAAAGGAGAGCAGTAGGAACACTAAAGCAGCCCATGGACTGTTATCTCGTGAAACTTAACAAAACATTCCCACGTTCCATTTGTTGCATGACTCACCATTAATCACGTCCACTCTGTCAAGACCTAGCTCTGAGTCCCACTCTCTACAAATTCATTGTCGAGGGTCTTTTGGGCCAGAATCGCTTGCTCGCTGGGCCTGGGCCCCAAAAACCGTCCTTACAATTGGCGCCGTCTGTGGGGAGAACTTGTGTCTCGACAAGTGAAACCGCGAGAAATGGAAGGATCAGGTCCACGCCAAATAGGACGTGCAGATTCCCAACGACAGGACAATGTTATGAATCTTGAACGAGAGAAGGACCAAAATAAACAGCGAGAGGGAAGTGTGAACACCTCTCACACAGGAGAAAGCCGTTCAAAGGGGAAGGGTCGCGCATCCCCTGAGCAAAACAATCGAAGGATTCTGCTGCAAGAGATTGATGCCTTAAAGAAAGAGTTACGCCGAGCGCAGCGAAAACGTCCTTTACCCCGCTCGGACAGTAGCAGTGATGGGGACAACGAATACAAGCAAACATCAAGAACTCCTCCGAGCGAGACCTTTTCTTACGAAGAAGAGCGGCCTTACAAGCGCGGCCACAAGAGTCCATCTTACCACGGCACAGCCAATGATGCCATGAGCCGTGCTTTGGATCACATATCCCAATCGCCTTTCACGCGAAGGATAGAGAGGGCAGCGCTTCCTCGGCGGTTCAATCAACCGGCATTCGCCATATACAATGGTCGGACCGACCCAGTAGAGCATGTAAGCCAATTTAATCAGAGGATGGCCGTCCATTCTAGGGATGAGGCGCTAATGTGTAAGGTGTTTCCGTCCAGCTTGGGACCTATGGCCATGAGATGGTTTGATTCCCTCCCACCAAACTCCATTGATTCCTTTAAACAGCTGACACAGGCTTTTGGATCTCGCTTCATAACCAGCAGTAGGGTTCCTCGGCCACTAGATTCCCTCTTGTCCTTGTCCATGCGAGATGGAGAAACGTTGAAAGCCTACTCAGACAGATACTGGGAGATGTATAACGAGATAGAAGGGAATTATGATGACGTCGCCATTAGCACGTTTAAGAGGGGCCTGCCGACAGATCATGGCCTAAGAAAATCCCTCACTGGGAAGCCGGTCACCAGCGTGCGTCAACTCATGGACAGGATTGACAAGTACAAAAGGGTCGAGGAAGACCAGCAGATGGGGAAGGGTAAGGCGAAGGTTGTCCCTCAGGAGAGGCGGGACTTCAGGTCGGATCGTTTTAACAATGGTAACAGGCCGAGGGGAGATTATATAGGGCATCACGGATTTACTGGGGCTCAGGCGGTCCATGCCGTATTCCGAGAACCGCTTCATAAAATCCTAGAGAAAGTGAAGTATGAACCTTTCTTTCAGTGGCCGAACAAGATGGCTGGTGATCCTTTGAAGCGCAATCAGAACCTGTATTGCGCGTACCATCAGGAGCCAGGTCACACCACGGACGATTGCAGAAGTCTGAAGAACCTTTTAGATCGGCTCGTCCGAGAAGGGAAGCTGAGGCATCTGCTGCATCGCCCTGAAGGAGGACAGGAACCGTCGAACAATGAAACCAGACAAAGTACGTTGAGGCCGCCCATCGGCACAATTAATGTCATCCTCGCCGCACCCGGAAGGACAGGTTCTGCCCCTTTCAGGGTAATGTCAGTGAGCGGTCTCCCAGCTGAGCCGGACGACAGAGTATCTAAAAGGGCCAAGGTGGATGCCGCTCCCTTAATCAGATTCTCGGAGGATGATAAGCGGGGTACCATTCAACCCCATGATGATGCCCTGGTCGTCACCCTCAGAATCGGAGGTTATGACGTGAAAAGGGTGCTAGTTGATCAAGGTAGCGCTGTGGAAGTAATGTACCCCGACCTATACAAGGGGCTGAATTTAAGGCCGGAAGACCTTTCGCCGTACGATTCTCCTCTGGTCAGCTTTGAAGGAGCAATCGTCACCCCGAAAGGCATGATCAGGCTGCCTGTGCAAACGGACTCGGAAGTGGTGGAAGTGGACTTCATTGTAGTAGATGCGTATTCCCCCTACACAGCTATCGTGGCCCGGCCGTGGCTTCATGCGTTAGGGGCTGTACCATCAACCTTGCACCAAAAGGTGAAATACCCGTCAGGAGGTCAAGTAAAGGAAATAATGGGGAACCAGGGCATGGCCAGGCAATGCATGGTGTCGGCGATTTCACGACGGCAAAGTGGTGAGCCTTCCACATCAGCCGAGAAGGGATTATAGCAATTAATGAACTTGACTCCAACTGCGGGTGAGCGAAGACCAGCCCTGGAGGTAAGTTGTGAGGATCTGGAGAAAGTACTCGTCGGATCAGACCCTGAGAGGTTCTTTCAAATTGGTTCAGAACTGCCGCCCCAGGAGAGGTCAACGCTGATTGCTTTTCTCCGACAGAATGTAGATGTGTTTGCGTGGGACCCCTACGAGGCCCCCGGGGTCGACCCAGGTTTCATCTGCCACCACCTTAATGTGAATCCGGCTATAACGCCTAAAAGGTAGCCTCCCCGACGACCGTCGAAAGAACATACCGACGCCGTAAGAGAAGAGGTCGCAAAACTGAAGAAAGCAGGGGCTATCAAAGAGGTTTTCTATCCCGAATGGCTAGCCAACACGGTCGTGGTAAGAAAGAAGAGCGGGAAATGGCGGGTCTGCGTAGACTTTACAGACCTAAACAAGGCCTGCCCGAAAGATCCTTTCCCTATGCCCCGGATAGACCGGTTGGTAGATTCGACTGTCGGACACCCCAGGATGAGTTTTCTAGACGCCTTTCAGGGCTATCACCAAATACCCTTGGCCGTTGAAGACCAGGAGAAGACTGCTTTCGTCACACCGGTTGGGAATTATCATTATAAGGTGATGCCTTTTGGTCTGAAGAATGCCGGCTCAACCTACCAAAGGATGATGACCAGGATGTTCGAACAGCAGATGGGTAAGAGCGTTGAAGTGTACATAGACGACATGGTGGTTAAAAGCAAGTTAGTGCCCGACCATATTGAAGACCTCGGCAACGTTTTTCAAATACTGAGAAAGTACAAGCTACGGCTCAATGCGGCTAAATGTTCATTTGGGGTGGGATCCGGGAAGTTCCTGGGTTATATGGTCACTCACAGAGGCATAGAGGTTAACCCCGACCAGATAAGAGCCATCCATAGTTTGCAGCCTCCCCGGAACCCCAAGGAGGTCCAAAAGCTTACGGGTATGATAGCTGCTTTAAACCGTTTCACCTCGCGCTTAGCAGACAGATGCAGGCCATTCTTTCTCCTATTACACAAGTGGAAGGGATTTGAGTGGAATGAGGAGTGCGTTACAGCTTTCCAATAGCTAAAAGAATACCTCGCCCGACCACCTATTATGTCCAGCCCCGATGCTGACGAGGTCTTGTTCGCCTACATCGCCGTCGCCCCTCATGCCGTCAGCTTGGTGTTGATCCGAGAAGACAACGGCACGCAGCGACCAGTCTATTACGTGAGCAAATCACTGCAGGAGGTAGAAACCCGCTATCTTCCCCTCGAAAAAGCTATTTTGGCCGTCGTACAAGCCACGCGAAAGCTTCCCCACTACTTTCAAGCACACACTGTGGTGGTGCTAACGCAACTCCCCTTAAAGGCCATTCTACGCAGTGCGGACTACACCAGCCGAATTGCAAAGTGGGGGACGATCCTGGGTGCCTTCGATATCAGATACATGCCTCGCACTGCTATAAAGGGCCAGGTCCTCGCCGACCTCGTGGCAGAGTTTGCGGAACCCACGCTAGAAGTCATGCTAGGGGCTGATGGGAAGATGATCAGCACAATTTCTCAACATGAACACACTTGCTGGAGAGCGCACGTCGATGGCGCAGCGAATCAAAGGGGCTCAAGAGTAGGACTCGTTCTGCTCTCCCCCGAAGGCATAACCATAGAGAAGTCATTGAGACTCGGATTTCCAGCCACGAATAACGAAGCCGAGTATGAGGCGCTACTAGAGGGAATGTCGATGATTCTGAAAATGGGGGGGAAATCCGCGGACATACTCTCGGATTCGAGACTCATTGTGGGGCAAGTAAACGGAGATTTGGAAGCTAAGGACGAAAGGATGCAAGACTATTTGGTTCGGGTTAGGTACCTGCGGACCCACTTCCATCATTTCCGCTTGGCGCACGTGCCCAGAAATGGAAACACTCATGCTGACTCCCTCGCGACGTTGGCTACCTCCTCGGCCCAGCCCCTTCCTCGGGTCATTCTGGTAGAAGACCTCACCCATCCCTCAGCGGGGAAGGCCAGCGGAATTCGAGTACATACCATCAGGACAGGACCGAGCTGGATGGATCCTCTAGTGCTGTACTTAAAGCACGACACCTTGCCGGATGATAAGATAGAAGCCGACAAAATCAGGAGAAAGGCTACTCGATTCTGGTTGTCCGAGGACGCCAAGCTCTACAGACGCTCGTTTTCGGGGCCGTACTTGCTGTGTGTGCACCCAGAGGCCACTGAACTCATCCTGGAAGAGTTACACGAGGGAATTTGCGGAAGTCATACAGGTGGCAGGTCTTTGTCCCACCGGGCCCTAACGCTCGGTTACTGGTGGCCGAGCATGCACAAGGAAGCCTTGGAGTACGTGAAGAAGTGCGACCAGTGCCAGAGGTTCGCCCCAAATATACACCAGCCTGGCGGAGAGTTGAACCCGTTGTCCAGTCCCTGGCCATTCGCACAATGGGGCCTAGACATACTTGGTCCGTTTCCCAAGGCAACAGGGAACAAGAGATTCCTTCTCGTCGGCACTGACTACTTCACCAAATTGGTGGAAGCTGAGGCTTTGGCAAACATTAGGGACGTCGATGTCAAGAAATTTCTTTGGAAGAACATTGTCACCAGGTTCGGCACCCCACACACCCTCGTGTTCGACAATGGACTCCAGTTTGACAACAAAGCCTTCAGAAGATACTGCAGTGAGCTAGGAATTATTAACCGGTATTCCACGCCAGCTTACCCACAGGGTAAAGGACAAGCAGAAGCTGTCAACAAAACCATACTGAACGGACTTAAAAAGAGATTGGATGACGCAAAGGGAAGGTGGGCCGAAGAGCTAGCCCATGTCTTATGGACATACCGCACCACACCCCGTAGGTCCACCGGGGAAACCCCTTTTTCTATGACCTATGGAGCTGAGGCTGTCATCCCACTGGAAGTGAACTTCCCCACCCAGAGAACTGCCGCTTTCTGCCCCACTGCCAATGACAAACTTCTGGAAAAGAGCTTGGATCTCATCGATGAAAGAAAGGAAGGCACTTCGGTCCATCTAGCTCACTATCAGCAAAAGCTCAAGCAAGGTTACGACACCAAGATAAGGCCCAGACCGCTGGCGCCTGGAGACCTAGTATTGAGGAAGGTCTTGGGCACCACAAAGAACCGTGCGTGGGGAAAGCTCGGACCAAACTAGGAGGGACCATACCGTATCACGTCCGTAGCCGGCATAGGAGCCTACTTCTTGGAAGACTTGGACGAACGTGTAGTGCCACGCCCATGGAATGTAAATAACCTCAAAAGGTATCACTATTAATAAAAGCATCCTTTTCATTTGAGTTCTGGGTTCCTTGTGATTTTCTGCCTTGTATCCTATTTTTTCATTTAAGTACTAAACAGAACCAAGGTTTTGCATGGTCCTCGGACTCAAGCCTATGGGGAAACTAGCTACGTTAAGAAAACATAAGCGTTAAACAGAACCTAAGTCCTGCCTGGCTCTTCGGACCACAGACTTGGGGGAAATTAACCACGTGTATTTAAGTACTAGACAGAACCAAGGTTTTGCATGGTCCTCGGACTCAAGCCTATGGGGAAACTAGCTATGTTAAGAAAACATAAGCGTTAAACAGAACCTAAGTCCTGCCTGGCTCTTCGGACCACAGACTTGGGGGAAATTAACCACGTGTATTTAAGTACTAGACAGAACCAAGGTTTTGCATGGTCCTCGGACTCCAGCCTATGGGGAAACTAGCTACGTTAAGAAAACATAAGCGTTAAACAGAACCTAAGTCTTGCCTGGCTCTTCGGACCACAGGGCTTGGGGGAAATTAACCACGTGTATTTAAGTACTAGACAGAACCAAGGTTTTGCATGGTCCTCGGACTCAAGCCTATGGGGAAACTAGCAACGGTAAGAAAACCTAAGAGTTAAACAGAACCTAAGTCCTGCCTGGCTCTTCGGACCACAGACTTGGGGGAAATTAACCACATGTATCTAAGTGTGTGGAGGAACCCAAGTCTTTCTTCCCCTCGAGCCACAGCCTTGGTGAAATTAACTACTACTTTATTAGCTCATACTTAATCGCATTGTTTAAGTTACGACTGATGGCTCATCCTCGGGAGTCTACTGACATAGTCAAGATTCATTCATAACAAAGGCAAAATGGAAGCATCAAAACAAAACGAAACGAAGTTATATCATTCATTAAGTCCCAAAATATTTCGTTTTACACATATTTGCGAAGCCTAAGCAAACAAAAAGCAAAACCTACTACAAGCAAATCCCTACACTAATGCCTTAAACTTTGTCCTGGGCTGAGCTCTTCACAAGGACAACGGCCACGGGGATTTCCTTCTCGGCCGTTGGTTTGGGCCCGGCTTCCTTAGCCTGTGCAACAACGTCCCTTATCGTAAGGGCGTCCTCTGGCGATTTGTCCCTGGCTGGTGGCTGCACCTCCTCGTTTCCATTCTTGCCCTCTGGGATGTCGGCGCCGGGAGGAACGGTTTGGGCAAAGGCGAGATCTCCTGGGGAATCCGAGCCAGGGATCTCGCGAATATCCTTTGGGAAGAAGATACTCTCGAGCCTCCTAAGGTCGAAATCCTCAGGAACTGTCGCTCGGTCCATGGCAACTCCCCAGGACTCAGTAACGTAGTCCCTGCAAACCACAGCTACCTCTTCGGTCAGCTTGGCTTCAGTGTCCACCACTCCCCGTTCATAAGAGGCCGCCACCGCAGCCTCAGCCGCCTCCCTGGCCAATCTGGCCCCTTCCTTCACTTGTAGCAGCTGCGCCTTAAGGTCCAGGACCATTTGCCTCTCGGTCGCAAGGTTTATCTCAGATAAGTGAAGCTGTTGGCGCATGTCCTCGGCCTGCTTCATTGTGCTCTCAAGGCCCGCATTGGCGCTGTCCCGTTCCCTCATAGCCTCTTTAAGTTTTTCTTTTAGGCTCTCTTTTTCCAGCTTGAGGACAGCAGCAGCTTTCTCCGCGGCTACGCGGGATTGAACCTCGCCACTAACCTCGTCCCGCGCATTTTTCGCCCGCTCTTCGGCGATGTAGATTTGCTGGGTGATCTGCATGGAGTTAAGAAAAGTGTCGTTAAAACGAAAACAACGGCTAGATGAAGGTGGAGCAAGGTGTCCAACCTAGCCAAGACTTGTGTCTTACCATAGCGAGATCCCTCTTCAAAGACTTGAAGAGGTCTGGTTGCCCCGTTTTCCTGAGCCCGTCCATGTCGCGGGGTAAAAGCAGGGGTTGCTGCAGGGCCTCGGTGAGGTGAGACGCCTGCCCCCGTTGGGACTCCCAAAGTGTGGCATCCCAGGGAATGGGCGCGCCGTCCAGTTCCAGCCGTGGGCTCTAAGTACGTTGCGCCCTCCTCAGCGCTGCTTCGTCTCGGCTGTCAGTGGACTTTGCCCGCTTGTCCTTAGGCTCCTTTCCTTTCTTTTGCTGCTTGGTTTGCTGAGGGCCGACCTCACCCTCCTCCAGTTCTTCCACTGGCCTCTTCCGCCTCAGATTGGGCATGGGCTGAAGTGGGGGGTCGATGGATGGAGGAGGAGGAGGGGGAAGTTTAGCCGGAGCCTGCTCCTTGGGGGCGTCCTTAGAGGATTGCCCTTTGTTCCTGTTGGATAGAAGGCCCCTGAGGCCAGACCTTGGCTTCAAGTCCATCCCTTCTTCCTCAATCTCTTGACTAGTATCTACTTGTGCGACGACTAGACCGAGGGCAGGAGCTGCTGAAGCACGGTCTAAATCTGTGTCAGAGTCTGAGAGCTCTACAACTCTGGCCGACACCTCCCCTTCCTCGGCAAGTTGGAAACGGTCTATTTGTTCCTCTAGGGATGAATGCGAAGAACCAGCCTCCTCCTCCAGGACAGTCGCTGCAGGAATGGGGCGCTGATCAGGCAGTTGAACAGGAGGCAAATCTGACGAAGCAAGAAACCCTGGTATGGCAACGTTTATACGTGCCAATCTCGGACTTCCAGCCCTGATAGCTTGACCTGCTTCCACCAAGGATCGAGTAAGGGGAACAAAATCCAAGATCAAAGGAGCCGACCGTAACTGTCCGTCCTCGCTTACGAAAATCTCAGATCTCAAGAGGTAATTTAGAGCAGGAACGTTGACCAAGCTCAGCCGAGGAGATGTGTGCTTTTTGTCTGCAAAGATCGTTAAGTGAGTCATGTTAGGCCGAGGAGACATGCAACCATAAAAAAGAAAACACAACACAAACAAAGCAAAACAGAGGGGGAAAGCTCAAACTAGGGTCCTCTCCACGGAACCTAATTTTGTGGCACCCCACCTGGCTCTCCTGCCCTGGTCGGACAGTGAATGCCGTCATGCCATGGTCCGGAAACGATCAAATGGTCGTCCTTCAAGCCTTTGCTGGACTTGGGAAGACAGGATATCAACCTCACTTCATCGGACCTGGACTTTAGGTAGTATGAGTCGCCGAGCTTGTGGCATTCATAGAGATGAACCACGTTGCGCCAAGTTAGGCCGAGGTTCATCTGGTCGTTTAATACGTCGGTGCACCCCAAGATCCGAAGCAGGTTTGCGGTGCACTGGTAGGGGGTCAATCTATGACCACGCAGGTAGTCCCTAGTTATTCCCCCCATTGGGATCGTCATTCCTCTTTCCACGAAGGCTATCATTGGAATTACGACCTGCCCTGACTTCCTTTTGAAGACAATTTCCTCCTCGTGGCAGTACTCTAAACCTACCTCCGGTGGAATACGATACTTCGCCCTGAAGCCCGCCATACCGGCCGGAGAGTCTACCAATTTTGAAAGCCTACCCATTCCCCCTAATCCTAGGTAATGCGAAGGCAGTTTGCCTAAAGAAGAGTAGCGAAGAAAAAACGCGCACTTACGGGAAAGAAACTCGACGGAATCTTCAATAGAATGATGGCGAAGACAGGAGCGTACTGAAGAAGATTGCACTAAGGTCCTCTGAGTACTGGCGTTTTCGTCAAAAATGGGGAGTAAACGCCTTCAAAACCTTATATATACTCAGAGGAAGTTGGACAGGCATACTCCCGCCTAGAGTAAATAAAACGTTGTCCGCCGTTGATTTGGTTTCCAACCGTTGGATTGAAAAGGCGTAACACTCCAAAAGCTGCAGTTAACTCCCCCCGGGGCATTAAATGCCTTCAGCATTAATGAGGCACGTGAGGACACACGCACGCCCGGATAAAGTAGGGAACCGCAATGGACTGTCCAGCAATTATCAAAATCCCGTTTTTCCTCCTCGGATCAAGAAGAAAGAACCGGAATTTTGAGGGGCTATTGTGGGGGGGGGAAGCTTGTCAGTCAACAGTGGGCCTTGGGACCAGGATGAAGCACGGCCATGGCGGGAAGCGAAAACAGGGTTGGGAGACTTTTAGCCCAATCCTGTTGGGCCGGGCCGGGTTTGTTTAAGGGCCGTCCGAGGAGGAGTGTCTCCTCGGACGCACTAAATGGACGTCCAGCGCGTGCCCTGTCCATGGTGAGGAATCCTTCTAAATGAAGGAGAATGCTAAACGGGCAGGGGGCAACCACTACTGCCGCATTGAATGCAAGGAAGCTACTTTTTCAGCCGCATTAATGTGGATTGGAGAGGAAAATAGTATTATCTCGGCCATTGCAACTCACAGGAAAAGGAGGAGGATGTCCTTTGGGATAGGCACTCAAGTAGAGGCCTAGATGGTGAACAAGTGTAAGGTCATTATCAATTGAAGGAGGATATATAAGAGCAGAAAATCCCCATGAGAAGGGGAAGGAAAAAAGAGGAAGAAAAGAGAGACTTTCTAAAAGGAGAGCAGTAGGAACACTAAAGCAGCCCATGGACTGTTATCTCGTGAAACTTAACAAAACATTCCCACGTTCCATTTGTTGCATGACTCACCATTAATCACGTCCACTCTGTCAAGACCTAGCTCTGAGTCCCACTCTCTACAAATTCATTGTCGAGGGTCTTTTGGGCCAGAATCGCTTGCTCGCTGGGCCTGGGCCCCAAAAACCGCCCTTACATATATATATATATATATATATATATATATATATATAATACATAGAACTTCAGAACACCATGAAAAATAAACCTCTCTTGTAAGGTCAAATTCACATAATTAAGCCCATTAACGATATAATTTGTTACAATAAAAATAACAAGTCCGTACGAAACACTAAACCTAACAATTTAATCCCAATTTGCAACCAACATTAAAAGAAAGCTATAACTGAATGCATAAACTTGAAGGACATGTTAACACACAGTTATGATGAGTCGGAGATGTTGGAGTCGGGCTACACGTTCCTAGGTACTAAAGAATTACATTGCCACTGCCTTTTGAGTTTTGATGTGGAAAAAAAAGAAGAATAAAAAAAAAAACACAGGATAAATCAAATCTCATAAAGAGAGTATGAACCATTTCACGAAATTAGAGACATCTGTGCTAAAATACTAATTTCAAAGAGCTATACAATCACACATACATTATGCAAATCTACAATTTTACATAAGAACCCTAACTTGTTTGATAGGAGACCTCTATTTTTTAAAGTTCATTCGGGTTAAAAAAATTAATAAAATGAAAATAAATACTCCCTCCATCCCACTTTTTTTGTCCTCTATTCCATTTTGAGATATCCCAAAATATTGTCTTGTTTCTAAAAATAAAAGTCATTAATTTACTAATTCAATTTTTTGATAATTTTTTTTAAGAGTAGTTTTGGAAACTTATACATTTTTAAAAGGTAAACAAGACAATAAATGATGTTCCCTTAAAAAATTTGACTTTTCAAACAGGATAAAAAAAGTGGGACGGAGGGAGTAATAATTAGAGACGAATTGCTTAGATAACGTCAAGAAGAATAATTGATATGATATGAAAATACTATTATTAAGGCGATTTTTAAATTGAACCTTTTTATATAGTTTTCAAAAAAAGAAGAAGAAACCTTTTATATATTTAAATTTAATTAAATAATATATATATTTTTACTTAAAGTCTATCCTTTTAATTTGTTTAAATGCAAATTTGTTTTAATATTTTTAATGACTTTCTTGTTCATATGTATTTTTTTTATTGAGATTTTCACTTTTTATTATTATTATATTGTGTTAGTAACAAATTATTTGGAGAATCCTTTTGAAACTTGATCAATTTTTCACAATACTTAATTTTTTTGTTTGTTAACAACTAGTATATATATAAAGCTGCAAAAAAAAAAAAAAAAAAAAAAAAAAAAAAAAAAGAACAAATGGGTGAAAAGTGGTCCACATGCACTTTGCAAATTTCCTAAATTTTAAAACCTTTTTTTTTAATAAATAATTAAGTAATGCTACATTTACAATATTTTCACAAAAAAAATTTTTGTAAAATTTTTTTTGTGCTCGTTGCATTATAAATATATGTGTGTGTGTGTATATATTATATAATAAAAGTTAAGCTTTGAAGCTATAGTTACGTTAAATGACAACTCTCAACTAATTAGTAAATAAATTTTATATTATTTGTTATGATATATTTTCTCAAATTAAGGGGTAATATTTAATAATGATTTAAATTAGATAAAAATTTATCATTTAAATTTTAACAAATTTAAATTCTATTCAACCTAAAAGTCTATTATCAACATTTTCAAAACTTAAATCCCACACCACCCATGTTTTTGTTTTTATTTTTTCTCAAGTTGCATCTTATTAAATTAATATTTTATTAGGATATTAAGCTACAGGGCTCTTGACTAAAGGGGTCTATTCAAATGAAAAGTCTATTATCAAAATTTTTCTAAAATTAAAGATCCCACACAATACACGTTTTTGTTTTTGTTTTTTTTCCCTCAAGTTGCATTTTAGTAAATTAATATTTAATTAGGATATTAAGTTACAAAACACTTGACTAAGAGATAAAATTTAACGATAATTTAATTTAGTTAAAACATTATCATCTGAATTTTAGAAATTTAAATTCTACTCAAACTAAAAGCTTATTATAAAATTATTTACTTATTTAATAATTTATTATTACTATTTATTTAATAATTTAGTTTTAATTATTTTTAAAAATCGTTAGATAACATATAAATTTTCATCAAGCCGTGCCATAATACTAGTATATATACTAACATTAGGGGCCTAATTAATACTCTTACAGATATAAAAATATTCTTATTTGTTAAAATTTGAGAGCATTGTTTCATTCCAGTACGACTTAGAACACTATCTAATTGGTCTAATGGTAGAACACCATCTAATTGTTATTGGTTAAAATTTGAGAGGCTTGTTTCATTCGAGAACTTAGAACACTGTCTAATTGGTCTAATGGTAGAACCTTGTCTAATTGTTATTGGTTAAAATTTGAGAGCCTTGTTTAACATTGTCTAATTGGTCTAATGGTAGCCATTTATTATTGCACACTAAGAAACCGGATGACACACGAACACAACGATCAAGGACATGTGCCAACCAAGTAAGCATTCACAAACTCACTCTCGCCCACAAGTATTATTTAGGGCAGTTGCTTACTGGTATAAGCACCACAACTCAAAGTGAATACAGAAAAAAAGACGTAATTAATACATAATAAAGACACATTGAAAGAGAGATCTTGATGGTGTGTCGTGGATGGATCGTTCCTGTTGCATGTTTTCAACCAAAAAGATGGTGGTGCTTCTTTCCATGTGCCTCTTCATCTTCTTTCTTTGCCTCTTTCTTCTCATGATGCTCATGGAAGGCAAATCCCCCAGATCCAACTGCAACCGCTGCTGCAACCTCCTCTTCTATCTTGTGCCTGTGGGCATGCTCTGGATCTTTCTTTGCCTCATGCTTCTCGTGCTGACATGTATCATTATCCGGAAAAATAAGGAAAAAAAAAAAAAAAAAACTTTAGCCGTAATATTAAAGATGTTAAACTTGTTAACTACAATCCATTGTTAAACTAAATTGGCACATTCCATGCACAAAGTATTTGAGATCTAGAGGAAAAAATGTTCGAACTCCGAAGTTAGCGGCATATTTGTAATTATTTAAAAAAAAAAAAAAAAAAAAAAAAACAAAATCTATCCCACCATCACCATATATTGGTGATAACCAAGCTGTAGGTTTATGTTCCAAATGGTCCTTAAAAAAAAACCTAGGTTATGGTCTGTTAAAATTGTTGGATTTGGATCCACGAGTTATTATGTTGTTAGATAGGTCAAAAGTGAGAGGGGTGGAGATGGGGTTCGAACCACAGTAAAGATCAGTAGATAGATTCGATTAATAGTAATTACCAAGGTATAAGCACCAGCCACGGTAGCACCCAACTCACCAAGGTGCTCGAGATGCTTGTGGTGCTTTTCTTCCTTCCTGTAGTCATCGGTGGAGATGATGGTGGCACCATATCCTTCTGTGGTTGACTCACTGTACCTGCCACTAGTGGTAGCATAACCAGTAGTAGTCTTAGAATAAACAGTTTTGATGAGGATAAAAATAGTGCTTACTCATATAAGGCATAAGCTGATGGTTTCAGATAAAGCCATTAGGCACAAGCTGACGGTTACGGGTAAAACTGTCAGCTTCCTTTGGTAGGTGTCAACGAACGAAGTTCTAATAGGGGCAATGTGGGGAGTCTGCAAGGCGCACCTAAAGGTTGACGTCATCAATAAGCTAATGACAGTAAGATAAAGCTGACGACCCTGATGCAGGTTTACTTGCTACCCACGATTGCATATATAAGGAAATGTCTTGCCCTCCACATTTGACGCTACTCAAAGGATTCTTATAAGGAAAGGATCCCGCCAAATATGCCCAAGAAGACTCCTATAAGGAAAAGACTTCTACGCCAAGGAAGAGATGTTAACCCTCTACTACTATAAAAGCCCCAATACCCTCACTAACCAAGGTACGCATAATTTACCCGCTCTAGCACTTTAGAGTTGTGAGAAGTTCTAACTTGACCTTCGGAGGGTATTTGGCCGGCACCACGCCGGTGCTCTCGACAAGGTCTTCCTTTTTTATGTCGTGCAGGTGTCGTTTCGAGTACATGAGAACCGTGTAGCTTACTGGTGGTTTTTTTGGTATCATCAAGTTTCAACAGGCTTATCTTCATCCTTGTTGTGATGGAAAAGGTGGTGGTGGTGGTGGTGGTTCTCTTCAGCCATGGAATTGGAATTGGAATTGGAGAGAAAACAAATAAAGAGAGGTAGTTGAATGGGTTTTGTGAAGAAGTTGGGTAGAGAGAGCATGGTATTTATATGGGATATTTGCTCTCCCACCATTGTATTTGTGGGTGGACTTAAAGGTGTGTTTGGATATCGCTTATTTTGTTGAAATTGAAAAATTATTGCTAAAAGTACTATAGATAAAGGTAAAAGTTAATTAAAATAGTACAGTGGGACCTATAAATAGTGCTAAAAAGTGCAGTAGGGCCATGAATAGTAGTAAAAATAAGCTGAATAGTGAAATAATTTTAATTTTTCATTCTTACCCAAACACAAGCTTATTTTTATGTTGTAATGGGTGGTCAAGATTTGTTTGGCTTCACGGATCTTATTTTATTTTTTCTAATTCACGGTTTCTTGTTCAATTTTTTTAAAAAAATAAAAAAAGGGTTTAATGATATCAACACCTCTTTTTTTTTGCCCGCCATTATGCCCACCTATACTGCTTTAAAATTCACTTTAAAAAATCATTTATGCTAATCTATTAACTTAATTACTGCACAAGAGCTCTAGATGATTTTAATTTATAACTGTATAAATTCTAGATGATCTTAATTGTTTTTTACCCAATAATCTTAATCTTCCAATATGAGTCTTTTGGATAAATATTGTTTAAATGAAAGTTTATTGGCGATATGTGTACTATTCAGAGTTTATTGGCGATATACGTACTGTTCAAAGTTTATTAGCTGAATGAGAGAGAGGCAAAATTCCGCAATGTGGTTACCAAATTTCTGAGAAAAAAAGTAAGAGAGAGAATGACTCTATAAAGGAGAGAGGAGAGAGAAAAATAAATTTGGCATTCTTAGTGCTACAATTGCTACCCATTTTTTCCCTTCCTGTGACCAAAAAAAGACTGCCCATGACCAAAAATGGAGGAGATTGCTGCCCCTTTTTTCCCCATGATTGAAAATAGATTGCCCTTGACCGAAAATGGATGAGAGAGAAAAAGTTATATAAGATTAACAACAAAGATGATGTAGTTATTAGTTACTGTCACAAATTACTATCCACTGAAATAATATAAAGATTTTAAACAAAAAAAAGGATGATGTAAAGTCACTGGTCAATAATGTAAATATACAAGGAATTTAAGCAAAAAAAAAAAAAGAAAAAAAAAAGAAAAGGAAACAAAAAAAGTATGATGTAAAGTTACTAGTCAATAATGTAAATATACAAGGAATTTAAACAAAAATGAAAGCCAAGACAGAAAGAAAAACAAAGGTTTTTTTTTTTTTTTTTTTTTTTTTTTTTGAGATAGTTTCAACCTATGGCGTCTACTTCTGATAATAGTTCTTTATTATCAGACTAAGATATCAATAAGTTTTTAGTGTAGGCGGGGATTGAACCCCTAATCTCTTATTTAACCATCAAAGACTTTACCAGTTATATAAGCTAATTGGAACCCATAAAAAAAAAACAAAGTTGGTATTGCAAAATGTGATATAAAGGCAATAACAAATGTATTATACCTTACCTAGGTTAACTATATTAAATATACTGTCTAATTCCATTATCTAAGGACAAAGTTTGTAACCAATGACTATAACTCCACTCAATATCTTTTTATTAGGTGTAAATTTTGACAAATTTATAATTAAATTGCATTTTTTTCTTATGTTCTTTATATTGGCAAAATTTCTAGAAAATTAAAAATCAATAACCATGTCATCAATTAAATGTTTAAATTTCAATTTTTTGTAGTTTAAAATTATGCATAAAAAAGTTTATGAATTGAATAGTAAATAATATCTGATTGATATGAAATTTGACATACAAGTTAAGAAAATAAAGAATATGTAATTTAATGGTTAAAATTTCAAAATATATAGTAGGGTAAATTACATATTTAGTCCCTATCATTTATAACATATTTCAATTTGGTTCACAACCTTTCAATTGTATCAATTTGGTCCCAAACCTTTTAGTGTTATGTCAATTTAGTCTCTGCTGTTATATCTTGGATGAAAATTGATAACATGTTAAATGGTCAAAATAAAATTTTAGTGTATTATCACATTAATGAAAGCTAATTTTTTATTTTGGCTATTAGAAACATCATCAATTTTCATCCAAAAAAATAACAATAAGGACTAAATTGACACGGTACTGAAAGGTTAGGATCAAATTGACACAATTGAAAAATTATGCACTAAATTAAAATATGGTGCATAGAATAGGGACAAAATACTTAGCTTACCCTATATAGTAATATTAGTTTTTAACTTAAATTTGTAATAATTAGCTACAATAAAGGTATTTTAGGTCGAATGATATTTCTTGATATTCTAATTAAAAATATCCAAAATTAGAACTCCTTTTTTTCCGTTCAAATTTATATAAAAAAAGGGCGTAATTTGGGTATGCCGGTTTCTCTTTAACTACTAAAGGATCATCCAAAAATAATAGAATTATCTCAGAAAAAAATTAAGAAAATATTGTAAGAATTTCATTGTGTCCGTTGAAGAACTTCTTATTTTTGGCATCACAGAGAGACGAGCTCATGACAACTACCATGTAGTCAACCACCTGGCACAAAATATTCCAAGTCGACAATGCCACGGGCCCAAGGCGTTTTTGTCCTAAGCTCATGAATATTGAACCATGGTTTTACTTTTGCCGTTTTTGCATTTCGAGAAGGCCCAGAATCAGAGCTATTGTCTGAATTCAATTCCCCCACCTCAAAATAAGGGAAAAATAATCAGGGCTATTCTTTCCTTTTTTATAAAACAAAGAATCAGTGCTATATATATATATATCAAAGGACATAGCTATTTTAGCCCAAACCAATTTACAGAAGAGCGTAGCAAGCTAGCAGCTCAACCCTCAAATACCAGGTACTTAATACATTGTTTAATTTATACTTCAAAAGAGAAACGACCAAAAAAAACCCAGTTGATAAATTTTGAATAATCGATTTTTTTTTCATTATTTATTTATTGGGTTTTGTGTTTCTGGTTTCTCTTTAGTATGACATGCAATGGGTTTTGTTTGATTAGTATTTGTTTATTGTTATTATGAACTATCTTTTTTTGTTTGTAGATTAATGAGTGTTTTTTTTTTTTTTTTGGATGAATTATCTTTTTTTACAACCGAAGAATGAATGAACATTGTTTTACTTGCATGGCGTTGAATGCGAGTGCAATGTTGTTAATTTGCTTATTGGGAAGTTAAAGTTTTTTGGTAGAAATTTGAAGTTTCTGAATTTGGTTTGATTATGTTTATTGATTGGCAACTAGGAACCATATTGATTCCCAAGGGGTTGTTCTAGTGGTTCAAAGGTCTCATGAGATGCATTCTTCAAAACTCCCAGTTGGTATCTTGGGGCTGCCTCCAATTCTTCCATGTAAGTACCTGGTGTGTGTGGGACACAAGATTACAGACACCCAGGGAAATAGTCAAGGTCTCGATGGACTCTAGACACCCACATTATCAAATTGTGCCAAAAAAGAAGAAGAAAAAAGAACCTGATTTTTGGGTATTCATGCAAATTGGATGAAACAGTGTTCTGTTGAGAGGCAGTTGATTTACAATTAACTTGTTATGATGTTATATCAAGTTCCAACTTATAATCTGTTTGGATACTGAGAAAATAGATATTTTTTAATGAAAAATAAAATAGATATTAATGAAAACAAATTTGGATGCTTTTATATTCTTTTGGTTGGTTAGTATGATACAAAAAGGCTCAACATATTTGAATTTAATAATTGTAAAAAAACTAAGTTCTGGTAGTGTACTCTATCCAGTTATAAAGGAGCATTATTATCTTATTGTCTATGGGAATAATCACATCAATCTAATTGTCCTAATTTGTTTTAATAGCAAGTTATTTATTCGGTCAGGATAAACCCAATGGTTATTGCATGTATATGAATTTTTTTATGCTCAGAGGTGTTTTATAAATGCTAGGAAGTTTTAATTTATCTTGAATTATCCCTTATTGTGTTAACTTTTCTGCAAGTGATTCTTTTTATTTTGTTAAGTGTTTTAACAATCAGGAAAAGAGCTTTCTTTCTAATAAACTTGAGGATTTGGATTAATGTGCAGGGCTGATTTTGTTCATTTAGAATAGCAATTGACCGAGTATTTTCTCAGAATGGATCAACAACTGTTACGTTTATGTCAGGTGGAAACCAAGAGTTTGATATGGGTTACAGGCATGATGTTTGCTGCGATTTTAGTGTTCCAGTATTTTGAACTTCCATATGGTAACGTTCTCTCATCTTTATTTTCTGCCGATAAGGTTTCGGTAGTGAGCAATGGTAGCATCTGGACTGGACATTCACCAAATAAATCTGAGATGATTAATAACATGACAGTTTTGATTGGTTCAAACACTACATATGCTATTAATGAGAGAGCTAATAATACCGGAATCTTCAATGGAAGGGACAGAAACCCACAGGATGCTTCTGTACGTGATAGAAATGGAGGCACAAACCAATCTCTAAAATTTGATGAGGATATCAATGCTGATAAGGAGTCTTCATCTGAAAATTTGGTAGAGCCAAATAAAATTTCCATGGCTGATACTGTCAAGAATGTAGATGATGGATCTGCACCAGAGGAGGCTAGAGAACCTGAACAGAGTTTTTATGTCAAGAATGATACTACAAATAGTAACTTTTCAATGCATAAGATTGAAAAGGATGAAAACTCTTCCACATCAGTACATATTGAAAGTTCAGATGCTGGTTTTGCATCCCCTTCGCCTGCATTACCTCCTATGACTTCATCATATGCATCTTCTCAATCTGTTGTAGATATAGAAAGTACACCACCTGTTGTTGATTCCAACACAACTTTATTTGAGAAAGACAGAACAATGGCTCCCGATTTTAATGAAAACTCTGGGAATTTGAGAGGTGAACTCAATCCATTGGGTGATAATTCTTCCATTTTTTCCCTGAACAGAGTCACTGGGGTGAATAAAGGGCTTGAGATGCCAACCTCTTCAGTGGTTTCAATATCTGAGATGAACAATTTGTTGCTTCAGAATCGTGCTTCATACCATTCAATGGTATGTGTTAACTTCAGCTTTAGGTGGAGAGGATATTTTTGGCAATTAATATGTTTAAAAGAAAATGCTTTAGTCTTTTTCCTTAATGTTTCCATTTTGTTTGTAGACACCACAATGGCCTTCAGCAGTTGACCAAGAACTGCTACATGCAAAGTCACTGGTCGAGAATGCACCTATCATAAAGAATGATCCAAGTCTTTATGCCCCTCTTTATAGGAATGTTTCCATGTTCAAAAGGTGAGTAAGTCACATTTGTTGAATATATATATATATATATATATATTTTTTTTTTTCCTTATGGTGAATTTCTGTTTTAAGAACATGTCCTTGAGGTGTCATTACATGTGATATTTATTCAGCCAAAAAAAAAAAAAAAATTACATTTGATATTTTCTTCCCCAAAAGCTATGATTGTTTCTACTCTGACCAAGGTAACTTCCAAGTTCAACTAGAAAATATCAGAGCTCTTCCTGCCTCCAAATTCCCTTGTTCTCTTCCCTTCTTCCTTGCAAAGCAATCACACTGATAAAGTATTTGTTAGTTGTTTATTTTGCGCTGTATGAGCCATGGGTAGGACTGCTAGAAAGAAACTGCCATTTTATGTGTTCATGTATGTCAAATTCTTCCTTGTTCTCTTCCACCCCCCAACCTCCCAAAAGAAAAGCCTCTAATTTATTTATATTTTGGCTTATCTATATTTTAATGTTAGACCTACCTCAATTCCACCCAATGATTACCAGCTAAGCAAAAGGCCTTTGGGCAATGTTTTCCTAATTCCAAATAGGAAGAACATTCTTGTTTTCATGTTATCTAATTGTGAAATATGCAAATACTTGTTGCTTTTTTCATCATTCATAATTTCATTTTTCTTTCAAAGATGCTCAACTTTTGTACCTACAATCTACTTTGCAAACAAATTAGTAACTGTTGGTCAAGTACTTCACATCTTTGGCTGATTTATATCATCCAAATTTGCAGGAGCTATGAATTAATGGAAGACACTCTTAAAGTATATATTTACAGGGAAGGAAAAAAACCTGTATTACACCAGCCACGACTCACTGGAATATACGCATCTGAGGGATGGTTCATGAAGCTGCTGGAGGCTAACAAAAATTTCATTACTAAAGACCCTAGAAAAGCCCATCTGTTTTACTTACCCTTCAGCTCTCTAATGTTGGAGGAAACCTTGTATATAGCTAATTCACACAGCTTTGATAACCTTATACAGTATTTGAAGAACTATTTGGACCTGATTGAAGCAAAATATCCATTCTGGAACAGAACTGGGGGAGCTGATCATTTTCTTGTTGCTTGCCATGACTGGGTATGATTTTCAAGCTTCTTTTCAAATTATGTTTTGTAAATACTTGAGAGCATTTAGGACTCCACGGGAACTGATCTGGTTCCATTTTGCTTTACATAACATTTAAAATGAGTTTTTGCCAAAGAACTCTGACTCAGATTGCATTTTATTTTCCCATAAAGTGGGTTGAGGTTGAGGTTTTGGGTTCAACCCCATCAAGCGTGTGTGTAAATAACAAATTATTTATATGTGAATTTATTTTTCTAAAATAATGTTAACCTTAATTTTTCTTTTCTTTTCTGTATTGGAAGGAATGACCTAAAAATTCGTTTGTTCTTTACATAGAAGGCATCATATCCATGGCTTTAAATAGTATTCTCTCTATTCTAAAATGTGTGGCTCAATTGCCAATTTCTTTAAACAATTTCATGATATCATTTATATTTGGCAATGAAACCTTGAATTTTGGATCATCACAAATTACATTATACTGTTTTAATAAAGTGTCACTTCTTCAGGCCCCAACAGAAACAAATCAACTTATGGCTAAGTGCTTAAGAGCTCTCTGCAATGCTGATGTCAAAGAAGGTTTTGTTTTAGGCAAGGATGTGTCTCTTCCTGAAACATATGTGCATTTGGTTAAAAATCCACTCAGGGATATTGGAGGCAAACCTGCTTCCCAGAGGTCAATTCTTGCTTTCTTTGCAGGAAAAATGCATGGCTATTTACGGCCAATTCTGTTACAGCACTGGGAAAATAAAGATCCTGACATGAAAATCTTTGGTCGAATGCCTAAGTCCAAGGGAAATAAGAATTATCTCCGTCACATGAAGAACAGCAAGTATTGTATATGTGCAAAGGGTTATGAAGTCAACAGCCCACGCATAGTGGAAGCCATATTTTATGAATGCGTCCCAGTGATTATATCTGACAATTTTGTGCCACCTTTTTTTGAAGTTTTGAATTGGGAATCCTTTGCTGTTTTTGTCTTGGAGGAGGATATTCCAAATTTGAAGAGTATACTCCTTTCGATCCCAGAGAAGAGGTATCTCCAGATGCAGATGAGTGTCAAGAAGGTACAAAAGCATTTTCTTTGGCATGCTAAGCCTGAGAAGTATGATATCTTTCATATGATTCTACACTCAGTTTGGTACAATAGGTTTCATCAATTAAGCCCCAGATGATAGAGACACATTGCAGACCTTGTGTTTCTGGAGTTAAATTGAAAGAGTCCGTAGTGGGCAAGTGGAATAAGAAGCAAATGAAATAGGCAGGAGGACACTCGGTAAATTTGGTACAAGAATAGATAACAAATTCTTTTGATGTATATATTTTTATACAGAAGGAAGTTATTTTGCTGAGCATATATACCTTTCTCTTTTATCTTACTCTACTCTCAAAGTCAACTGCTAGTGTTTTCTAAATTCTTTCTTTTAAAATTAGTTGACCTCTTTGTTGGTAGTGTTTATTACACAGACAGTTTTACATAGTTTTACACACACCTTTTTTTTTTTTTTTTTAACAGCTCTTCTTTGGGTTGATGTATTTCAATATTGTGTTTTTTAACAGCTCTTATGAGTTTGTTTTGATTTTAGTTTGGATTAATATTAGTTGTTTAGAGAGTGGAAATTTCGAGTCTATATTAAACCATAATTTGACAATTTGATTTGCATATATAGCTGTATATTTGAATGTGCTCATCAATTATTTCAGTAATTAATATACTTCTTTGACTAAGTTAATATACTTCTTCTAGGCCAATAAAAAAATGTATTTATATTTATATATATATACACACACATATATAATCTTTTGCAAAATTTAGAGAATAAATTAAATTATATTATATTATATTACATTACATTAAAAAAGAATGGTTTATTCTCACACATCATGCCACAAAAATTGAAAAATCGGAATAAATGAGTGGTGTTGCCAATTTTTTTTGGGTTAGTTTTCTCTTTGATGAAAACATAGAGTAATCCATGGTAACAGCCCAAAATTTGTCTTCGGACGGTTGTGGAGTACAAATCCTTCCCATTACCTTTTGTATTTGTCCAAGTCAATAGACGATGGATACTTTGATATGTATCAAAATCCAATCATATTTTAATAAATAAAAAAATAAAAAAGATTTTTAGCTAAAACTTATCCGAAAATTCGTTGCCCTCTTCCTTTTTGGTTCAATCGTGCGACCTCATCTCTGAACTAAATGAGCTACGTTTAGTATCATAAGTTAATATTTTTTTTTCTTCTGAAATTGGTAAGAATTTAAGTTATTTATTTATTTTATATATGAATTGAAAAGTGATTAATAAAAGGGAAATGCTAATAGATACTCTTAGGACAATGACTAACAATCTATTTAATTAAAAAAAGTTTTTATGAGATAAAAAAAAAATTAATGTTTTAACAGTTTTTTTCATTTTCTTTCAAAATGGTGTCAAAACTTTCCTAAAATAGATTGTTAACTATTGTTCTAAGGGCACCTGTTTGCATAATTCTTGATAAAAAAATTGAGTCATGTGCGTAAGTTTATAGGAAGTCTTTGGAATTTGGATTACTTCAAGAGTTGGAGAATGGTGACCTCTATATTTCAGTCTCAGTTGCTATATTGTTCGTGATGTCCAAAGGTAACTACTGTTCTCACACTTCATTATAGATCTTTTTTTGTGCTATCTTTTGCTTGATTTACATCATTTTCTGGGTTCTTTAGTCAACCAAGGTAAAGCACCTTTGTAAAATTTACATTTTTACTAATAAAATTGCGATATCCTTGAGATTTTATATTTTTAGAATCACTATAATAACTTTATATACATTCGAGAAAATAATTATGTACTCAAAGAGGTTTGAGACTAATTAATGAACACCCTTGATTATCAAAAATCCAAAAGAAAAAAAGGGAAGGGGGGGCAAATTACAATTTACACATTTGTGGTTGGGCTGAAATTTAAGTTGTTTACTTATAATTTGAAATTTAATATTTTATCCACATGAAGTTAGTTCAATTAGATTTTTATAACCCATCTCTATTAAAAATAGAGTTAAATATATAATTTTACTTAATTTTTATATCTCTTTCCTTTCAAAACACAAAAAAAATAAAAATACAAGAACAAATATGATAAAAGCTATCCATTAGAATACTTGCATCATAAAAATTCAAAGCATTGGAGAGAACTTAAATTTATTTCAGCCACATTTGACCTTGTTTTGTTTCGTTTGTTGGGCAAGAAACCGTTTAGGATTTGACAGGGAAAGTACTAACGATGTTGAACACATGTTCCGACCACCGTTCACGTGAAAGTCAGTGAAAACAAATTTTTACTCTTATTATTATTATTTTTTACTTACATACGTAAAAGAAAATTAAACAAGGTCTAGACATGGATAGTAACATGACCGATTTAGCCTTTACCCATCGACTTATGCGAGCGTTACTACGAGAAGAAAACAGTCTTTTTACGACCAACTCACTCACGCTAAAAGTACCGATCACCAGCTACGAGGTACAACATAGGCAAAACCTCTGATTTGATTCATTCATCCGTTACCCCAAAAAAAAAAAAAAACCTAACAAAGCAGTTAAACAAACTTCAACTAGCAAGTCTAACACTTACGTAATATTGTACGTGAAAAATCTGTGTCTTTATTTTATTTTTTTTTTGCTTTGTAAATAAATATGCATTTATTTTTAATTTTTTTTACACAGATACGTTGAGATTGTTACAAGAAGTGAGTCACTAGTGAGGCTGATGATAAGAAGATAAAAAAAGGGGTAATCAGATCAATAGCAAAGTGTGTCAATGGCTTCAGAGAGCAAAAGCACAGTGGTGAAAATGAGGCCAGGCAATCAAGATGGTTCTTCAAAGGGAAAGCTTATTGATTCAAAGCAGAAATCTGTGAGCTCAAGCAAGCAGCCTGTTGATTCAAAGCTGAAATCTGTCACTGCCGTCGCAAAAACTGAGGTACCCATCTGGAATTAAAGTTCCTTGCTTTATTTATTTATTTTTTTTGTATAATTGTATTAATTCTTTTGAGCTTTAGAATGTTGTTTTTATTGATTGGTTTCTCAGTTGGGTGATTTGGGTATGTGGGATTGATGAATTGCTTTGCTGTGTATTGATTGATTGTGAGATTTTGAGTTTGGTATGTGGGTTTTGAATCTGTAGTAGATGAGGTGATTTGGATTCTGAAGTTTGCGGAATGGGTTCAATAAATTGTGATGAATTGGGCAATATGGATGTGGTTTTTGTAAATAAATTTGTACAATTTGCAATGAAAAAAAAAGGGTTTGAATTGAACTGCAGAACTGGTTGGTGGAGTAGTATTATTGTGTCTTTTATTGGATTCTGGTCCCTTTTATATTAAATCCTCCTCTTCTCTCTATCAACAATTATCTTGATTTCATATAGGATATTTTTTCTGAACTGTGAAGGTAAAATCAAAACCAACACCAGGATCCTCAAAACCAACATCAGGATCCTCAAAACCAGCATCAGGATCCTCAAAAACAACATCAGTATCCTCCAAAAAGACAACAACAACAACAACAACAAAGAAGACAACTACCAGAGTGAGAGAGAAGAAAGTGTATACTTTGCCTGGCCAGAAATCTGATCCTCCTGAAGAGGTTGTGTATCCATGATAACTAATCTATTGTCTTTTCTTTTCTTGAAAAATGCTTACGGTTATTTTATTCCACTTAGACCTTGTTTTTGCTGCTTTTTGTTCGCAGAGGGAACCCCTGAGAATTTTCTATGAATCATTGTCCCAACAGATCCCAACGAGTGAAATGGCAGAGTTTTGGTGAGCTTTCCTTCTATTCTTAGTCTTACAGCCTTTCTCCCTTTGTAAAGTATAATGAAGAATTTATGAAGCAAAAAGTTTTAGAACCTGTTCTTCTGCAAAATTTGAAACTTGCTTTATTATGAGTATTGTTATTATTTTCATTGTTTGGTGCTTAGACCATTGGAGGTCATATTATGAGGTTTGGTAGTGTTTAAATCATTGAGATACTATTAATCATGTTACTTAGAATTTTTAAGCAATTTCTTAACTATAAATGAAAACAATGGTTACTAGTTAGAAATTTAGAAGGAGATTCTTTTGCTCCATTGCCCAGTTGGACATGAGTTATGATCTTTTGTGTTTTTGACCTTTGGGTTGCATTGGCTGATGCTGCCTGAGGTGACAGACGTATTCTCTTGTTGGTTAAGGGTGCATAGAAAGCATCATAATAGTACAATGCGGGCTGCAACTTCTCATTGTATTATGTGGTTAATTTGGAGGGAGCAAAACATCATCATATTCGATGGAGTGGAGAGAGCTGTATTGGAACTTAAGTCTATTTTTATGCACTCTTTATTAGATATGAAGTGTAGAAAGACAAAGATAAGATAAATTTCATTTATGATAGCTAGAGAGAGAGAAAAAAAAAAAAAAAAAAAAAAAAAACTCTCTCTCAAACGCACACCCCACACAAAACTACTTCCTTAATGTCTACTGTTATTTTTGTGGCTGAAATTTCTTTCAATTTTCTCATCATATACATGTAACTTCTCAAAGAAGTATTCAATGGTGGGAAGACATAATGAGGGTATGAAAACAGAAAACTAAGATGGAAAATATGTTGATGAGTCTTTGGACTTTGCAACATGTTGGGGCAAGAGAATAGGCTAGAGTGTGGTGGTGTTGGTCTTTTATAGATGGGTGATGTAAGTAACTAAGGGAGAAGTCTCTTTCTATTGCCTGATTAAGAAGTCAAATGTTAGTTCTCTCTGCTGGTTATTCTCTAGGTTCTATTTTCAAATTTTTGTAGTAATTACTTTTTGGACTGTCTGTGAGAGTTGAAGTTGGAGGACTGGAAATGGGAGGTGCATTGATGCTTGGACATGATTTCAATGTGCTGAAACTTTTACGGGAGAAAAAAAGATGGTGAAAAAATTATTTCTGAATAATGTTTTGTAGCCTGTATCAGGGCCTCTGAAGCTAGCTGGGAGAGCAAATTTGATTAACATCCCCTTCGAAAGGGTTATGTTCAGGTAATTAAGATATCTGGACTTCGCACTTGATGATGGGATCCAATTCTCTGATGCTGCTCCAAATGAGCTTCTTGGGCCTTCGTTGGGTCATAGTATTGATTTCTTTTGCAGATTACAGTTATCTGCAGTCATTGGTACAGTAAATGTGCTGTTTCACATTTTCCACCCTAGTTTCTGGTAGGATGCTCCAGAACTTAAGGGTTGATAGAATTGATCATAATACATGTTTTTTTGAGTTTTTTCTATCATTTACCTGGCTTAGCAATGGTTTTATGTGTTAGTAATTGAAAATAGTGTTAAACGCTTGTGGGACTGGGCAGACATGAGCATGTCTTTGGTATAACAGACAAGAGACACTGTTGACGTGGCTTGAATCATGGAGGTGCACCAAATGTACACAGATGCAAACTAAAGTACATTTGGTGCACCTCCATGATTCAAGCCACGTCAACAGTTTCTCTTGACTGTTATACCAAAGACATGCTCATGTCTTCCCAGTCCCACAAGCTTTTAACACTATTTTCAATTACTAACACATAGACCATTGCTAAGCCAGCCAGCGGTCGAGGTTTCGAGGTGAGTGAGTATTATCATTCTCTATCCCCTTCTACTGTTGTTTCTTTCCCATGGAAAATGGTGTGGCAATCGAAGGTTCCTCCTCGGGTAGCTTTTTTCTCTTGGACTTTTGCTTTAGGCAAGATTCTAACTACAGATAATCTTCGGAAGAGGCATTTTGTCATTCTTGAGTAGTGTTATATGTGCAAAAGGTGTGGGGAATCTATAGATCATCATCTCCTCCTTCACTGTCCTATAGCATATGAGATGTGGAGTATGGTCTTTTGCTTGTTTGGTATTTGTTGGGTGATGCCGCAAAGGGTAGTGGATTTGTTGGATTCTTGGTCATGCAATTTCAGGCGACATCACAATATAGCTATATGGAGGATTGTGCCGCACTGTTTGATGTGGTGTATCTGGCGGGAATGGAATACTAGAAGTTTTGAGGGATGCAAACGGTCCATTCTTGAGTTTAAGTCTTTTTTCTTTTTTACTCTTCTCGAATGGTGTTTAGTTTTACCATCTTTTTCTTTTCTTTCCCTTTATGTTTTGCTTGATCATTGTAATTTGGTTTCTTGATGTTTTTGCCTCTTTAGTACATTTCCTATGTACTAGACTATGTTTTTTTTAATAAAATTTTTATGTTACTTATCAAAAAAAAAAAGTTTGCATCACATTAAATTATACTCCTTATATGCCAGGTTATGGACCCATGACCTTAACCTCCACCCTTTCTTATGGGGGAGGAGGTGCCATTTGAGCTAGAGCTCATTGGCAAGTAAAAAAAAAACAGTCTAAAATCTAAAAAAATTCAACTATCTAATAAATTAAAAAAGGAGAAAGAAACAAATTCCCTGATCACTCTCATCCAATCAAAAAGAGATTAGAAATAATGGTTTTGATTGAGCAAAGAGACTTTAGTTCCATCGCAAGTATCTAGCATTTCTCTCCCTCCAAATTCTCTGGTTTAAGTATTAGGGTATAAAACTCCACACATATGAAATTGTCTCTCCAACTCAACTACAGCTCCCTTACCAAATTAGGCATAACCCAAGAAATCTCAAATGAAGAGAAAACTAATGACCACAATTCCCTTGCAATAACATAGGTGATTAACTCTCTCTCATTGTACATACAATTTAACAGTGATTTCTTTTGCTTCATTAGGTTATCTACTATTAGAGTTTTACCTTTTGCTACTCTCCAAAAGAAAAAAAGACACCTTTGCCAGCACCATCGCCATTTTAAATGGCTTGTCATAAAATTTGCCACTGTTTCCTTGCAAAAAGTTTGATAATGAAACCACACATCAAAATTCTGATTTGTAGACATTGTTCAACCCATTTGCGACGACTTGGGGGTGAACTGGCCACATATGCGCTATACTCCAAAAAATTAGTTACAATTAGAGCACTCCATAATAGCTTATATAGCCTAGATCAACCTAGCACATGCTTAATATGGGACTCAATCAAATGTTTGATGTGGGACTTAGCACGTGCCTATGCAATGCTTTAATAGTCCAAATTTTCACACAATTTGGACTCAATCAAATGTTTGATGTGGGACTAGCACGTGCCTATGCAATGCTTTAATAGTCCAAATTTTCACACAAATTCACACAATTTGGACTCAATCAAACGCTTGATGTGGGACTTAGCACATGTTCCATGTAAGATTTAGTACATGCCTATGCAATGCTTTTATATAGTCCAAATTTTCACACAAATTCACACAATTTGGGATCAATTTATCTATATAAAGGAGTTGGTTCAATTTTGGTCTCTTAAATATGTGGTTGGTTCGATTTTGGCCCCTAAAAAATTGTGATGCCTCAATATCTTGTTAGTCACATAATAAACGGAAAAAACGGAGGGACCGAATTGTTCCCTTTTTTAAATTTTAGTGACCAAAACTGAACTTTTTAAATTTGAGGGACCAAAATGGAACCTACACCAAATTTTAGGGACCAAAAGTATAATTTATCCTTATTTAATAAATTTCAAAACATATACCAGCCAATTCTAAAGTGCTTCCATAAACTTACTCCATATGTATCCTTAACCTCTGCAGGGCATCAATGAACCCAAGGGTTTTTCTACCCTGCCTCAAAGAAGATCCCTAGCTGTAGCATATTGCCAAAGCCAACTGCTTGAAAGAGCTTGGTTGAAAAGCTTTTTAATACCTGAGCCTCTACATTGTATCGGGGACCAAACTGTAGCCCAAATCTCCAAGTGGTGCTTGACTTCATTCCCTATCCCTCCCCATAAACAATCCTTTTGCAATTTCTCAAAATCTCTTGGCAAATAGTATGGGAAAAACTGATATAAAGTAAGTAGGTAAGTTAGATACAGTGCTTTTGATTAAGGTGACTCTTCATCCTTCTGATAAATATATTCCCTCCCATCTTTCTGACCTCCTATTTAATTCTTTCCACAATAACATCATGGGCTGATCTAGTCTGATAAGGTATAAACTAGGTGGCAAACCCAAGTAGGTGACTAGAAGGGCTACAGAAAGTTAAGGTGATAGTAGAGTAGCCTGAGCACAAGAATATCAATGATGTTTGAAGTTTTCATGGGCGTACTACTTTTTACCGTAGATTCACGTGAGGAGTTAGCACAATTGTGTCTCCTGTCATTAATTGTGTGAAGCAACTAAGCAAGCAATGTGAGTTTAAGTGGAAAAGCACTGCTACCAAAGCATGTTTAAGAAGGTTAAGAGGAAGATGACTCTTTAAGGAACACTTCTTAAGGTTCACATATAATTCTCTCCTCAAAATGGGGCAAACTTGTGATGGTTCAATTGTCGCTCCTTAGTTTTACTACAAATGAGAATATCATCAAAGTACACTATGAGGAAGATGACTCTTTAAGGAACACTTCTTAAGGTTCACATATAATTCTCTCCTCAAAATGGGGCAAACTTGTGATGGTTCAATTGTCGCTCCTTAGTTTTACTACAAATGAGAATATCATCAAAGTACACTATGAGGAATATACCCATGAAAAGGCCTTAGGACTTGCATCAGCAGTCATCACTGGTATGAAGGTGCTAGGGGTATTAGGCTCCTAAGAACTCTAGAGGATGGATGTGAAACATTTAATTCACTCATTTCAAAATGGATGGATAGGAATTTAGGAACTCAATGGTAGAGTTACCCTAAGAACTATAGAGGATCCTAATCCTTACCAGTCTCTCCTCTTAGTGCTCTCTCTCTCTCTTGCACACGCACACATGCACACACTCACACATCCCCATGGGCTCTCACTTCATAAATCAGGTACTCTCTAACACCCCCCCCCCCCCCCCCCCCCCCAAAAAAAAAAAAAAAAAAACTTATCTCTCACCTTAGAAATTCTCTCTCTCTCTCTGGTTTTATGATTTTTTGGTATGGTTTGTGAATTTTTTTACAATAGACAATGATGCTTTTATATAAGGTCATCTACTACATTGCACTTAGACTTGCACTGTTCAATTATGATTTGTTTGTGTTGTCTCCTCATAAATAAGGAAACGTGATACATCAAGAAGATGCTTTTCGATTCCTCTTGAATTGAAGCTATGTTTTTATTTCTATTTTTCTAAAATTCATTTTGAGCCAAACTTGTTTTCTGGCTTAGAAAACAGAAAGTTGGTTTTGAAACCTGAAAACTAATTGAAAAAAAAAAAAAGTTTCAAAAAATGGCCTAAGATTCAAGTAAATAGTTGCTTTTATATTTCACATTAACTTTATCACATAAGCAGTATTTTCCCCATTTGTTCAAACTATAATGGCTAAGTTTCTAGTTTTCAGTTGTAGGAGTCAGTGTTCCAGTAACTTTTCTAATACAATGGGCTGAAGTTTTTTAAATAATGGTTGTAAACTCTAGAAATGTTACAAATATTGCAAAACGATTTTTATTTTATTTTATTATTAATCCTTGGCACCTTAAGTTCTGGATTCCATCTTCATGTAGGCAATTTGCAGTCTGCAATTAAGTCATTAATCTAAAGTTTTAGAGAAATGATATATCCACAACATTTTCACAACAAATCTTAAGTGTCAGGTTGTTACTAATTGTTATTGTTGGGGCAAAAAAGTAATCTTAGTGGTGGGTTCAAGTTTGAACCAATAACAACTAACCACCTATTATTTGTTGTGAAAATGTTGTGGACGTAGCACCTCTCAAAGTTTTATTATGTAAATTGTAGTCAGTAAAGGGAAAAATTATTGTTTCACCTCATTTGGCTGTACCCTTTCATATTTCTGCTCAGCATTGTCTACAAATTCAGTGCTCCAACTCCCATGACCTGACTGGTTGGCAAACAGTAGCTGAACTTTTGTGATATTAGGTGGACTAGGATTCGAAAATCCAAACCAACTTAAGACTTCTTTTCTGACGAGGCGCTCAGCAACTCAAGCTTTGATCCGGTGTACATTATTATAACCTATCTGCATTATACTGGTGTAGATATTAAAAATTCAACTATAACTAGGAATCTAAAGATAGGTAGTCTCCTTCAACTGTTTTAGAGTTTTTTCCAAGGGTTTTTGGAAGTTGTTACAGGCCCCTTGCATTCTAAATCATGTTTTAAATTATATTTAATATTTGGATACCCCAATAATGGTAATCATTGTGCACCAGTTCAAACAATTTGGTTGATCTGAAGTAGTTTGAACTAATCAAGCTGTGCAAGCTGTTAAACTTTTTTCTTGTGTTGAGGTTGGCCTTCACCATGACCCAAGAGCACCTCAGCTACAGTCCTCATTTAAATTAGTTCAGATCCTCCACATTCCTTCTCTAGTATTGTGATCCAGTGGTTCCACAGTGTACGCATAAGAGAATGTAGAAGATGCACCAAATACCCCACATTTTCTACTAAACTTTTACAACTAGTTAAAATGTAGCATCCATTGATAAATCATCTCAGACCCTATGGTTTAAACCATAGGGTCTGAGACTCTAAAGAGTGCATTGACTCGCTTTCTGTGGTTAACTTTCAGCCTAGCTGGGTTATTGCCAACATTGTTAGTAATGTCCTCAATTCTAGTGTGTCTTTCCTTTCATGCTCTTTTGTTTGGGTTTGGAGAGCTGGCAATTTTGCTGCCCATGTAGCTGCGAAGATTGCTCTGAACTCCAACATGTCTTTATGTTTTAATAGGATAGTCCGGTTTTAGCCGATGCTTGTAAGGCAGACTTCCCCCCTTGTATTTCCCTCGTTTAAGTTAATGACATTGAAGATTATCAAAAAATAAATGAATAAATGAAATCTGAGAACTACAGGTTAAAATTATGGAACTAAAGTGCAGAGTTGGCTTCTCAGAGCTTTCTTTACTTTATTAAGTTACTGTCATGTTTAAACTCCATTATATTTCACAACACAACAAATTAGAATTCTCAGTTCTCTACGACGCCTCGGGGACAAATTTTTTTCAGGAACAACTATTACATATATGGGTACCATTCTTCCCAAATACATGCAAGACCTAATGGCCATCTTACAAGCTCACTTCTAATAGCATTCATACTTTCCTTTGAGATCAATATTCTGATTTAACTTGTTCAAACTGAAATACATGGGGATGAGTTTCTTAATGATTTTGAAAGAGGTACTTGACTTGGACAATCATCACGCATTGTTGATGTGTTTATCCACTATCAAGTTGTTTTATTGTTGAATATGCCATATTTACCATTATTTTCCCGTGTAAAATAATTAGTGCTGAGTGATTGGGAATTAATTAACATAATTCAACTTGCAGGATGATGGAGCATGGCTTGTTACCCCTTGAAAAAGCTAAAAAAGCATATGAGAAGAAGCAGAGAAGGCAAAAGGAACTTCGAATGGGAACTCCTATTAAATCTGTAAAACCTCCAAGTAAACCTGAAAGTTCACAGAGGCAGCAGCAGGCATCAAAGAATGGCAATTTAAAAGCTAAGAAAAAAATCCTTAACGAGAGTGACGATGATGACGACTTCATTCGAAGTCCCAAGAGAAGGAAATTGTAAGAAAAAAGTCCCTTCACTGTCTTTAGCAGTGTAACTCTAGATATTGCTTCATTAGATTCCTTTACATTTAACTGCAAAAAGACTAGTGTTGTGAAACAACATAACAAATAATAGACATTCTTTATATATTTTTTCAATTTATGGGAATAATGAGCGGAGACGAATTACTGAATTCAAGTCCATATGGTGTTTTTCTACTTGATGTTCCAAATTTAGTTCCTTCATCACAAACTCTTAACTAACTCTCTTAAAAGTATATCTTGTTTCTCTGGGATTATTGCTTCAAAATAGCTTATTAACTATACTTATTGTTTTTCTTGATAGCCTGATTGGCAATCTTCATAGGTACTAAAACCTATGTAACCAAACAAATTTATTATAGCAATGTTTACTCTGCTTTTTCATGGACCCTTATGCTCTCCATCAATGTTAACTATGTGTAGCTGGGAAAGCCAAACGTGGAGTGTAAATTTCTGTCTGACCGTAAATTGAATCATAGATGGTTTTGATTATATAATTAGGATGTCCTTTGACCAAAAGGAGCTACTAAATGGCTTGTATTGACATAATTTAGATGAAGAATTCTGAATAGTTTCTCTTACAATGAAATCTTGACTATTTTTTTACCAAAAGATAGAAATTGAACGATTGCTACCTGCTTCTTGCTTGTTTGACCAATTAAGTTGCAATGTCTTCAAGACCAGTCCTCAAGCTACATATATATTATATAGCCACGAGTAGCAGTTGCATTAAAAAAAAAATGGAGCTTCTAAATAATCATACGAGTGTTATGGGAACACCATTAGAAAAAGCCCCAGGTTTCTGGAAAAGCATGTTCAATATCATACGTGCCTAAATTGCACGTGAATAGAACTGAAAGTAACAGTATCATTAAATGTGATACAATTAACAGCAAGAAAATTATATGATAATCTGGTCCACGACCACGTGTGGGATTAATGCCTAGAATTGAGCTCCATGAATGGGCTTTTATGGATCTTTGTACGTCCCAACAACTGACAACACACACACATGAATACTTATACTTTACAGTGAATTTACTTAGATTATGAAACCTTAGAGAGCTATCAGATCCGGTATTCAGGTCCCACACTGATTTGCATGGAATTAAATTTTGTAGAACCTTAATTAATATTTCTTTCAAGTATGGGCAATCCATGTGACTCATAAATAAGCATATGAAGCCGCAACACTTGCCTTCCACTTCAGTCCAGTCCCATTTAAATGCAAATCCAACCAAGTTTTAAGATTTCGAAGATTCATATGGTTGTAAGCATTTAATGCACTATGTAACAAATGTCTTACACGTGGTTTTGTTGAATGAAAGCAAAGGTCTCGGGGGAAAAAGAAAAAGAAGAAAACTCTTAAATTAGTACATGGGATTGTGTCAATAGCTTTCAACTTGTAGTTGTAGGGACACTAGATAGGACAGTTCCTGGTTGTGCTTAATAATGGAACTTTAATATTTTATGGATTAGATTTATAGTGAGTACAGAAAATGTTGGATACACACAAAATTTGACAGTTGTTTTTTAGAAAATTGAGATTGATGCAATATTTCTTTCATACTTCTTTGACTGGAAAATGGTTTGGAATTGGTAAAATGCCTAACTTATCGTATATTTTGTCCTACTTCTGTGACATTATATTTATATTTATTACATCTAAAAGCTTAAGATAAACATAACGATAAAGATGAAACACTCAGCGAAGGTACCCCTGTACTTCGAGAATTCTCACTGTCTGTCATGCAGTTACTTCAGCTTTGTGGTTTCCAGGTTTATCATTATGTCTTGATTCGGTTATTCTTTTAACAGTGAATTTCGACTGTGCCAAGCAACCCTATATGCCGATTGCCGAATGTGCATCAGCCCAAAAAGGCTCATAAAACAATCTGTGTGTCTGAGGTACTTGTGGGAAAAATCAAAACCAGACCAAGGCTGCTAAATGATTTTCCTGACTTCTTCTAGATAATCCTAGGAAGTAACTAATGGGTACCGACTGTTGTCTTGGGTTTTCATGGTTCTTACTTTATTTGTGTAGGCACAATTTTTTTAAAATTTATTTATTTTTGATCTAGTTAGGGCATGCACCAATCATCTATTTTTTTATAAAAAAAAAAAAAATTATTAAAAATTGAAAAAACTGTAAAATAAGTAAATTACTTTTTATTTTCACCTAAATTTTTTTTTTCTAGAATGGATAATTAATGTATACCTTAAGACATACATTAGTAAAACCATTTTTCTAATTAATACAACTATATTTCAACTAATATTTTATCAGATTAATTAATAAGTTTTCAACAAAATCCTACGTCCAAATACACAAAATCTATTTTTAGCTTTCTTCTCTTCTTTTTTCCCTCAAAGGAATTATGCCCTAAAATGTAATTAAATTGGCCTGATTAAGATCTTATTTGTTACATTGTTTGCCTCAATAAAATTTATACACAACTAGCTTGTAACTCCATACATATGCATGGATATACTTAAAAGATACACATTAAGATGCATAGTATAATTCTTACATATATAATTTAAATATTATTCATAGTCATTCTTTTTTCTTCTTTTTTTTAACTCTTTAAAAAGTCTTGTAAGAATGTTATTAGGTAGAAAATGTAAATTATCTATTTTTTTTAAATATTTTTATATTCATTAATTCTAGATTATTTGGTTTTTGTACACAATAACTTACTTGAATGGATATTTATGATATGACCTCATATTTGATTCCAAAATTAAGAAATAAAACTCTCTCTAAAAATAAATAATTTAAGAAACATGACGCAAAATTAGACTTCAATTGTAGAATCTAATTGGATTTTCTCTAAGCTTTACCTATATATATATATATATATATATATATATATATATTTATATATATAGGTTATAGATGACTTATAAATTTAAACTGTTTTTAGTTATAAAAAAAAGACTCATAAATATAAAATCATTCAAAGTCTCTCTTCCTCTAATTTTATATATAGTGTTAGATATATGATTATATTTTTTATGATTTATTTATATTGGACTCTTCGTTTTCTACTCTAAATTTATTCATTTGGCACAAAAATTAAAAAAAATTGATTAGATGGAACACGTACCGTAAAATTAAACTCTAAATGAAATCCAATTTTTTCACTGAACTAATTAACTTGGTACAAAAATTTAAAATTTTTGATTAGATGGAGCACGTGGCGCAAAATTAGACTCTAATTGAATTTCAATTTGAAATCTAATTAGATTTTCTCTCAATTTTACCTATTAATATATATATATATATATATATAGATGACTTATTAACTTGAATTGTTTTTAGTTCTACAAAAAAAAAAAAAAAAAAAGGCTCATAAATATATAATCATTCAAAAATTATGTTTTTTATGGTTTACTTATATTGGGCTCCTCGTTTTTTACACTAAATTAATTCATTTTGTACAAAAATTAAAAAAATTAGATTAGATGGGACACATGTCGTAAAATTAAATTCTAATTGAAATTTAATTTTTACATTGAATTAACTCAATTTAAAAACTTAGATTAGATAGGACACGTGGCGTAAAATTAGACTTTAATTGAATTCTAATTTGAAATCTAATTGAATTTTCTCTCAGCTTTACCTATTATTATTATATATAGATTATTCATTGTTAGGAAATTTAGAGCCCGGTAGGTTGATTTTACCAATTTTTTATGTCAATTCAATTAGTTAGCCAATTATACTCATGGATTCTGATTGCATTAAACAATGTACATAACCAATATTGCACTTTAGAGTTTAGATTCATTAATGTAGTTGGTGATGAAGAGATTTACTTGACATAAAACCTTAGGCCCACAACAAATAAACGAATCAATCTCCCTCTCTAATATCTGCTTAGGTTGACTTAAGTGTTACCTTATATATTTTGCATGCGTAGTATACAAAAGCTAAGGCAGAAGTAGTCGATCAAGGGCGGGCCTGAATTTCAGTAATCTCGAAGCTCGATAGGTCAAGTGCTGTTGTGTTTATAGTCAAGTTTAAGGGAGAAAATGGGCAAATGTCCCTTTCAAAAAAAAATCTAGTATTTTGTCCTATTTCCCAAACTAATTAGGGAAATACCTCTGTTATAACTTGATTGTCCAAAAATCGAGTTTCAAAACGCCACTATAGGGTCCTTAAAACGTCACTATAGGTATGGGGCAATTATACTAAAAAAAAAAAAAAAAAAAAATTGCATGGAACACGAGTTCATGGAGCTCGAGTTCCAAAACGTCGCTATAGGGTCTTAAAACATCACTATAGGGCTCCTTAAAATGCCACTATAGGGCTCTAGATTTTTTTTTTTTTTTTTTTCAATTTGTTATAACTCGATTGTCCAAAAATTGAGTTTTAAACTGAAATTAGATTTTTAAAAAGTCGAGTTTCAAAAGAGGGATATTTTCCTAATTAGTTTGGGAAAGGGGGCAAAACGCTGGATTGTTTTTTTAAAAAGGGCAGAGGCTAATTTTCTCCCAAGTTTAAGTGAAACTCAATTTGTCAAGGAATAATGCTACAGATATAAACTATTTTATAAAATATTTTATAAAGTGCTAATGTGGTAGGTGATTATTGGTAATAAAAAAAAAAATTATATTAATGATGGGCCTAGATGAAAACCAATAAGAGGTTGACCATATCAATATTTTGTAAAAATGTTATAAAATAATGTGTGTTTGTAGTACTACTCTTTTTCCAATGCAATCTAGCTAATAGTAACAGAATTTTCGATGAGATGCTCTCAAATCTTCGACTTGATCTTCATGTATACCACCAAAATTACATGACCCTACATTCGAGTAGGGAATATATCATAGTATAATATTATTAGTGTATCTTGTATTAAAACATGCATGAAACAAGTGCTAGCTCGATTGCTGGCAAATAATTTCACCATATATGTCACTGCCTTTGTATGTGCGCATATCCTAGAACTGGGCCAAAATGGGGATATACCCCTTTCAGCCAAACTTTCTAGCAAAATGCCCCCTGTTTGAAACTATTTAGGGATATGCCCCTGTTTTAAACTCAATTTTCTAAAAATCAAGTTTCAATGAAAAACTCGATTTGCTGAAAATTGAGTTACGAGCAATCAAACTTAAAAAAAAAAAAAAAAAAAAAAAAAAAAAAAAAAAAAAAAAAAAATTTGCATGGAACTCAAGTTCCATGCAAATTTTTTCAAGAAACTCAATTTTTGGTAAATTGAGTTTTTCATTGAAACTCGATTTTCTAAAAATCAAGTTTAAAAAAAAATCGAGTTTTAAAACAGAGGCATATCCCTAAATAGTTTCAGATAGGTGGCATTTTACTGGAAAGTTTGGCTAAAAGAAGTAAAACCCAACTTTGGCCCCTAGAACTGAATATCTTCGTATCAAATGTTGGAGGTGGTGAGAAATATCAAATTAAAGATCTTGAGGGCCTGTTTGGTTTGAGCAAAAAATGGTGTGTTTTGTATTTATTTTCAGTTTTTTTGTGGGACCCATCACTAAGAAATTTGTTTGGCTTTGTATTTGTATTCAGTTTTCATTTTTAGTATCCAAAAAAAATTAGATTTGAATACAAATATTGAATACATTTTTGGTGTTTTTATTTTCTTGAAAATGAATATAGTGGTATTTTCGTAAAAAAATCAAATTTGTGAGTCCCACTATCACTGACTTGTCACGTCAAAGAACTCTCTCTCTCTTTGTTGGTGGTTATCATAAAAAATTAAAAAAAAAAAAAAAAAAAAAGTGAAGAGAAAAACAAAGCAGAAAATAATATCAAACAAAAAAATAGATGGAAAAAAAAAGTACAAGATTTGAGTATAGAACATGAGTACAGAAAATGAAAATAGAAAATGAATACAATCTCAACACAAACCAAACCGACCCTAAATTTGGAGATGGTGATAACAATATCAGCCTATCAAGCTTGGCTTGTTTCTACCATCTATATTTGATTCGATTTCATATGGTATGACCCAGGTGGTCGAGGCATTGAAGCCACGGAACGATTTGCAAAATCAAAAAGTGTGGCCGTGGATTTAAGTTCCCTATCATTAATTTGTTTGTATGATAGCTAGAGGCACTTAGATTCACAAATTTCAACCGTGGCGACTGATAATTGAATATGGGACCAAACACGGTTTTTCATTAACAGCTCATGTGTGAAGGTACAATCATCACTTTCTAGAAGTATATACCATATGAAAAATGAGGATGTAAGAGGATATATGATACTATTTACTGGGACATGGAATTTGAAACATAATCATTGAGGCCGCCTTAGCTAGGAAGCCAAGAAAATTAAGTATTGTTTATTGTTTTTTAGGTTGAGTAAGAAAGTAAGTATTGAAGCCGCCTAGGAAGCCAGGAAAGTAAGTATTGTTTAGTAATTTTTTTTTGGCTAGGTAAGAAAGTAAGTCGTTGGCGGCAAGAGCATATTGGAGAGACTCTAATTAAGCAGTTAATATAACATATATTCGTATAGGAATATCACTTGACCCAAAAGTTTAAGTTTATGACTTAGGCCCAACTATGTTATATTAATTATTCAATGTGAGACTTTAATAACAATCTTTTTCTTATGTGTGAGTCTTTAACTATCTATGGGCTTTTAGACCTCTATTTAGGCAATGGTCAAATCCTACTCATTCATTCCTTGATCCAAAACTTAACCCTATAAGTTTGAACCCAAATATGTTATATTAATCACTTACTCTTATCATTATTATTCAATGTGAATGTGAGACTTCAATAACAATCTTTCCTCACATGTAAGTTTTTGACTATCTATGAGCTTCCAGACCTCTATTTAGGCTATGAACAAGTCATACTCACTCATTCCTTGATCCAAAACTTAAGTTTATGAGTTTGAACTCAATTATGTTATATTACTCACACACTCTTATCATTATTATTTAATGTGGGACTTAATCAATAATCTTCCCATTCTTTGACTCTCTATGGGCTTCCGAACCTCTAATTAGGTCATGAATAAGTCATACTCACTCATTCCTTGATCCAAAACTTAAGGCTACGAGTTTGAACCCAACTATATTATATAAATCACCAACTTTTATCATTATTATTTAATGTAAGACTTCACTAATAATCATAATAATCATCCAATTGCTTATGATTTTTTTTCCCGCATGTCATTCTTGACCTAAAAGCTTAAACTTATGAGTTTAGGTCCAATTATGTTTACTTTTCTGTGGGCTTCTAGATCTCTATTTGGGCCATTAACAAATCCTGCTCACTTCTCCTTACCTATGGTCATTTTTTCCTTCTTAGCTTGTTATTCTTGATCTAAAAACTTAAACTTTTGAGTTTGAGTCCAATTATATTATATTAATTACATACTCTTATTATTATTTAACGTGAGGTATCACTCATATGTCTATTCCCAACATAATTATTGAGGCCGCCCTAGGAAGCCAAGAAAGTTACCTATAAGTTGCCTAGACTGACATTTGACTGATTGCGTAAGACTTTTATCTAAATAATATTATCTCTAACCTAATTTCAGGTTGGGTAATCTAGTAATCATACATCAAGCCGTACACATGAATCATAAAATCAATTCCATGATTATCCTAACATAAATACTGTTCTAGTCGCTCTCCAAAACGCATGCAGTCCTATTTCAAGTTTTTTTGGTTTTTGTCCGTTACTATTTCAATTGACTTGTACGTAGAAGTATATTCCAACTTCTCGGAGTTATGAATGAGTACAATATGCATAGGATCTAAATGCTATACAGACTCTCTATAAAATCCAATATATTTACATCATTGACCATCCAATTAAAGTCACATCATATATATATATATATATGTATATATATTTTTAAACAGAAGATTTTGTAGAGAGTCGTTGTGAAATTCAAAATTCAAATCCATACAGATACGATCGCATGGCTAAATAATTATAACACATTTTATGAAGCTCTTGTATTTATCGTTTGGCCGGGCATTCACAATGACAGATTTTATGCATTTACAACAATAAAATGTACTATTCATAAAATGTACGATTCATAAAGTCTTACAATGATAAGGATCGTATATCTATATATGCTGGAAACTGCTTAATAAATTTTTAATTTTTTTATTTTTTTTATTTACGGCATATCATCTATAACAATTAAAATGTAGGGTAAGTTCATTTATTATGAATTTTGATTAAGCCACTGTGTAATCGTGGGTGACCACAAATTGAGTGCCACAGTTGGACCCAGGGTGCGACATTGTTGTAATGTGGTTGGGACCCAGATAGGGTGTGGACTCATGTTTGGTGGCAGAGATGTAAGTAAGGAGATCAATGCAACTACTACCAGTCTAGAAGGCTCTGTATTGGACAATCAGTCCATTCTTATAGGCCCCTACAACAATTATGTGGTATGACTATGCACTACCAAGAAAAAAGAAAAAGAAGGTTTATAAAAAGGGGAAATGCTAACGAATGCACTTAGAACAATAGTTAATAATTTATTTCAAAAAAGTTTTTAAGAAGAAAGGAAAAAAAAAAAATTAATATTTTGACAACTTTTTTCATTATTCATAAAAGTAGTGTCAAAACTTTCATAAAATAGATTGTTAACCATTATTCTAAGGGTACTCGTTAGCACTATCCAATAAACCATTATTCTGTTTTCAAGACTTCCAAGTGCTTGATGAAGCTTCTGATATTGCTGCACCTATAATGTCTTTATCTTTTAGTACTCTACTGAAAAAGAATTTTGGGACATTTTCCGTGGAGCAAGGTAAAGATAAAAGAGTGCGGAAAAGGATAAGTTTATATCAACACCCTATCTTTGTTGTCCTCTTAATGAATTCAGGTCTATGTCTGTGGTAATTCTATAAGCCTGTATATATGTGTTGAAAGTTGAAACTACATGTTGATAGGCATCTCTTTCATATTTTTCAGTGCTTCAAACTGCCTTTGTTTTTCATGGTTACAACATGATTAAGTCAATTTATATTTTGTATCCATTCACTTTTGTTACACGAGGCCAAAAGGAATTTGTAGGGATATGATCTTTTTTGTACAATAACTTGTGGATTCCGATAAGAAAACATTTTTGACAAACAAGTTAATTTAAAAGTATTGTTCATTCAAGGAGACAAAAAAATTTATAGGTCTTGATAATTTATTTTATTGGTAAAGTCTCTGATAGTTGAATTAGAAATTTGAGATTCAATCCTTGCTTACACCAAAAATCAATTGATGTCTTGGTCTGATAATAAAGAGCTATATTCAGTAATAGATGCCATATATTAAAAACTATCTTAAAAAAAAAAAAAAAAAAGAAAAAAAAAGAAAAAGAAAAAGAAAAAGAGAAAGCAACATAAACCAAGTTTAATAATACGCCATAATACCTTTTTCGTTTCATTCTTTGTGCTAAATATATGGCATAGTACCTTAAGTCATATTTGTAAGCGCCATTACTATTTTTAGAAGTAACTTGCTAGAAAAACAAGATGCTTCAAGTAGAAACTTGTTTCCGTCGGCACTTCTCCAATAAATGAGATAAACTACTGTAGTTTCTCTTTGTTGTATTGAATATATAGGACACATTGTGGAATATTATTAAAGAAAAACAGTTAGCAGAACTGTAGAAGCTTGGTGCAATGAATAACTGGAAAAGTTTTTTTGCGAGCGGATGATAGTATTAATCGCAATGATTTTTTGATTGATGAATTGGGTCCATGGTGAAATCTCAAAAGCTGTTTTGGTTTGAGTCCGGACCAAATGAATATGGGCCTCATGTTTTTGAACAATGTCATATTGTTAACATTTAGCGAAAAAATAAAAGATGATAGTGTTAAGGAAAAAAATGAAACAATGTCATATACCCACCGTATATATAATGTTCATGATTTTACATCCGATGTCTACATTATTTAAGTTTTTTACATTTAAAAAAATGAAAGCCGCGATTTGTACAAATGATTTACATAAGAACATGTGTGAAAATTACTGTCGCATTGTTAATTATACACTAACAATAGTTTCTAGGACCTCAAAAATATCAATCATAACAAAGAGATCTCAATAAAATAATACGAAAGTGGCAAGTGTAAACCTCTTTGGTTGCTACCTCAAATTATAAAGAAAATGGAGAGTGTATGTGTATCCGATTCCGCACCAACCAACTTGATCAAACTTTTTTTTTGATAATCCCAACTTGATCAAACTTGTGATAAAGATTTGTACAGATGATTTACATAAGAACATGTATGAAAATTACTGCCGCATTGCTAATTATACACTAACAATAGTTTCTAGGACCTCAAAAATATCAATCATAACAAAGAGATCTCAATAAAATAATACGAAAGTGGCAAATGTAAACCTATTAGGTTGCTACCTCAAATTATAAAGAAAATGGAGTGTATGTGTAACCGAATCCGCACCAACCAACTTGATCAAACTTTTTTTTTTGATAATCCCAACTTGATTAAACTTGTGATAAAGATAGATAGATATATATATTATATATATATGAAAATGAAAAGGGCAAAATGGTGATCTGCATGGGTGTATGGGATTGGTAAATAGAGAAGAAGATGAGATCATAAGATAAAGAAGATAAGGGATAAATGAACAGTGCAACATAGGTGAAAGTAGAAAAGATCAAAAAGTTGAAAATTAATGGGGTTGCGTGGTACCAGAGAGAGGGGACCCCATTCTTCTTCCATAGGGTCTACTGGCCTAGCAGGGTGTCCCATTTCTTTTGCAAACCTCTTCTCTCTCTCTCTCTCAAACCTTATAAGTGTTGTGTGACTCATTGGGAAATGATGGAAAAAAAGGCCTTAATGATCAATCACAAGGTGCATTCCCTTTCTCAGCTTATATAACCCTCTTTTCCTCTCATCAATTCAATTCCTTTCTCTTTGCATATTAAACCCACTTCATTGATCTTTTCAATCTTTGTATACAATCCAAACTGAAACTAGTCCTCCTCATTGTCTTTTTATTCTCTCTTTCACTTCCAAACAATAACAAGTTACTGTTTGACCAATAAGTGAATAAAAATGAGCATGAATGAACTCCAACAAAACTCAGAAACAGAAAGCACTTCAAACTCAAACCCATCATCCCCATCCTCACCTCAACAACAACAGCAACAACAAAACCCAAAAAAAACCAAGCGTAATATTCACGAGCGTGACTCAGGAAAACACACAGTGTACCGTGGAGTCCGCATGAGAAACTGGGGCAAATGGGTGTCTGAAATCCGCGAGCCACGCAAGAAATCACGCATATGGCTCGGAACTTTCCCAACTCCAGAAATGGCCGCTAGAGCTCACGACGTTGCTGCTCTTAGCATCAAAGGTAACTCTGCCATTCTCAATTTCCCAGAGCTCGCTGACTCTCTGCCACGCCCTGCTTCACTAGCCCCACGTGATGTTCAAGCCGCGGCAGCCAAAGCAGCCCAGATGAGCAAGTTTGATTCTTTAGCTCCTTCGGCTTCATTGTCTACGTTGGTTTCAGCGATGGACTTGTCTAAGGAGTCAGAGGAGTTGAGTCAGATTGTTGAGTTGCCGAGTTTGGGGACGAGTTATGAGTCAGAGCAGGATTTTAGTAAGGAATTTGTGTATGTTGACTCGGTTGATGGATGGGGGATGTACTCGCCGCCATGGTTTCAGACTAATATGGAGAATTTTGGAGCAGAGACTAATGTGATGCTAAATAGCTTTGAAGGTTTATTGTGGGAATGTTAATTGCTCTGCTTTTGTCATTTGTGGATGTGAATGTGAGTGTCTTATCCAATCTTTTTTCTTTCTTTCTTTTGGTTTAAAACCCTTCTTCTTTTTCTCTCAAGGGTCTAAAACCTCCCTTTGTCTATGTCTCCGCGTGTGTTTTATGTGTGTGTCTCTGTATTTTCTGTGATTAATACTAATCTTCTCTTTATCTAGCTAACTGTACAGTGTTAGGATTGGGAAAAAGGAAAATCAGAAAATGTCAATAATTTGCTTGGCTTGATTGGTGTAAAGTGTTAGCAAATCAAAGCTTCTTTCTCTAGTATAATAATGTAGCTCGAACTCCCAAAAAGGTTCAAAGTCTCGTCTAAGATATATAATCTTGTCCTTGGTTTTGTATCAAAAACGTAAACGAAATTCTATGAAAAATCTGGTAAACAAAAAAAAAAAAAAAAAAAAGTGAAATTTACCATGTTGTTAACTTGTTACCCTTCACCATTATATTGTGCTTTTCATTATTGAATTAAGTTAAAATGAAAAAGCAATCACAAATATATATATTTATAACATTCAATTGTTACAACAAATAGAGATGGAGATTTGAAAGCCGTTATCAATTTTAGTAACAAAAAAACATATAACATTATTTTAAAACTAAAAATACGTGTTTAAACACAGATACCCAAACCACCTTGACTTTTAAATGTTTTCATAATTAAGTGATACTAACCTAACAGTCTTATGAGCAATCGCAAACATAAAAAACGTCAACAAATGCTGTGCCAAAAAGCCTAGGTTCAGCTCAAGAATGGTCCCTAGCTATTCCCCTACCCCTTTCACTGATGGACTTCAATTCTGATGGTTTTGAATGTGCAGTATTTGGTTTCATGTGTAATCCTAATCAAAGTAGAGAGAGAGAGGGGGCCGTACCACTTGGGTAATGCAGAATTTAGCTTTAATTGGCAGAAGATGACAGATGGGTGAAACATTGTGAGCTGGGATTCTGAAGTGACACTTGAATTTTCCCAATGGGGTACCACCAAGTGTGTCTATCTTTTACTTGTTTTTGCCCCCCATTTGACCATTTCTTTATGCCATCTCTTGCATTTTGTTGAACAGGGCTGACATATAGTAAGCTATAATTTGGACCATTTCTCTGTTAAGGATTAATAAGACGAATAGTGTCCATCTATGATGGACCATTGATTTTTTTTTTTCAATTTTTTCTTATGGTGGACAAGAGGCAAATTACAGTAAAGTAGCCAAGCCACACGACCTTTCTATAGCCATAGACCGAGGAAAAACTCTCTCTCTTAAATAATTATGTTGTTGAAAGCTTGGCATCACTCTTTTCCTGGGGCGGGCTCCCCTCCCATTCTATTTTCTCCCGTTGTCTGACTCCCATTTTAACACAAATGAGAGACACGTGGCTAACATCAAATCCAAGGCTTAAAAATGAGCCACGTCTAACATAATGCCCTTTCTCTCCAACCTTTTTCAGCAGCTTTCTAATTCCTTTGAAAAACCACCTCCCACACTCCACCAAAACTTGCTCTCCACTGAGTTGAAGCCGGCAAAGAAGATCTTCGTCGTTTTGTTAATGGATGAGACCTCATCGGAATCGTTTACTGAGCTGTGAAAGAATCATTCATGGAAGGTTTAAAAGCTTCCTCTCCTTGAAAGCTGCCATGATATATGCTCTGCCGAAACCACTCCTTCACCCAACTCATGGTTTCTTTCAAAAGTTCTAATCTTTTATTCATTAATTTGTTTATTCATTTATCCAATTAATTTCCCTTTCTCTTCACATTTGAATCACAATTAATAAAACCCAATTCAAAGACCCTATTCGTTGTTCCGTTCCCCATCAAATTGTTGAAGCTGCTGAAAGAGTTTTGAGAATGCTGGAGATGGGTTTGGAGTGGCTGATCATTCTGTACTAGTGGAAACCATCAAAGATCATTTTGAAAGATCAATTTTTGTTACGGGTTATACAAACCCAGGAAAAAAAAAAAAAACGATGGAACTTTAATAGTATAACCTCTATTTTAAATTTTAATTTTGATTTGGTGTTGTTTAATCGGTCACCACCGAATGAAAAATGCATGATAATAGCTGGCTTCATGTGTCCCCACGACTCCGATCAAGTTTTGATGTTGTTGGGAAAAGGCATTACGGTGGCATGTGGACGGCGGTTTTTCTAGGGAGCTGCTAAAAAGGATTGAGAAAGAATGAGAGGGAATAATGTTAGACGTGGCTTATTTTTAAGCCTTAGATTTGTTGTTAGCTACGTGTCTCTCATTTGTGTAAAAATGGGAGACAACAGGAGAAATTAGAACAGGAGGGAAGCCAGCTCCTCTTTTCCTAATGATGATAAAGGGCCTGACAATAAATTTACTCAAAAAAAGATGAAACAGGTGTCAGGAATTTTCCTTCTGTACTGTGATATGGGTGAAAAGTGTGTTCAATTTAAGTCTTTGCTAGAATTTTATAATGACAAAGGAAAACCGAAGCCATCATCTTTTTTTGTTGCGAAATGGAATACAAAACAAAACGACCATGGATTTTTAAAAGCACAATCATAAATAATCATATCTTGGGGGGACCCTGCTTTGATTTAAATGTTTGACCTCTCAAGAAGAATTTGCTGAATAATTTAGGGGTGGATGACACCATTAATTAGCACTTGTGTATAAAGTGTTCACAGACCCACATTAATTTGCATGCTTCGAAGCGGTAAGAGACTAGACTAGAGTACAGCTTTCCTGGTAATAAAGGATTCCATATTTGTAACAAATAGTAATTTTCAATTATTAGAAACAAAGTCCTCCATTCATTCCTTCTTTTTGAGAAGAGAGTAGATATAATTGATGATTTGATGTTTCATTTTTTTATGCAAAGTTTTAGTTTTTACAAAAGTGTGGCGCTTTTACGTGTCACGCATGACGCAGAACACGTTATTTGCATGTTGAAACTTGAAAGCATTTAAACAAAAAAAAAAATGAAAAAGGTTAAGAGGTATTTGATACATGTTAAAAATTGAAATTACTGTTTGAAAATATGTATGGAAATATGTATGTGTGAAAATACGTGTAATGTTATTTAAAAATTGAAAATTGTTGTTTGAAAACATGTACCAAACACCCCTAAGAGCCGGAAGAATAAATATCATAAGGAGATTGGACATTATCAAACCTAAACTGTTGGAGACTTGGAGCTCAGCTTTAGAAAGGAAAAAGATTCTAGTATTTGTTTGCATTTACAATTTTACACATGCATAAATCTAAAACATAAAAGTGCACGTGAAAATGGTGGACGTAAAATAATCTAAAATCATTTTTAGTATTGTTAAATTGTTCTAAAATTTTACCCATTTACTAATATGAAGTTTGTGAGGGTGCTTTTTTTTTTTTCTTTAGCACATAGGCCCAAGGATCCTGGGCCAAATAGTTGTAGTTTGGTGGACTGGGCTTGGTTCACCGCAGCTAAATGGGGGCTGATTACGAACCAAGTTGTGCGCAAGTTACATAAATCTCCTCAAGGCAAAAATGCGATTCCTCCTAAGCAATAAAATATCATTATAAGTGTTTTAGTATCATAAAATGACCCTTTACTCTTACAAAATAAGTAAAATAGATGTTCATAATATTCACAATGAGAAAGAGATTGAAATAGAATATTTAAGGCTTATCTTTTATCGGATAAACATTTTAAAGAATTCCTTCACTTGGTACCCCGGGCGTAATGTCGTGGGATCCCGGGGCGTACTGTCGTGGGATCCCGGGGCGTATTAGGCCTGTAAGAACCCATAATCTCTGGTTCTCTGCACTATACAATCTTTCTCCATGCTTGTTATGTAATGGAGTTTTGTCCTTTCCTTTTACCTCTATAGGTCCTACACAAGAGCAGCTATACAATGCACATATCTTCAAATAATTGTTAGTTTCTTAGATTATGATATATATATATATATTAATACATATACATATATATGTAAATGAATTTCATGAGAATGATTCAGCCACGAGGATCCTGGCCCCAATTCTCACAGACTTAGTGCTGTTGCACAAGACTTGTGGGATTTGGAACTCAAGTCTAAGTGGCTTTGCTTGGGCAAAGGACTCAGCTTTTGGCTGAGTAAAAGGAAGAATTAACAAGCAAGAATATATGTATTAAGCAGCAAGAAGCAATAAAGGAAGATAATATAATAAAGAAATATGCAAAGTAATTGTTAGAAATCCTCATATCAATATGAGATATTTCATTACTTTTCTTAATTGTGGATTACAAATGTGCTCACTAAGACGTGATACAAGGTTCAAATAAGTTCAAAAATTACAGATTTCGATGGCTATTCAAGCCTCTAAGACTTGCAAAGTTTGAATCATTTTGAATTCAAGTATGTGCTATAGTGGCTGTTTCTGGGATACCGGGAGACGTTCCTCTGTTTTTCTTAAATTTTACAGAGTTCTAATGACTCTGTTATGATATTCTTCCTACTGAAAAATCCCCCCCCCCCCTCTTTCAACATTGGTTTTCTCTTCCTTTTATAGTGTGTTTTCTAGGGCTCCGAGGTACTAGTGATTTCTCTCTTTTGCCCCTCAGTGCTCGTGCTGTGACAGTTGCTTAGGGGCTGGTCTCTTCCCTTTTTTCTCATAGTTTTCATCTTTTAGTGATGTTTCTCTAAAAGTCACTTGCTGACTTTCCATTCCGGGGCGTCCTTGGGCAACTAGCCTTCAATCTCTCTTCTTTCAAGGTTTCTCACTTTTCAGACTCAGCTGTCGGTTGTATTTCCTTGCTGTCATTATTCCCAAATAGTTGGAATATTTTACTGCTGGGTTGAAAGTTCCCTTCTAGTCGCTTCTACTTATGATTTTCTCATTCTTGGTTCCTTGGGGTACAGCTCATTTGTTCATGAACGTTTGCTTTATACTTTCTGATTCTTTGCTGCACCACTGGGTACTTGAGAAGGACATCTCTGTTCTTCATTTCTTGTATTTCGTGGTACCTCTCTTGAGCTGTCTCAATCCCACATTAGCTGTGCTGCATTACCTGAGGATCCCGGGCCTCTGGCAGCCTCTGGGTATCCCGGCCCAGTTCTTTCACTGGATTTTGCTGGATTTTTTAATGGTCTTTTTGCTGGAAATCTGAACATAAATAGGGCCTTAATGTTGATTCTTCTTACTGCTTGAATTGGGCCTTCTTTACTTTTCATGGAATGGGCTTTCTTGTGAAATTTTGGCCTTCAACAAAGTCAAAATTATTTTAAATTGTGTGAGATAGTAGATTACACCTGTCATTCTGTTAGTAAAAATAAATGAGTGTTTGAAAATTTTTAAACACTTATAAGAAAAAAAAATTTAAAAATTCTCTTGAAAGTCGTTGTATCTCTTTTTTTTTTAATCATTATAAGTTGGTAGAGTATGACAATTTTTTTCTATATATATGGTTTGCATTTTCATATTATAATTAGATGAATTTAATGTGGACAATTAACGTAACCTTTAAACTTCAATTTGACCAATCAAATCAAGCCAATCCAAACAAATGGTTGACAAGGTTTTATTATTCCAATTATTTAATATTATTATCATGTAGCATGACGTGGAACCTGTGTTTAGGCCAGATCTTATAGGATTAAGACTTTCTGATTATGGCATAACTGAAATTATACTTAAAAAAAAAAATCCTTATATATCATTATTCAAATATTAACGAATTAGAGAACGATTTCTTATTCTTTTTATACTATTGCAAACAAATTTGGAGTAGCATGTATTTTTTCCTCAATCGATGCACTGTCAAAGATGACAATTTTCACAATATGTAAACTCACATAAAATTATACCAGTTTAGAGCCTTGTAGTTGAATTAACACATTTTTATGCATAAAGTGTTTAGAGGTTTAGGAGAGAAATGATTCAAGTTATGGGGTTAACAACATATTGTAAGTTGTAACTATCTTAAAAAAACAAAAACATAAAATGATACCACTTAGTCGTATCAAAATTCAATAAATGAGAGATTTGTACTAAAAAATAACCACCCCACTAACACCCCCGAAAGCAACAGTGAAATGTTGATATAATTATTTTGTACATACGTGTTTCTTATTTATTAAATTTTGATATGACTGATGGGGTATCATTAGATACTAGATTTTTTTTTTGAAGTGTGTTGGTGTCTATCTCTCTTCGTGTTTTCTTATAAGACATAAAATTTGCCACTTGCCACCCTCTTACCCTACCTTTTTTTAATTTTCTACCGAAAAAAAAAAAAAAAAAAAAAACACTTTGACATTGCCCAAAACGTCATTTCTTCATCACTATATTTTTCTCTGACTTATTCCCGAAAAAGAAAAAAGAAAAAACTCTTGCACTTTGACTTTTTAGTCGTTTGCAAATATTTTGAGGCTACTAGTGTGAATAATTTTTTTTCTTAAAAAAAAAATAATAAAAAAAAAAAAACCTCACACAAATGTTGAAAATATAACCACAATGGAGGAATATATTATGGAGAGTTTTGGATGGTAGTTACGGAGTTAACGTCTCCTGTAATGATAGTATGATACTCATTCATAATTATTCTTCATAATAAATAAATAATGAATATTTTTATACAAAATCGTGTAAAACACTACTCAAGAACAAGAACATACCAAAACTTTCAGTACCTTAAACAATTATATCTAGACATTAAACAACATACTAGTAAACTTTCATCTATGCCAATAAAAAAGCTGCAAATGCATGGATGGTACGCTTCCAGCAAAGGAGATACAATTAATAAAAGACCCCTATCTGTCACCCTAATCCATGTCAGATTTGCGTATTATCTAATGCATTAAGCTATCAATTTCATTCATTAATATCATTATCATATAGGGGGGGTCCTTTATTATCTCCACTTTTTTTTTTCTCAATCTAGAACCTTTATCATTAATTAATGAGACAAAATGGCAATTTCTTTTACATATCATCCTCATAGATGTCACCTTTGGTAGTTGATAAATAAACTAGCAAAAGACGAAAAGTGCATATTCAACGAACTAAAAGGATGTGAATCTTCTTTCTTTTTCTTTTTCTTTTTTCTTTTTTAAAGAAAAAAAGAAATCTACTTTTATTAAGATAAAATGGCTAAATCAACCTGAAAAATAGAGTAAACTTGTGGTAGAACATCCTTCATTCACACCGCATAATTTAAAAAATCAATTGTTAATCTAGCAAAACTATGATGAGCAACTTTATTACCGTCTCTCTCAGTATAAGAGTAAGAAAATTTTGAATAAGAACTAGCACAAATATGAGCATTCAAAATTTGTAAGCCATAAGACACCAAATCTGATTCCTCATTGATCAAAGCCTTCACCACTAACTTAGAGTGACCCTCAATTATTGCTCTGTCCATCGCAACCTCCAAACCAAATTCTAGTGCTCTGATACCTAACAGGCTAACACCAATTAGATTTTTATTATAATTTTTCAATGATTACCCAAAATATTTCCATATTTGGAATCCTGCCTCATGATATTAAGCATTTAAGCTAAAAAGAATAAGCCAAATTGAGTATAAGACAACAAATCAATAAAAAATGAAATAATGTTTTGATATGATCAATGATCTAATTAGTGTGATCATGATAAAGACTTTATAAGCGTTAGAGCGGTTTTGATGTTGTCATTCTTATCTGTACATGACTTTAGACATTCTTTATTTTAGTCGATTTTCCCTTGTTTATAGATAGATTTTGATCTGTTAAATTCTTTTACACTTTTGTAAACTTTTTGTATGGGTGAGATTGGCCTCAAGGAGAAGGGAAGGAGGAAATTCAAATTAAAATCCTCAATATACACTACAAAAAACAATGGCTGTAGTGGCATTTGAAAAACACCACTCTAAGTCTTAAAAATACCACTATAGGTCCCTTTGGACTATAGTGTCGTAATCTATAGCGGCGCCACAAAACGCCACTATTGTACCATAACTATAGATCTATAACGGTGTTTTATAAAAACACTATTATAGGTCCATACCTTATAGTGGCATTTTTAAAAGACTGCTATAGACCCTTATATTTTTCTTTAAAAATTGGCTAGAGCAGCATTTCGAACCGCCACTATAACCAACAACCATCAAAATCAAACACTGCTATAGACCCTTCCAAATGCTACTATAAGCCTAGTGTTATAAAATGCTACTATAGACCCTTGAAAACCTATAGCAACACCTTATATTGGTGTTTTTTTTTATAAACACTACTAGAAAAAGGCCACTATAGGCCCTTTTTTTTTAAGTGATTTTTTTTAAAATCCTAATTGCACTTTCCATAGTTATTTTCTTGGCTGAATTACTACTATATATCTATAATTTTTTTTTGTCAATTAGATAGTATTGACCAAAAAAAAAAAAAAAAAATAAATTTATAGATAGTAATTTAGCCAAAAACACATATCTATAACTAATAATACCTGGGATGAAATATGTACAGTATAGAACATATGTCTATTTAATTACATTTAGTATTTTTAAAATAGTTCTAAAAATTAGACATAAAAGACGGAAAATATTTATTAAGGTTTATTGTGTTTACAAGAAATATCAAATGTAGATCTATGAAAAATGGACCCGGATTCGTTAATCTAACTTAACTCAAAAAAAATATATGAGTTTAGTAGGATTTTTTTTACCCATGAAAAATGGGCCGACTTGAACATTTAACCTACAAATTACACAAGCTGACCATTTTTTTTCAAACGGAATGTTTTATTCGCATTTTTTGTTTTGCTTGTTTTGAATTTTTAACTCTGTATAAACATGTTTCACAATTTCACTTCTTAATATTTTCTTTATTTCCCTTTTTTTCTAAGTTCTTTCCTTTTCTCAAACACTTATATATTCTTTCTTAGCAATGTCTGGCCTTGAAGGTTTTAGTTTAGAGAACTTTGGCTTGTGTATTTTTTTATAAAAAAAATATATGTATTATTTAGCTTTTATTTTTTAGTATTTCTATTTATTTTTACTTTTATTGTAATGAAAAACAAAACAAAATTATTAAGTTTTATTTATATATATTATTATTATCACTTTTTGCATATGAAAAAAAGAAGAAGATTCGTATTGAGTTGATCATAATTTTCACAATACGTATAAGGCAGCCCTCTTTTTACCCAAATTTGATTGATTCGATTCGTTTCCCAAGCCTAATCAAACATTGGTCCGACCAAGAAAGCCATTGTGGAAAAGAACCTAACCAATAAGTTCTTGTGAATATGCTTCCTTAATAAAAAAGAAAAAAGGAAATAATTATATCAAAAACCTTCTGATTAAATGGCATTACTTTAGTTTCTTTAAATGAAAAATTCAAGATTTGAATCCCTCTCTCTAACTTGTAATGATTTTGTAAGCACTGAATTTATATTAGGTCCAATATAGGATTGGGTTATAGCCCAACAAGCCCAAACAATAAATTTGTAGAGCGTGGGTGAAAGAACTAGTTCTATTCGGTAATGAAGATGATAATATTATGCTATTTAGGAGAATCAAACACAAGTAAGATAAGAAAATCTGTCCTCGGCACAGTCCGAGGAGCTATGTTATAATGTCAAGTTTATGATCAAGGTTACAAGAGTTCTAAGGATTATTACAAAGTTTCTCTTAGTTTTTCTGATCCTTTTCTTTAGGCCACCTTCCCATGCTATATACTATCATCTTGGTATCATCTTTACCATACACGTGTAGGTTAGATTCTAGGAACTCATTCTTGTCCCATCCAACACCTCTCAGAACCATTTACTAGTAGCTGTAAGGCTGCTTGACCACTGTTCAGATATCACTGTAAGCGACTAAATTTCTCGGTTCGAAATGAGTCAAACAAGTGAAATAGTTTCACAAATGCGAATTTGTATTGATGATTGTGTGGTACAATTCTCTGTAATTACAAAAGAGTTATCCTCTGATTCGATCTCCTTAAAAGACTTGTTGATTAGATTTGTAGTAATGTGATTTTGATTCGAACACCCAATGTACTTCAATTTGGCTAAAGAATGGATCGAAGATCTTTGGAACAGAATTACAATGAATCTCTGGCTATGAGCTTATTGGAAATCCTTTGTTCTTCACGTTCTTCGTGTTCTTCGTGTGTTCTTCGTCTTCGAAGGTTTGTGGTGGAAGTTCTTCGGGACTTTAGAGGCTTGAATCCGTTGAGCTTCACTGATTTGTGATTTCTTGAGGTTTCTGGAGGCTTTTGAGCTTGATTCCAGTGAACTTTGAGATCTAAGAAGATGATTTGGATGATTCCTCTTCGAATGTTCTTTGTATTTGAAGGTTTGTGGCGGAAGTTCTTCAGAGCTTTGGAGGCTTGAATCCGTAGAGCTTCACTGATTTGTGTTTTGTTGATGTTTTCGGACCTTTGAGCTTGATTCCCGCAAACTTTAGGATCTAGGCAGATGGTTTGGATGATTCTGCTTCGAATGTTCTCCGATTTTGGGGTTGAAGTTCTTGAAGTTCTTGAAGGCTTTGAGGCTTGATTCCTGCAGAGCTTCTGTACTTCTGAGTGCTTCTGAATCTTCTCTGATGCTGCTTGTGCTTCAGATGGCTTGATCTCCTCCTGAATGCCTTAGGAAGGCTTCTATTTATAGGAGTTTAGAGGTGGGTGAGCGACACATGGCGGAGTCTGATTGGTGACACATGTCACAGCCTGATTGGTCCTCTTGTGTCATTGCTTACACGTGCGAGGCTGCTTGTGTCATCGCTTACACGTGCAAGGTTGCTTGAGTCATCGCTTACACGTGCGAGGCTGCTTATGTCATCGCTTACACGTGCGAGGCTGCTTGTGTTATTGCTTACACGTGCTGATGTGTGATTGGATTTTTCATGACACTTGGCAAATTTCTGTTGGTTTCGGAATAGTGATAGCAAAACCTAGCAGCAATATGTGGTACTTTGTAATTGGCTGTATTTTGTGGACTTGATAGTGTGACGTGTCAGCTTGTGATAGGTCGGGAATTTTCCCTCTCTACAAATGCCCCCTCGAGACTCGTTCATGCACACAGTTTTGGAGTGTGGTGTGGGAATGAGTTTCGAAAATGGATTTTTGTACTTGACTCTTTAAGTGAAGTAGTTGAAGGTGGTGGAGCTGTTGAAGGTGGTGGAGCTTTTAGCAGGATGAGATAATTTCCGAAGAGTAGACCCACCCATATGAAAGGCTTTGATGAGACCGAAAAGGGGTCTGCCAATATTTGAATGTACTTGCATGACCGAGCCTTCTCAGCATAGTTTAAGTTGAAATAATTTCAAAAGAGTGTTTTATGGTATTTGAAGTGGGTTGGTGAGGGGGAAAGTTATTTGCAAGAATTTGGATGTACTTACAAGATTGACTTATTTCAGCAGAGGTTAAGTTGAGGTAATTTCAGGAGAGTATTTTGGATCGTTGGTGGCGATCACAGGGTGTAGAAGATGGGGAAGATGAGAGAATGGTGGCTGGGTACAGCATGCAGAGTCATGGGGCTAAGCTTGTGTTTTTAAGAAGTCCAGGCGAAGTAATTTTCGAAGAATATACCTCGGATTACGGCGAGGACATGTGGGAGAGTGGTTGAATGCGCATGTGTAATTGTTTCACTCAGGTTAAGTTGAGGTAATTTCAGAAGAGTATGGATTCTGGTGATGCTGGTGTTGGTGGTGAAGAAGACGGAGATGAAGCGAAGTGAATGGGTGAAACATACACCACCATGGCGCTGACCCCGTACATTGGGGACCTTCTGGTGTAGGTGTCTCTGGGAAGTACACCTTGGGATCCGGGACTGACTGCATGCTGAATGAGGTCCGTCGGTAAGTCGTAGAATGTGCATGCATGATGGGACCATGCTGACGGACGTTAAGTTGAAGTAATTTCAGAAGAGTACCTTCTGAAATTCTTCAAGCTGATTTTAAGTTGGAGTAATTCCAGAAAATGTGTTTCGAGGTACCAGCAACGATGACCTTTGGGTCCCACGGTGGTGGGGACATGGAATAAGGCATTGGTGACCATTTACCGGCACCAAAGGCTGAATTCTGATGAGCTGGCACCTTGGAGGTTGTTTTAAGTGTTGATGGAAAACAATTTGTAGGATACCCCAACACTTTTTTACCATCTTCACCTACTGCCACTTGTTGGAAAAGCACAGAAAAATGAAAGATGGAGCTAACTTGTGATTCTGGTCTTAGAAACCAGCCAAGTTGTTGTTTGTTCCGAACCACTGCTTCTGCTGGAAGACCAAGCAATTGGAAAGAGACTACAGGAGCCCTGAGGTTAGGAACAGGCGTGTCCGCTGGACTTGGGTTTCCTGGCCAACCAAGTCCACGGAAGCATGGGAGGTTGATGCAGGCCTTGTTACGAGTAATTTTATGGACAAAGGTGGTTGTTAAGTGGAGAAACAAAGTTTGTTTGGATCTCAAAACTGCAATGATGTTGTAAATAGGGTTTCGACCAAACCATGGGAGGGTTGATCTCAAATCGATTATGAAGCAATATTGGTTGCTAGGTGTTGAGAATGATGAGGCCATAGTGAGAAATGGCTGTGAAAATGAGGACTTGAAAATCTGAAAGAAGCAAACTTTCATTTCATGATTCAGTGTGTTTTTTTTTTTTTTTTGATGAGTTCTTGATGAATCCGGCCCTTCTATTTATAGTGGAGAGACGAAGAATGGTAGATAGGTAGTTGAGAACGGTAGTTGAGAATTTTTGGTGAGAACGGTAGATGGGAATGGTAGGTGGGAATGGTAGGCATCGAATGAGAATGGTAAGTTGGAGACTGGTAGGCACCGAACAGGAATGGTAGGTTGAACTAATGACTCGGTGTAATTTCAAGTTCGAGACACACTTGTGAGAGTTCATTTGTATTTTGAGAGGGAAGTTTTGATGAAGTCTGGAGAATAACCCTGAGGGGATCTCAATTAAATGGATGAATCTGAAATTTTGATCTCAGGAGCTTAAGCTTTGGACATCGTCAGTACTTCAAAGATGTGGGTTTGATTGGTGATCACCAAATCCAAAATAAATAAGTGGATTTCAAAATCAGAATCTTTGAGAAAGTTCGAACAGGACAAGCTTTGCTCGAATGTCTTGATTCTTGGTCAAAGTTCACTTTAAAGCCAACAGTTGTAGAATCACACCATTTGAGCAATTTTGGATTCTCAAATGAAGAAATAGACCCCAAATTTGGAATGTACATGAAAAATTAAGCAAGGCAAATGTGGCTTGAAAATTTTGACTTTAGGTTGATTTCAACATAAAAGTCAACTGTCTTGGAATTTGAGCCATTTGTGCAATTTTCGAGTCTCAAATGATGAAATGGACTCCAAAATCGGAATGTACACGAAAAATTGAGTAAGATAGGTCCATCTTAAAAATTTTGATGTTTGGTCAACATTTGCACAAAAGTCAACTCTTTTGGAAATTGGACGTTTGCACAATTTTCGAGCCTCGAATGAAGAAATGGGTCCCAAAATCGGAATGTACTCGAAAAATTGAGTAGGACAGGTCCGTTTTGAAATTTTTGACTTTTTGGTCATGGTCAAAGGTCTGCTTAATCAAAGAAAACCTTTTTTTTTTTTTTTTTTTTTTTTTTTTAATTTCAGGCGGTTCGGATCCAGGTCAAACCGGGTCGGTCTGGGTTGAATGGTCAGACCGTGTGGAGGATGACGTCATCCATGACGTCACAGAGCTGAGGACGCGTGTGGCACGTGTGGATGATGACGTCATAGGGCACGTGTGGCACGTGCGAGTGCCTGGCCGTCGGTGTCGGCGCGTGTAAGCGCGTGAAACTGAAGGCAGCGCTTGTCGGAGCTCCAAGAGGCGCGTGGCGGCGTGTGGCTGTGTTTCTGGCCTTGAAATTTTCAGGTTTTGTAGTTCTTAGGCCGTACAAGACCCCTGTATGGTCAGTTTTGTAAATTTCTGAGCAGGTTTGCACAAATTTGAAGGATTAGGCCGCGGATCGTTGCTAGCCTGTGGCGGCGCGTGGAGGCACGTGCCTGGGTTTTTGGACCTGAAATTTCTGGGTTTTGTAGATCGTGGGCCGAAGGATCTAGTGATGGCACCCGTTTTGTGAAAATTTTCTCAGACTTGTGCAGATTTGAATGAGAAACCCGCGGGACGTTTAGGAGTTTGTGGCCGCTCGTGGCAGCGCATCTGGGCCTGGAATTTTCAGGTTTGGTGGATCGAAGGCTGTAGAAGACTTCTGTGATGTCGGTTTCTTGGATCTATAGTCTTCGGCGGCTCTGACAGTGTTAAGCATGTGTTTCTGCTTTCAAGGTCGGCAGCTTTGAAAAATATGTGGGCTAGATTTTCATCCCAGGTCTAGTGCAGTAGTTTTTTAGATGACATGCGTACTTTTGCAGGCCTATAAGCCATCTTTTCTGAGGTCTAGCGTAATATTTTCTTCCTGACAGTATGATACATTTATGAACACCATTTTCTTTTCAAGGTTTGGCGCAGGCTTCTTTGACCTTTAGTGTTTGTAGAATCTGACTTTGAGCTCCACAAATCTCTATATAAGGCCATTCAAGACATGCACTAACTTGTACAAGCAGCATCTCTGATGAGTAGCATAATTCTCTAAGCTTAGAGAAATTATGCCTTTCTCTTCTTCTCCCTTTTTTTTTTATTATTTACATATATATATATATATATATATATATATATATATTTTCTTTATGACTTGCTTTATTCGTACTGATTTTTTTTTTTTCACAGGCTAGATATTGGAAATGAAGCTCTCTCTTTGATTTTTTTTTTTTAGACGTACCATGAGATTTTCTTCTGATAAGATCTTTGTTGTCGCTTGTTTTTGTTATGTAGCATGCTTTCCTTGGCAATTAAGCTGCACCAACACTTGTCTTTTTAACACAGCCATCTCAAGAATCTTTGCAATGTAGCCGCATCAAGAGTTTTTACCTCGAAGTCGTGCCAGCATTCATTTTTGTCATAAAGCTGCCTCGACATTTTATTTGCATTGAGGACACATCTACACTTCATCCATATCGAAATCGTGACAACATTTATCTTTGCCATGAAACCACGTCAACACTTCATTTGCCGAAGCCATGACAACATTCATGAAGCCACGTCGAAACTTCATTTACACAGAAGTCATACCAACGTTCATGGAGCCATGTCAACAATCCATTTATACCGAGGCCATGCCAACATTCATGAAGCTATGTCAACACTCTATTTATACCGAGGCCATGCCAACATTGCATCTTTGCCATGAAGCTATGTCAACACTTCATTTTTGTCATGAAGCCATCACAACACTCCATTCGCACCTGCACTTGTATTGAAGTCATACCATCATTTGCACTGAAGCCGTGACAACATTTATCCATGCCATGAAGCTACGTCAACACTTCATTTGCACCGAAACTATGTCATCGTTCATTTTTGCCATGAAGCTATGTTAACACTTCATTTGTGCTGAGACCATGAAGCCACGTCAACACTCCATTTTCGCGAAAGCCGTGCTAACGTTCATTTTTGCCATGAAGCCACGACAACACTTCATTTGTGCCAAAGCCATGAAGCCACGTCAACACTCCATTTTCGCCGAAGCCGTGCCAACGTTTATTTTTGCCATGAAGCCACGTCGAAACTTCATTTGCATAGAAGTCTTACCAACATTCATGAAGCCATGTCAACACTCCACATTGTCATTGAAGTTATGTCAACACCCTATTCGCCAAAACTGTGCCAACATTCATATAAAGCAATTTTCAGAGGCAACATCACTCAGACATCAAGGGCGTGTAGCACCGTAGCCAGATATCAAGATTTTAGAGATGCCAACAAGATGTTGAAAATGCAAGGAGTTCCTATCAAGACTTTGAAGTTTCAAGGAGATTCCAAGACTTTGAAGTTTCAAGAAGAATGCCGCCAAGACTTTGACATTGCATAGACATGCCCTTGGAGGAGAGAAGATGCAACACCAACTTCAGATGCCGGAGGAAGGTGACATTGTCCAACTTTTGGAGACATGGTATGAAGCTGCACCACTCAAAAGGAAGATGATGCCACACCGACTTTAGATATATAATCTACCATCATTCCGGAAGAAATTGACGTCATCCAGATTTCAGAGACATGATGTGAAACAACACCATTCAGAAGGGAGATGATGTGGTTCTAATTTCAGAGCTATGAAGTGGCACAACCTAGAAAAGAGACGATGCAGCCTAGAGGTGGAAGGTACAAGGAGATGCCCCCCAGGAGATAAATGATGCAAAGTATACTTCAGAGATGTAGGAGGATGGCCACGGAAAATGAGCAATGCCATGAAGACTTCATTTCTTGCAAAAGAGGTTGGAGATTTTATTTTACTCCACAACCAAGCATCAACCTATGTTTATCATCATTTCAAAGAAAGTTAAGCAACGTCAACTCCTTACAGTCTTCATTTTCTACTACGCCGATCTTTGATCATCCTATTGAGTAATGCCTTGCCAACCGAAGGGACCTTAAAAGCGCATTGATGACTGTTGGAAAACTCCTCAAGTTAGACTGGCCATCCTTCTTCTTTTCATGTGACTGAACTTAGTGACAAGTACTAAGCTGCCTACGCACCCCGGAGAGGGATCAAGTCATCACGTAGTTCAACAGATTTTATTTTATATATTTTTTTTTTGATGATTTCCTTTTTTTGATGATCTTTTTTTTTTTATGATCTTTTTATTTTTTTTATTTTTTTTATGATCTTTTTTTTTTATGATCCTTTTTTTTTTAATTATTTTTTTCTTTCTTTTTTTTTTGTTTTGTTTTTTTTTTTTAATAATTTTTTTTTTAGTGCGTGACTGAACTCAGCAAAAGATACTAAGTTGCCTACGTACCCCGGAGAGGGATCAAGTCATCACGTAGTTCAAAAGATTTTTTTTTTTTTTTTTGGTTATTTTTGTTTAATAATTTTTTTTTTTAGTGCGTGACTGAACTCAGCAAAAGATACTAAGTTGCCTACGTATCCTTGAGAGGGATCAAGTCATCACGTAGTTCAAATGATTTTTTTTTTTTTTTTGATAATTTCTTTTTTATTATTATTATAATTTTTTTCTTATGTGTTTTTGCAAAAAAGGAGGGCGCAGTGTATAATAGTGGGTACACCACTGATCGAACCCGAGACCTCCTCAAGGGCGACATAGGCATCCAACCACTACGTTACACTCGCAATTGATGACATGGAGTGGGATTCATTTTTCTTTATTTGTATGCTTTCAAAGGCAATGGGAAGACATCATGTACCTTTGCAGCGTTGGAGTGGGTAGTTTAAGCTCTTACCGAGGAGCAATCCTCGATTTTCAAGTGTAGAAGTGTTTAAGGAACTTCCCATTGATGGGGCCGATCCTTGCATCATTATTGTCAATCAATTTGTAAGCTCCAATGGTGTTTGCCCCCTGCCTGAGAGTTGGAAGTACATCACAAGCAACGGCCACATGGTTTGACCTAACAATTTCATCAAAGTCTAGATCAATTTTGTTTTCTTTGGCAAGCCTCATGATTTGTTCTTTGAAGACAAAGCATTTTTGGATTGGGTGGCCAATGATGCGATGATATTTGCAGTAGTTAGGGTCATCAACTTTCCCCATGTCTTCTGGCCGCTTGCATTCTGGCAATTCAATCAGTTTCAATTGCAGTAGTTGTTCTAAGATGTTTGGCACATCTTCATTGGGGAACGGATATACTTTTTGCTCACGTTCCTTAAAAGTCAGGCGACGCACTTCGTTCTTTTGCCATCCTTCAAGCTGTTTTTCATTTGCCTTTGGTCCTCTTCTTGGAACCTTGACTTCGGCAGTGTTAACAATCATTGGGTCTTTGGGGCTAACTTTTGTATCATTCCTCTTTACTTCCCTTCTGCTTTCCTCAGGTATGGGAGGGTTTGTACTTCCGCGGCTAGCAATGCTCAGCTCCATGTCATGCGCACGAGTTGCTAACTCTTCAAATGTTCGAGGCTTTATCCCTTGAAGGATGTAAAGAAGTCCCCAATGCATGCCTTGGATGCACATTTCTACAGCAGATATTTCAGAAAGTCTATCCTTGCAATCTAGACTCAAAGAACGCCACCGATTGATATAATTAACGACGGGCTCATCCTTCCATTGTTTAGTATTGGTAAGCTCCATCATGCCTACTGTGCGCCGTGTGCTGTAGAATCGATTGAGAAACTCCCTTTCAAGTTGTTCCCAACTATCGATTGACTCGGGTTCTAAGTCTGTATACCAATCAAAGGCATTCCCCTTTAGTGACCGGACAAACTGCTTTACAAAGAGGCTTCCTTGAGTCCCTGCGTTCTCACAAGCTTCTACAAAGTGAGCAATGTGTTGTTTAGGATTTCCATTGCCATCAAACTGCAAGAACTTGGGGGGTTGATACCCATTTGGCATTCTCATGTTGTCGATGCGTTTTGTGTAGGGTTTTGAATATGCGAGAGAACTTGTAGAAGAACCTCCATATTGTGCTCGGATGGTATTTGTTATCATGTTTTGTAATTGTTGAACTGATAACAAAGCAACCGAAGTAGATTGTTCCTGTTGAGGAGTGTCTTGATTTTCTTTCCCTTTGTCACCTTTTGTAGAAGTGAAGCCAAATGGGAACTTAGGATCATGGCTTGATTCGCCAAGATCTTGTATTTCAAGTTTATTTATTAGAGTTGAGATTTGGAGGTCCTTATCTTCAAGTGCTTTTGTGAGAAGGACGACCCTTTGTTCCATTTCAGCCATCTTTTCTTCCATGGTAGAGGTGTTAGTTATCATGACTGACACAACTTCCCAAGATGATGGAGAAGGAAGTGAATTGAAGTGAGTACGTGAAATCTCATCTTTTGGGTTCCCTTCGATGGGAGAGAAATCGCGCGACCAACTTCTTGTCAAGGAAGAAGGGGATTTGCCCCCATACTTGAGGTGTTCCAAGGTGGAGATGTCCTTGTTGATGACCTTGTTTCTTGTGAGAGGGTCTGAGGAGATGATTGTCTGGACCTTGGCTTCCTTGGTTGATTGAAATTGAAGTTGATTGTTTGCTTTAGGTTGGCTACAATTGATTGCACCAATGCAATTGTTGGTGGTAGCCGTACCAAGTTTAACTGAAGTAGCTATTGTTCAAGTTTGAATGTTCTTGCTAGAGGCCATTGAAGTTGGTAGCAAGATGATGAAGATTTCTTTCTTTGAAGGAGAATGAGATGAGAGGCAGAGATGTCCCACTGGGCGTGCCAGAATTTGTAAGCGACTAAATTTCTCGGTTCGAAATGAGTCAAACAAGTGAAATAGTTTCACAAATGCGAATTTGTATTGATGATTGTGTGGTACAATTCTCTGTAATTACAAAAGAGTTATCCTCTGATTCGATCTCCTTAAAAGACTTGTTGATTAGATTTGTAGTAATGTGATTTTGATTCGAACACCCAATGTACTTCAATTTGGCTAAAGAATGGATCGAAGATCTTTGGAACAGAATTACAATGAATCTCTGGCTATGAGCTTATTGGAAATCCTTTGTTCTTCACGTTCTTCGTGTTCTTCGTGTGTTCTTCGTCTTCGAAAGTTTGTGGTGGAAGTTCTTCGAGGCTTTAGAGGCTTGAATCCGTTGAGCTTCACTGATTTGTGATTTCTTCAGGTTTCTGGAGGCTTTTGAGCTTGATTCCAGTGAACTTTGAGATCTAAGAAGATGATTTGGATGATTCCTCTTCGAATGTTCTTTGTATTTGAAGGTTTGTGGCGGAAGTTCTTCGGAGCTTTGGAGGCTTGAATCCGTAGAGCTTCACTGATTTGTGTTTTGTTGATGTTTTCGGACCTTTGAGCTTGATTCCCGCAAACTTTAGGATCTAGGCAGATGGTTTGGATGATTCTGCTTCGAATGTTCTCCGATTTTGGGGTTGAAGTTCTTGAAGTTCTTGAAAGCTTTGAGGCTTGATTCCTGTAGAGCTTCTGTACTTCTGAGTGCTTCTGAATCTTCTCTGATGCTGCTTGTGCTTCAGATGGCTTGATCTCCTCCTGAATGCCTTAGGAAGGCTTCTATTTATAGGAGTTTAGAGGTGGGTGAGCGACACATGGCGGAGTCTGATTGGTGACACATGTCACAGCCTGATTGGTCCTCTTGTGTCATTGCTTACACGTGCGAGGCTGCTTGTGTCATCGCTTACACGTGCGAGGCTGCTTGAGTCATCGCTTACACGTGCGAGGCTGCTTGTGTCATTGCTTACACGTGCGAGGCTGCTTGTGTCATTGCTTACACGTGCTGATGTGTGATTGGAAATTTCATGACACTTGGCAAATTTCTGTTGGTTTCGGAATAGTGATAGCAAAACCTAGTAGCAATATGTGGTACTTTGTAATTGGCTGTATTTTGTGGACTTGATAGTGTGACGTGTCAGCTTGTGATAGGTCGGGAATTTTCCCTCTCTACAATCACTTCCACATTAATGCACCCAGAGAGTTAGTTGAAAGGCATTTAATGTGGAAGTAGCAGCTTTTAAAGATATTTGTTGCCTCCCTATATTCATCCCTTATCCAATGTCCGACTTCTGGTTGTGATGCAACCTTGAAGAATGTCCAGGATGATAAGACATTCTTACTGACCATGGGTCTCCGTTTCCGAGATGACTTTTCTCCTCGGACACATTTTGGACTATCACATACAATCTTTATTTCTTCTTCTTACACCATTCCCATTATAACCTTATTTGACCATCCTCGAATTGGTTAATATCCTCGGATTAAGCCACAGGCCCAATTCGTACAGCTTCAATAGTACCTTCCGGCTAACTGGCCCCCACAATAGCCCCTCAAAATCTTGCTTTTCGACACCTCGGGAGGAAAGGAGGATTTTGACATCTTCAGCCCATCCCGTTTATGGTTATCCCCCATTTACCCGAATTCCCAAATGCCTTTTTACCTGCTTAAGGCATGCTCCTGACGCTTCGGCGTCTAGAGCGTGCCATCATTAAATTTTGGCGGCACCCTTGTCCCTTACGTTCAATGGCAGGATGTAAATCTAATGGTGGAGGATTTTCCTGTGTTTACGAGCGGGAATTTTCCCGCTTGTAACTTCTATGCCACTATAAATAGCTTTTCAAATCAATTCATTTTCCTACTTTCAACAATCACACAGTCCTAGAGCTCATACACTGAACCCGTCATTCTCTCTCACTTCCCTGTGCATCTATAAATACTAAAAATTTGTCCGAGGACCCTCTTTTCAAACCTGTAAGTTTCCTTGAACCCTCTTAGTTTTCGTTTTAAACTTGTTCATTTTTTTTCAAAACTTCTTAGAAAATGGGTAGGTTCAAGTGTTTAGTTGAGTCCGATGAGGGTATAGAAAGGTTTAGGGCTAAGTACAGGATCCCATCAATAGTGGGCATGAGATACGCTGCCTAGGGGAAATGGTTAGATGCTAGGAAAACAGGAGAGGTGGTCATCCCAATGATCGCCTTCATAGGGGGAGGGATGACCATTCCCATGGGTAACATCACTAGGAACTATCTTAGGTTTTTTAGACTATCTCCCACATAGTGTGCCCTAAATATGTTTAGGGTATTGGGGAGTATAGAAGTTCTAAACGAGAGAATGAACTTAAATTTAACTCATCATGATGTGAACTGGGTATACAACCTACATCATTTGACGGGGCAGGGATATTACCTTAAGTCAAGGCATTCCGAAGTAAGGTTAATCCAGTGCCTCCCTACGTCAAACAAAGGGCTAAAGGAGGATTTTTTAATCTTCTCTTAGGAATGGCACGATGGCCTACCTTGTCCGACTAAGGAGGGAAAACCAGGTGGGGGTACAGTTGTATACTGATGCATCTTGGTTTATATTTCTCTTTTATTTCTCACTATTTTTGCCTCTAACAAAATTTTCTTTTATTTTAATGATTTTGCAGACAAACGTACTACCAAACCTCAGCTCAGTTTAGTCAACAGAGAGAGCTTAGATAGAATTTTACGATCCGAGGTGTTCGTGAACGAAGCAGACGGTCAATTGCAAGCGGCGCATCTAATCCTTGGGTACACACCCATTTCTCTCGCATTTCAAGCCCCCAAGTGTGTGATAAAAGCCAATGATCCTCGGCTCCACCATATTAGTGTTGCCTACGAAGGATTCGTTGTTCCAGAGGGTATTCCAATTCCTGAAGGTACACCCCTTACTCAACCACTCTTTGTGGCCACCCCTTCAGTAGGAGCATCCTCATCCCAACTCATTCTTGAGGAAGAGGAAGAAGAAAAAGAAGAAGAAGAAAATTCAGAGGGGGATCGTAGATTTGTCAGACTCCTTGGACGAATTTGAGGTGTTCAACCAGCCTTTATCCCCCGAGAGTACATCAGTTGACCTTGATTACCAATGAGTAGACATCAGCACTTTGGACGAGATGGGTATTCAAAGGAAAGCCAAAAAGGGTTTGATGGAATTAATAGAGTCTTAGCTCGGAAAAGATGTACCGGGGAAGAGAAGCCCAAACTTCCCCCTCCTCCTCCCAAATCTCCTCTTCCCCCCCCCCCCCCCCTCCCCTCCCCTGCACCCCCCCCCCCCCCCCCCCCCCCAGCCCTCCTTGCCATCCAGACCTAAGCCTATGGATCCAAAGAGGAAGAGAGAGCAGAAGGGCAAGGATGTAGTAGAGGCAGAGAGGTCTCACTCTGTGCCTGAGGACGAGATCCAGCGAGCTGCAAAGTAGCAAAAGACTGGCCACATATCACAAAGAGGCGTGGAGAGGGGAGGTAATCAATCACCAGAGCCTCGGGCTTGGCTTCCAAAACCCATGCTCAATGGTGAACCCTTGAGGGATGACGCATCACTCAGGGATTTCAATGGGGGTATTGGGTACCATGTTGCCTTGGCCTTGGAGGAGGCTTTGTTACTTCCTACTGATATGGCCGAGCTGCGGAATATCAGGAAGAATGAGGTTTTCTTTAACCTTAAAAGATATTTGGGCATGGTATGATGCTATACCCTTTTTTTTTCTTTATTATTATTCGTTATGTTACTAACCCTTTTCTTTTAGGCTGTCCAAGCCACTTTCAGGGTTGAAGAGATAACCAACTCTTGCTATCAGCAGTTGGACGACGAGAAGAAAAAGCGCGTTGCAGCTGTGCAGTCGTTCAACATTGCTGATCAAAGCAACAAAGATCTGAGGAATAAGCTGATTGAAGAAGAAAGGGCTAGGAGGAGTGCTGACTCAGCTCTGGAGAGCGCACAAAGGTAGGCCGAGGATCAGAGGCAGCGCTTGCGTGATGCCAATGATCAGCTGGCTGATTCTAGGGAGCATATAGCAGCCCTTAAGAAGAAACTAGAAAAAGCCCAGAAGCTCAAAGATTAGGCTGAAAAGTTGAAAGCTGAGGCCAAGAAGGCAAAAATTGAAGTTGAGAAGGCTAGGGACGAGGTTGAACAGCATGGTTACGACGTCAGCGTAGCCGAGACCAAGGATACCCTCCAAGCAGAGGTCCCTGCTATCTGTCGAATCTACCATGCTCAGACTTGGGAAGAAGCCCTCAACTGAGCCGGGGTTGAGGCTTCTTTTGAGCTAAGGAGGCCAGAAAACATCTACTTTCCACCAGCCATTTGAGCCTCGGACCTTCCTTCCACTCAAGGTGAGGTGGCCTCTACAGTTGCTGACCCGGCTGAGGAAGTACAGCCTCAGGATCCTTTTCCTCCCAATTAGCAAGAGCCAACAAAGGAACCTGAAGTTTCCAAGGAAACATCCTCGGACAAGGCCGCAGAGGTTCCACAAGATGGGGCAACTACCCAAGGTTTTGAATAGGCCTTAGCTTCAGTTACTATGCCTGCCGAGGGAAACCCCAAAGAGAAAGAAAAAACGATTCCTACTGAGGCGACTAATCTAGCTGACAAGACTTCTAAAAACAAGCTTCAGATAAAATTGAAACAGTGAATCTTTATCTTTGTTATGTGTTTACAATTTTTGTAATGGAATTTCTTTCTTCCAAGACATGTTTTGATGAAATATGCATTTTTACCTTGTCAAATTTGTATGAGTTAACTTCTTTACGTACGTGATTTTCATTTTGATTGTCCTTTGTTTGGACCATAAAAGTACAAGGTTGCTTACATAAAAGAAAAACAAAGTTAACACATATTTTAATTGGTAATCAGATTGGATTAAAACTATTGAATCGGTAATACTATTATGACAGATTTTGAATTTATCAATTCTGACAATTTTAACTTTAAGTAAATGTTCCAATGTTTGACCAAATAACAACCAAGTCCAAGGCACCCTAAAATGCATTAAGTGATGCTCATGGGCTTACTTCGGTTTACATCTTTACTGGGTGATAACAAATCTTATGATCCGAGAGAGAGAATCAGGGGTTTTTTTTTTTTTTTCAATGCTTGAGTTAATGTTTGACTAACACAGTAATAGGTACCATAGTGTATTAATTTCCACTAAGTCTATGGTCCGAGGAACCTGATATAACTTAGTTTCTGTTTAATACTTCAATAGATGTCAAAGGATATTAATTTCCACTAAATTTGTGGTCCGAGGAACCTGACATAATTTAGTTTTTAATACTTCAATAGAAGTCAAAGGGTATTAATTTCCACTAAATTTGTGGTCCGAGGAACCTGACATAACTTAGTTTCTGTTTAATACTTCAATAGATGTCAAAGAGTATTAATTTCCACTAAGTTTGTGGTCTGAGGAACCTGACATAACTTAGTTTCTGTTTAATACTTCAATAGATGTCAAAGGGTATTAATTTCCACTAAATTTGTGGTCCGAGGAACCTGACATAACTTAATTTCTGTTTAATACTTCAATAGATGTCAAGGGTATTAATTTCCACTAAATTTGTGGTCCGAGGAACCTGACATAACTTAGTTTCTGTTTAATACTTCAGTAGATGTCAAATGATATTAATTTCCACTAAGTTTGTGGTTCGAGGAACCTAACATAACTTAGTTTCTGTTTAATACTTCAATAGATGTGGAAATGCATGATATAAAATTGAAATGAGTTAAAAAGGAATTACACAGGACTGTTTTTATTAATAATAATACCTCTTTAGGTTGTTTACATTCCAAGGATGGAGTACAGTTTTTTCATCTAGATCCTCCAAATAGTACGCACCTATTCCTGCCACCGAAGTGATGTGATACGACCCTTCCCAATTAGGCCCTAATTTTCCCCAGGCTGGATTCTTGGTAGTCCCCAAAAATTTTCTCAATACCAAATCTCCTGGGGCTAATGGTCTTAGCTTTACGTTGGTATCATAACCTTGCTTGACCTTATGCTGGTAGTAAGCCAGTTGAACCATTGCATTATCTCTTCACTCTTCGATCAAGTCTAGACTCTTTTCCAGCAACTCATTATTGCCGTCCGAGGTAAATGCATTTGTTCTCAGCGTTGGGAAACCAGTTTCCAAAGGGATTACAACCTCGACCCCATATGTCATTGAGAAAGGGGTCTCTCCTGTTAACCGTCGAGGCGTTGTTCGATACGTCCAAAGGACATGTGGTAATTCCTCCACCCATTTTCTGGACCATCGCCATTCCCATCAACAAAGTTTTATATTCCACTTCATTGTTTGTAGCCGAGAACCCGAACCTTAATGATTTTTCAATGGTGATCTTCTCAGGAGATACCAAAACCAACCCCACTCCTGATCCTCGCTGGTTTGCTGCTCCATTTACATATACTTTCTAGGGTGGGGGGCACTGTGTGGAGATTAGGCCAACCGATTTTTCATCCATGCCATGCTGCTTGACATCTATTTCTTCGGGAAATTCAGCAAACTCGGCTACCAGGTCAGCGAGGACTTGGCCTTTTACAGAGGTCCGAGGCATATACTTGGTATCAAAACCCCCTAGAATCGTGCCCCATTTGGCAATCCTCCCGGTATAATCTGCGCTCCAAAGTATTGACTTAAGCGGAAACTGAGTTAGGACGACCACGGTGTGTGCCTGGAAGTAATGGAGGAATTTTCGTGTGGCTTGCACTACCGCCAAGATAGCCTTCTCTAGTAGTAAATATCGCACCTCGGCTTCACGAAGTGACTTGCTTACGTAATATACTGGCCTTTGTATGCCACTGTCTACTCGTATTAAAACAAAACTTACCGCATGAGAGGCTACCGCCAAATAGACAAACAGAACCTCATCCACCTCAGGACTGGACATGATGGGCGGCCGAGATAGGTACTCTTTAAGCTGTTGAAATACTACAACACACTCCTCGGTCCATTCGAATCCCTTCCATTTATGCAGCAAAAGGAAGAAAGGTCTGCACCTATCCGCCGACTTGGATATAAATCGATTCAAAGCAGCAGTCATCCCGGTCAGTTTCTGGACCTCCTTGGGATTCCGAGGTGATTGCAAGCCATTAATGACCTTAATCTGATCAGGGTTCACTTCAATTCCCCTGTGAGTCACCATGTAGCCCAAAAACTTTCCCGAGCTCACACCAAACGAACACTTGGAAACATTCAGATGCAACTTATGCTTCCTCAGAATTTCAAAAATGTTTGTGAGGTCTCCCACATGCTTAGACACCACCATACTTTTTACAACCATATCATCGATATAGACTTCAATACTCCTGTTTAACTGTGGCTCGAACATTTTAGTCATCATCCGTTGATAAGTAGACCTCGCATTTTTCAAACCAAAGGGCATCACTTTGTAATGATAGTTTCCAGTGGGAGTGACAAAAGCTGTCTTTTCCTGATCGTCCGGTGCTAGTGGTATCTAGTGATATCCTTGAAAGGCACCAAGAAACTCATCCGATGATGGTCTACCGTCGCATCCACCAACTGATCTATCCGAGGCATAGGGAAAGGGTCTTTTGGACAAGCCTTGTTGAGATCTGTGAAGTCCACACACACACGCCATTTTCCAGTTTTCTTTTTCACCACCACCATATTGGTTAACTACTGAGGATAGAAAACTTCCTTGATAGCCCCTGCCTGTTTGAGCTTTGTTACCTCATTCCTGATAGCCTCGGCGTGCTCTTTGGACGGACGCCGAGGTGGCTGTCTCTTCGAAGTGATGGAAGGGTTAACATTCAAATGATGACAAATGAAACTTGGATCTACACCCGGGGCCTCATACGCGTCCCAAGCAAACACATCAACATTTTTTCTAAGGAATTCAATCAATTGTTCCTTCTCCAGTAGAGGCAGTTAAGCCCCAACCTGGAAGAACTTCTCCGAATCATCACCAACAATTACCTTTTCTAGATCTTCACATTTCGCTTAGTCGGCTGGTCTATTGAAGAGCAATGCCGGAGTTTCTTATTGCTATAAATTATTCTCAGCAGTGGAAGAGATTTCAGCATTGGGCCGATGTTGGATGGCCGCTACCAGACATTGCCTAGCAGTAAACTGATTTCCAAATATTTTCAAAATCTGGCCTCCAGAGGGATACCCTGCTTTGATTTAAATGTTTGACCTCTCAAGAAGAATTTGCTGAATAATTTAGGGGTGGATGACACCATTAATTAGCACTTGTGTATAAAGTGTTCACAGACCCACATTAATTTGCATGCTTTGAAGCGGTAAGAGACTAGACTAGAGCACAGCTTTCCTGGTAATAAAGGATTCCATATTTGTAACAAATAGTAATTTTCAATCCCATCAAAAAAAAAAAAAAAAAAAAAGTAATTTTCAGTTATTAGAAACGAAGTCCTCCATTCATTTCTTCTTTTTGAGAAGAGAGTAGATATAATTGATGATTTGATGCTTCGTTTTTTTAAGCAAAGTTTTAGTTTTTAGAAAAGTGTGGCGCTTTTACTGTATCTAGTCACGCATGACGCAGAACACGTTATTTGCATGTTGAAACTTGAAAGCATTTAAACCAAAAAAAAAAATGAAAAAAGGTTAAGAGTCGGAAGATTATCAAACCTAAACTGTTGGAGACTTGGAGCTCATTTTTAGAAAGGAAAAAGATTCTATTTGTTTGCATTTACAATTTTACACATGCATAAATCTAAAACATAAAAGTGGACGTGAAAATGGTGGACGTAAAATAATCTAAAATCATTTTTAGTATTGTTAAATTGTTCTAAAATTTTACCCATTTACTAATTTGAAGTCAAAATTATTATTATTATTATTATTTTCTTTTGGTTAAAGAAAATGGGGGTTAGATAGGTTACTCCAGCCTCCGGACAGGGCGCCAGGCGGACTCCAAGGGGTATCCCATGCAAGTCAAAATTATTTTAAATTGTGTGAGATAGTAGATTACACATGTCATTTTGTCAGTAAAAATAAACGAGTGTTTGAAAATTTTTAAACACTTATAAGAAAAAAAAAAATTTAGAAATTCTCTTGAAAGTCGTATCTCTTTTTTCTTTTAATCATTATAAGTTGGTAGAGTATGACAATTTTTTTCTATATATATGGTTTGCATTTTCATATTTTAATTAGATGAATTTAATGTGGACAATTAACGTAACCTTTTTTTTTGGTAAGACAATTAACGTAACCTTTAAACTTCAATTTGACCATTCAAATCAAGCCAATCCAAACAAAGGGTTGACAAGGTTTTATTATTCCAATTATTTAATATTATTATCATGTAGCATGACGTGGAACCTGTGTTTAGGCCAGATCGTATAGGATTAAGACTTTCTGATTATGGCATAACTGAAATTATACTTTAAAAAAAAAAAAAATCCTTATATATCATTATTCAAATATTAACGAAGTAGAGAATGATTTCTTATTCTTTTTATACTATTGCAAACAAATTTGGAGTAGCATGTATTTTTTCCTCAATCGATGCACTGTCAAAGATGACAATTTTCACAATATGTAAACTCACATAAAATGATACCAGTCAAGAGCCTTTTAGCTGAATTAATACATTTTTATGCATAAAGTGTTTGAAGGTTTAGGGGAGAAATTATTCAAGTTACAGGATTAACAACATATTGTAAGTTGTAACTATCTAAAAAAACAAAAATATAAAATGATACCACGTTAGTCGTATCAAAATTCAATAAATGAGAGATTTGTACACAAAAATAACTACCCCACTAACACGAGAAATTATACAGTCATCATGGTGGATCACGTCATTTGACCACTATTCCAATAAGAAACTCCCATCTATTTAAAATTGCTGAATCAGTATTTAGTTTTTATTTAAAACTCCACAATTTTAAATAAGTGGGAGTCTTTTATTAGAATGGTGGACCACATCACTTGTCTACTATGAGGACCTTATAATTTCTCCACTAACACCCCCGAAAGTAACAGTGAAATGTTGATATAATTATTTTGTACATACAGGTTTCTCATTTATTGAATTTTGATATGACTGACAAGGTATCATTAGATACTAGATTTTTTTTTTTGGAGTGTGTTGGTGTCTATCTCTTCGTGTTTTCTTATAAGACATAAAATTTGCCACTTGCCACCCTCTTATCCTACCTTTTTTTAATTTTCTACCAAAAAAAAAAAAAAAAAAAAAAAAAAACCTCACACAAATGTTGAAAATATAACCACAATGGAGGAATATATTATGGAGAGTTTTGGGTGGTAGTTACGGAGTTAACGTATCCTGTAATGATAGTATGATACTCATTCATAATTATTCTTCATAATAAATAAATAATGAATATTTTTATACGAAATCGTGTAAAACACTACTCAAGAACAGGAACATACCAAAACTTTCAGTACCTTAAACAATTATATCTAGACATTAAACAACATACTGGTAAACTTTCATCTATGCCAATAAAAAAGCTGCAAATGCATGGACGGTACGCTTCCAGCAAAGGAGATACAATTAATAAAAGACCCCTATCTGTCACCCTAATCCATGTCAGATTTGCGTATTATCTAATGCATTAAGCTATCAATTTCATTCATTAATGTCATTATCATATAGGGGGGTCCTTTATTAACTCCACTTGTTTTTTTTCTCAATCTAGAACCTTTATCATTAATTAATGAGACAAAATGGCAATTTCTTTTACATATCATCCTCATAGATGTCACCTTTGGTAGTTGATAAATAAACTAGCAAAAGACGAAAAGTGCATATTCAAAAGACTAAAAGCATGTGAATCTTGTTTTCTTTTTCTTTTTCTTTTTTTAAGAAAGAAAGACATCTACTTTTGTTAAGATAAAATGGCTAAATCAACCTGAAAAATAGAGTAAATTTGTGGTAGAACATCCTCCATCTACACCGCATAATTTGAAAAATCAATTGTTAATCTAGCCAAACTATAATGAGCAACTTTATTACTATCTCTCTTAATATGAGAGTAATGAAATTTTGAATAACAACTAGCACAAATACGAGCATTCAAAATCAGTAAGCCATAAGATGCCAAATCTGATTCCTCATTGATCAAAGCCTTCACCACTAACTCAGAGTGACCCTCAACTATTGCTCTGTCCATCCCAACCTCCAAACCAAATTCTAGTGCTCTGATACCGAACAACAATTAGATTTTTATTATAATTCTTCAATGATTACCCAAAATATTTCCATATTTGGAATCTGATACCTAACACCAATTAGATTTTTACTATAATTCTTCAATGATTACCCAAAATATTTCCATATTTGGAATCCTGCCTCATGATATTAAGCATTTAAGCTAAAAAGAATTAGCCAAATTGAGTATAAGACAACAAATCAATAAAAAATGAAATAATGTTTTGATATGATCAATGATCTAATTAGTTTGGTCATGATAAAGACTTTATAACCGTTAGAGCGGTTTTGATGTTGTCATTCTTATCTGTACATGACTTTAGGCATTCTTTATTTTAGTCGATTTTCCCTTGTTTATAGATAGATTTTGATCTGTTAAATTCTTTTACATTTCTGTAACCTTTTTGTATGGGTGAGATTGGCCTCAAGGAGAAGGGAAGGAGGAAATTCAAATGAAAATCCTCAATATACACTACAAAAAACAATGGCTGTAGTGGCATTTGAAAAACCCCACTCTAAGTCTTAAAAATACCACTATAGGTCCTTTTGAACTATAGTGTCGTTTTCTATAGTGGCGCCACAAAACGCCACTATTATACCATAACTATAGACCTATAACAGCGTTTTATAAAAACACTATTATAAGTCCATACTTTATAGTAGCGTTTTTAAAACACTGCTATAGACTTTATATTTTTCTTTAAAAAATTGGCTATAGCAGCGTTTCGAACCACCACTATAACCACAACATCAAAATCAAACGCTGCTATAGGCCCTTCCAAATGCTACTATAAGCCTAGTGTTTTAAAATGCTACTATAGACCCTTGAAAATGTGGCTATAGAAAACCTATAGCAGCACCTTATAGTGGTGTTTTTTTATAAACACTACTAAAAAAACGCCACTATAGGCCATTTTTTGGAAGTGTTTTTTAAAAAAAAATCCTAATTGCACTTTCCGTAGTTATTTTCTTGGCTGAATTACTACTATATATCTATATGTATATTTTTTTTGTCAATTAGATAGCATTGACCAAAAAAAAAAAAAAATTATAGATAGTAATTTAGCCAAAAACACATATCTATAACTAATAATACCTGGGATGAAATATGTACAGTATAGAACATATGTCTATTTAATTACATTTAGGATTTTTAAATTACTATCTAAAAATTAGACATAAAAAACGGAAAATATTTATAAAGGTTTATTGTGTTTACAAGAAATATCAAATGTAGATCTATGAAAAATGGACTCGGATTCGTTAATCTACCTTAACTCACAAAAATATATATATATATATATATATATATATATATATATATATATATATATATATATATGAGTTTGAGTAGGATTTTTTTTACCGATGAAAAATGGGCCGACTTGAACATTTAACCCTACAAATTACACAAGTAGACCATTTTTTTTTCAAACGGAATGTTTTATTCGCATTTTTTGTTTTGCTTGTTTTGAATTTTTAACTCTGTGTAAACATGTTTCACAATTTCACTTCTTAATATTTTCTTTATTTCCCTTTTTTTCTAAGTTCTTTCCTTCTCTCAAACACTCATATATTCTTTCTTAGCAATGTCTGGCCTTGAAGGTTTTAGTTTGGAGAACTTTGGCTTGTGTATTTTTTTATAAAAAAAAATATGTATTATTTAGCTTTTGTTTTTTAGTATTTCTATTTATTTTTACTCTTATTGTAATGAAAAACAAAACAAAATTATTAAGTTTTATTTATATATATTATTATTATCACTTTTTGCGTATGAAAAAAAAAAAAAAAAAAGATTCGTATTGAGTTGATCATAATTTTCACAATACGTATAAGACAGCCCTCTTTTTACCCAAATTTGATTGACTCGATTCGTTTCCCAAGCCTAATCAAACGTTAGTCCGACCAACAAAGCCATTATGGAAAAGAACCTAACCAATAAGTTCTTGTGAATATACTTCCTTAATAAAAAAGAAAAAAGGAAATAATTATATCAAAAACCTTCTGATTAAATGGCATTACTTTAGTTTCTTTAAATGAAAAATTCAAGATTGGAATCCCTCTCTCTAACTTGTAATGATTTCATTCCAAATGTGTGGACTCTAAATCATTGTGAAATAGCTAGCGTTATCCGGAATGATTGGGCGTAAAGCGTCTGTAGGTGGCTTTTTAAGTCCGCCGTCAAATCCCAGGGCTCAACCCTGGACAGGCGGTGGAAACTACCAAGCTGGAGTGCGATAGGGGCAGAGGGAATTTCCGGTGGAGCGGTGAAATGCGTAGAGATCGGAAAGAACACCAACAGCGAAAGCACTATGCTGGGCCGACATTGACACTGAGAGATTCTCGATCATGGTAAGATAAATTTAATATTTTTTTTTTTGAAACCTAATTCAAATAAATTTATTTATAAGCGTAAGGGATGATATTAATGGTAATTGATTTTCAATTGTGCAGTACATTTAAACTTTTAGATTTATCAAAAAGGTAAATTGCAAATTACATCCTTAAAGTTTGAGGATGACTGGATTTTATACCCTAAAGTTTCAAAATTAGGATTTTACCTCTTGAAATTTGGAGTATTTGGATTTTACACCTTCACGTTTCAAAACTTAGATTTTACCCCCTAAAATTTAGGTTTGTTTGGATTTTACACTCCCAAATTCTAAAACTTTATAGTGTAAAATCCAAACACCCCAAAACTTTAGGGAGTGAAATCTAAATACTCTAAAAATATAGGGGGTAAAATCTAAATTCTGAAACGTGAGGGTATAAAATCCAAACATCACCAAACTTTAGAAGGTAAAATCCAAATTCTGAAACTTTAAGGTGTAAAATCCAATCACCTCCAAACTTTAGCGATATAATTTACAATTTACCCTTATCAAAATTAAATCTTTATTATAATTTAGGGGTATAAAATCCAAACACCCCAAAATTTTAGAGAGTAAAATCCAAACACTCCTAAAATATAGGGGGTAAAATCCAAATTTTGAAATGTCAGAGTATAAAATCCAAACATTACTAAACTTCAGGGGAAAAAAATCCAAATTCTAAAACTTTAAAGTATAAAATCCAATCACCCCCAAACTTTAGCGGTGTGATTTATAATTTACCCTTATCAAAATTAAATCTTTATTATAATTTGGAAGTGTAAAATCCAAACACTCCAAAATTTTAGAGAGTAAAATCCAAACACTACTAAAATATAGGGGGTAAAATCCAAAATTCTAAAACATGATTAGAGTGTAAAATCCAAACATCACCAAACTTCAGAAGGTAAAATCCAAATTCTAAAACTTTAAGATGTAAAATCTAATCACCCCCAAACTTTAACGGTATAATTTACAATTTACCCTTATCAAAATTAAATCTTTATTATTTACCTCTATAAATTTCATAACAAAGAGGGTCAAGAAAGAGAGGGGGGGGGGGGGGGGGGGGTGTTTCTTTTGCCAATGCCCCTGCAACAATGAAGTGAAGCATTTATACCTTGGAAAGGAAAATGCAGCATGATATTCTATAGGGTTGAAATTATGAATCGGAAGCATTAATTATGCCTACTTATTTTGCTAAAATTATGAATTGTACCTCTGACAATGATTTTCTACTCACTCCAGTTTCACTGGGCCAGTCATGAGTCAGCCTATATTGAAGAAGAAAATAGCATCAATTGGTTAGTACAACACCGTTATTCGTTTCTAGAGTCTAGACCCGATTACATACATATTTCGGAACCTGATTTACGAAATTGTTTAGCCAGTAATCCATAAAAGAAAATATGATTGCCCTCTAACTAGAAGACATAATCATAGTGAAATTGCAATCTTTTTCCAACCTAATTTATCGGTTGGTCCACAAAATAACTAAAGGTTGAAAAAAAAAGGACAAAGCACCCTTTATAAACAAGCTTCTTTTTGTCTCCAAAAAAAAAAAAAAAATCAGCCTCGTCCCGTTTGGACAGCCCTAGCTAGAGTGCCAAAATAACCAGTTAAAGCCTATAATAATAACGTATTTGGCATACACATATTTTGTACATATCTCCCTACTTTCACAACTCGTAAAGGTCACCAATTTGTTAAGGGATTTTGTTCATTTCGCCAAGGACAATTCTGCTTTTCTGGCTATCCAAATAATTGAGGAAAGCTCAACTCATCAAGAAAAACCTTTTTCTTGTGAATCTTCTTTTGATTTCCCAAGTAGATCCTTTGTTTTTTTGAAAAAGAAAGAAAGAAAGAACAACACACACGCACACTCATGTTCTAAAATCAAAAAATGTATGATCCCACAGGCCATACCAGACACCATAATCTTTGAAGCCCACTTCCCATCTCTCTTTATGGAACGCGGTTTCTACACCTGTTGGAGATTTATTTGTACGGGAACCAAATCCACACGACCCCATTACATTGCAATAGTCTATAATAGCTTTTTTGGCTTTTGGCTTTTGGGTGCTCTTCCAAAGCCAAAAGATGAGCTACTTGTGGCACATTTTTTTGTCTTTTTAATTGATATATCATTCTATATCTGTTTGTCTCTGTACCTTTTTCTGTTTTGGCTTCTTTCTGATAAGTCGACGTGTTGCTAGTCTGAGATCAATTTCTTATTTTTCTATTTCTATTTCTATTTCTACATATTTATTGTGTGAGTTGGACTTGGGGGTATAAATGAGTGGTCCTCAAATGACGTTGCTAAAAGTTGTATACTTCATATTTCTTTCTTTTTTTCGATGAAAAGTAGTTCATTTTATTCCAACATTACATCTTGCGTCACCCAAATACATGGAATTTCCTCTATTTCAAGTCATCGAGATAGTCATCGAAATAATCATCGAATCTTACGTCACTTTAGAAAAGCCTTGCACCATTTATTATTATTTTTACTTTTTAGGTACATCTTGATATTATTGTTCTTCTAAAAATAATAAAAAAATAGATTGATATTATTATTCGTTGAGCAAAACAACAAAAACAGAACATGCCACCTGTGCACGAGCTAAAAGGTATTATTAAAAAAAAAAAAAAAATATATATATATATATATATATATATTATAAAAAAAGTGCATGTTATTATATATAAAATATAATAATTCTTAGATAATCTCGGAGCACTACTTCGAAACTAATTAAGTGTTTTCCCTCTTAACAAGTTTAAGAAAAAAAAATTTGTTTTGACTCTTATGTATTCTACAAGTTCTAATATTAAATGAAGTTTTATTTTTTTTTTTTTTTTTATTTAAACCCATTACTAACTTATTAAGCAACGGATTATAGGAGACAATTCATTATAGGAGAAGCAATTATAATAGTCTATTTACAAAATCTTTGAAGTTAAACTATTGTAATCTTAGTGTATGACCCATTTGCCTTCCCACTGCAATGTCTCGAAATTCCGAAATTTTTCTATGCGAATTTTCTCCACAAAGAAACCTCGATCATTTACAAAAACTGGGAACCCCGATGATCAACAACTATGACCCCCACAATCGAAGAATTAATTTTGTGGTTTCAATGAATCATCATTTTATGCTCAAGACAAGAAACTCTAAAAAAAAAAAAATCTTGTTTAACATTCACTCCGGCGAGAATGATTTTGCTTGAGCAAATAATCTTCAATTTGCTTAGTGACTCAACTTTAATACAAACCAAACTAATTTATATTATAACCCTTACAACACATTGTTTTGATACAAAAATTTATCTAACAATCTAAAACCTAACAATTACTATAGTAGAATGCCAAATTGATCAAAAAAAAAGTAGCTAAAACTAGTTCAATAGTACAATTTAGAGCAACAATTTTTGCTAATGAGTGCCCTTAGGGCACTGGTTAAGAATCCAATTAAAGAAAATTTTTATGAGAAAAGAAAAAAAAAAATTAATGTTTTGACAGTTTTTTTCATTTCCCATAAAAGTGATGTTAAAACTTTTCTAAAATGGATTTTTAACCAGTACCCTAAGGGCACTCGTTAGCATGACCCTTATCATATTATGTCTATTTGGAGATTCATGGCTGTTTTTTTTTTTTACTATGATTGTTTCAATTGATGATTAGTGACCATTTGTACAACATGATTTGTGTCATTTCAAGATAACATTTTTTTCATATAGTCATTTGAAGCTCGGGTAAAATCGTGATATACCTGCACACTTACTTAGGTACATTGACATAATATTGGCCTAAGTTTTTCTGATACTTAATTTAGTGACACGATCAATTTTAAATGAAAATGATCACAATTCATTATATAGTGGGGTTCCCAACTTTCTATGCACAACTTTTTAAGGAGCCGAAAAAAAAAAAAAAAAAAAACAAAAAACAAAAAACAAAAAACAAAACAAAACAACTTATTGAGGGTGAGCAACACCAATAATTCCTCGCAAGATAGACAGAGAGGACAGTGGCGTTAATCACGTGTCATTAATATGTTGTGCCATCTCAAGCACAACATATTAAACAGGTAATTGTCATGTACCCACATTTGAGTCATATCAATCAGTCAGTTAATCTGTGGGTTTCAATTAGCTCAATTGGTAAAGTCTCCGATAGTTGTATAAGAGATTTAGGGTTCAATCCCCATCTACACCAAAAAACTGATTGGTGTTTTGGTTTGATGATAAAGAGCTATCATCAGAAGCGGACGTCATAGGTTGAAACTTTCTCAAAAAAAAAAAATTAGTCAGTTAATCTTATTGTCCGACAATTATTTTTATCAAGGAACCAATTTTATTTTGCTAAAATCTTCATGGAATATAAGCGATTACATTATTGATTAGTGGGCTAGACTGACCCACTAATTAATTAAACGAGCACTTAAATAAATACCACTTTTTCTCTGCTATTAATTGCTTGCCTCAGCCATCAAGCCATAATTTCATTCCCTTGGTTGTTAGCTAGATCCGCATATTATTCTCCACTTTTATTTTATGATTATACTAAGGGTCATAAATAAGCCACATATATAAAAGAACCACTTTTTTTAATTAAAAAGTGATTAACAGGGTTATTAGAATTTATTAATCAATTGTTAACATGTTGCACATGCTCTTTAGTCTTTAATGATCTAAGCTTGCCCAGCAAAGTGGTGACCGCTCGTATCTTGCATTCCATCTTGCCCATTATTCAACATAAAGATTAAAAAAAAAAAAAAAAAAATGAGGGTGGGGTTACCCAGCAGCAATAATATTCTTGCAGTGTTTCATATCTTTGAATCATAAGTGATTTCGATTACAAAGGAACAATTAATTGATAAATTTTGATTGACAAAGTCTTGATTTTTTCCTGTATTGGGCTCTGATAAAAAATATAATATAAAAAAATTGTAAATATAACGTGGTTTTAAAAAAAAATATAACAATAATTTTGGAGTCATAGAAAATATTAGAAAATATTTTGCAATTGTTGAGGTGAAAAATTGTGAATGGTAGCTAGATAATAAAGTGATGTCAATGGTGGACCAAAATGAGAACTAATAAAAACTTGTTAACTCAACTGTTTTGTAAAAATATTTTGGAAATTGTTGTTTATATAACATTACTTCTTTTATGAACCTGCGGTGAAGACTTCCCTACCTCACTGTTAAATATGTAATAATGCAAAACTATGTAGTCCATTCTAATCTTTGGGTTGGAAATAAGAGAAGCTAATCTCAATCTATGAATCAAAAGGAGTCGTAATTTATTGTGAATTTGATGCGGGATGCAGAAGTGTCAAGAAGCAAAACACGCCTACTTCTATAAAACAAGAAACAAAACACGTTTGCTTTTGAAAATAACCTTGAATCCACTAGAATTCCTTAAAAGGGTTTTGGAATTCACTAGAGAAACAATAGACAAAAGTGTGAATTTTTCTTCAATAAAGTCCCAGACTTAAAGTCTGGTTTCTCAAAAAAAAAAAAACAATTGTTCAAAAAACGTTTTCAAACTTAGGGGCATATTTAAGGACTCCGTAAAACTTGACGGATAAGAAAATATATTCTAAAATAACTCCTAATTAATACCTAACCATAATAGGAATCAAATTTGACCTAAAAAGCACTAAGAGTACCTAAAAATCAGAAAATAATAACACTAAACTTAAAATAACAAAAATTACAAATTAAATACCAAAATTAATAAATTACAATAATTAAATAATAAATTGTGTCTTACATCAAAATCTGATACTAAATTACAAAAATCTAATTTAAGGTCACAAACTCAATCCAATTCCAATCACAAGATTACGAAAATCTTTTTCTTTCGACTTCTTTTTGAATTTTCACTTTCGGATAGCTGTAAAAGTACCCTGAAAATCCTGACATCCCTGGCTAAGGTGGTTGTGATGATTTTGATGGTACATTGTTATCTCCAAAGGTTTGGTAACATTTATTTCCAATTCCAAGGGGGAGGGCCTCACCTTGCATGTCTTCCAAGGCCTGCCCGTAGCAAACTGTGTGGTATGGGGCATGGACCCAAGTTTGGTGCACCAGACATCAAGCTGACTGTGATACCTCACACCTTTGGCCTAATTATTTTAGCCTTATTTACTGATTACTACATAGACTTTTGTCAAAAACTATGTCTGCATTTGTAATTTATGATTTTGTGGCGAACTACGTCTCCTCGTTCACTATGATGCATATAGTTATTTGTTAGGTTTTAGATTGACAAATTTCATGACAAGGTACTAGTATTTAGTGAGTCTCAAAAATTCATTCTATCAAGTTTTTGATTGTTGTATGAACCGACACTCGATCAATCTAAATTTACCTTTCGACGAGCATTCATTCACTTCTAAAATCAATCGAAGAACCGAGTTCGACAATTTTTCAATCATGGCCCGATCAATCAAAAATTAGATACTTAGTTAGTGAACGTGTTTTCACTTTTCATTGAAGTTGATATCGAGCTCTTTTTAAAGCTACCATATCTACTATATGTAAAGATGCTTATTTGCTTGATTTCTTGTGTGACTGAAGAGGCAAAAACTTATTTACTTAATTTATTGTGTGATTGAAGAGGCAAGAATGCTATGTTAAGGGAACATGAAAAGGAGTTGCCACATGGTTACCAATCAAGCATTCAATAAATTAGCAAGTTGTGTAGGCATTTGTGAAACATGCACACAAAGCAAGGAGTCTAATCACATTTGAGGCTACTCATAATTATTAATAAAGTCATGGTCAATCTAGTATATGTTCAATGTAGAACTTAGCATTCACCTACCACTCAACACGCTCATGACTGAACTAATTTAATTCAATATCCAATCAATTTAGGGCTTCACAAAACGATTTTGTTGCATTTTCAATTAAATGAAGCCACCACTAAAAACAGACGATTTATAGAAGTGGATTTGCACAATGGTCATCCGACCGCTTGTTCATATATAATAGCAATTTTTTGGGTATTCAGAATGGCTTCTGAATGTGATTCTCCTGTAGTGCACGGGACTTTAAAAAATACAATTTTCTTCACCAAAAAAAAAAAAAAAGTACAATTTTAGGTTAAGTGTTGAACTTTCCTTTTAGTAGATGTGTACTCAGTTTTGTTTCTTCTTTCTCATTCTCTCAAGATTGAATTTCATCACAGATGGTTCGTACGCAAACTTCTTTTTCTAAATGCTGAAGAACCAACCACATTATTTCATTAGAAACTTGGAAAGCGCAGTGCGGGAAAGTGTAAAAAGCACTGAAAGGTTTCAAAAACATCTTAAATTTTAAAGCACCGAAAAGCTTAATTATTTTGTGAAGAAGAACACATAAATTTTTGGGCGTTGATAACAGAATCCAAAAAACGAATATGGTCCTACTATAGTAACTTGTCTCGGGAAAACGTTTCACCAAGAAATCATGACATTTTTCAATGGGTCATTACTCATGTGTACCTACCTCCCCTCCCTCTCTTTTGTCTTGAGTCATATAAGGCTGATGCTCCTACACATTTTCCTTGTAACTCCTTTATAAGGATTCCTTTTGAAAATTGTAAAGGTGGTCCAAAGATGAAAGATATAACCCTCTTTTTTATGTCAATATCTTGCATCCCTGTAGCATGTCATGCCTAAGAATCTTTAAAAAAGAAGATGCACTTGAGATTTTGGCTCAAACACCTCTAACTCCCTCACCCGAAAGAAAAAAATTATCTTATGAAACTGTTTTATAGGATACCAGCTCTATTGAGAGGAGTCTTCAATCCACAGGTGAGCGTTTTGCATGATACTCCACAACATATATAAAAAAGGCAATGTCTTAAGAAAGATTTAAATAAAACAAAAGCTCACAAATTAAAATTTATTAAAATTTGACTTGTATGTTAGGAATTTGTCTATTATTAAAATTTATTTTTTGCTTCTCTAAAAAGAATTTAATTTTTTGAATGATTAGGAATTTGACTATTATGAAAGTTCACTTTATGTCAACATAAAAAATAAAATAAAAAATCTCAATAGGATTTGTATTTCAAGCCTAGACTTAATCGAAAGAAACATGCAATGTTTGATGTTCTCTCCTGATGGAAGGAGAATTAAATCGATTTTTTGAGCTCTCTTTAATTACACACAATCTCTTAAGTATTCATGTAATTGTTTTTTTTTTTTTTTTGAGAAACATATTCATGTAATTGTTGGTGCGTATGAATCAACTTTTAGCTTTTGAGGTAAAATTCCTACTTGGTATCAAATAACAATCTTTTTTCTTTTTCTTTTTTTCCTTTTTTTTGCCAAGTTTTGAGTTGCACTTTAAGTTGTTTGTAGAGATTTGATGGTAATACTAAATCCATTTTAAAATTTTAATTATTTATTGAACCGTTTCCATTGTATACTAAAGTTATATTAAACTTCTATTTTGTAAATGAAAATACTAATGAAATTACTCTCACCAACTTGGGGTGCAATTCTTAAGTATGAATATTTTAATCGTTGGATCTACTACTAATTTTGAGTAGATGGAAATGAAATAATAATATATACTTATTTTTCTCAACCTAACATATAGGTAATTTAACTTTATTTCATATTTTATATGTGACAAGTGCACCTAAGGAAATTAATAACGTGATATGGTCATTTTCCCCCTAAATATTGTTGTGATGATAACACTAATAACTCTTAGACAATATTTACAAATTTATGTATTATTTACTTTTTATCTTTAGACAAATTCAAGTTTCTTTTTTTATTTTTCATTATTCTTTTTGGCATATAATAAATCACGGACTGCATCAGGTTGACTTGATCATGAAAAGAATGAAGAATGGTTATACGATTTAGAACCATTTAATACTACCAATTTTAACCTGAATTTGATCTAAGTCAAAACTGATCGGATACCTAATTAAACCCAAACAAGTCTAGTCGTATATAAGGTTTTACTAATGTAAGGACACGATTTGGAACGACCCAAGAACGATACTGGGTTCGCACGTAAATAGGCCCTAACAATATCATTTATAGAGCGTGGGTTTGAAAGGCTAGGCCTTGATCACGAGTCGGTGGTTTTTCGGAGTGTTCGTGCATAAATAAATCAGTTCGTACGTAAATAATTGAATCGTGCACGCTCTGGGAATCTTTCTCCTAGAGGTGGGCTGGGAGGCTCTGGTTTTGGCCATTTTTCCCAGCCCCTTCTATGGATTGCTTACTTCTCCTTTTATACTAGCCTGTGTTCCTTATCCTTCGTCCACGTGTAGGGTCGACTTTTCAGGACTGATACTTGTCCCATCAGCCCATACTCAAAGTCGTTGGAGGTGGTTGTAAAAGCTGGGGAGTATGGCTCTGTCAGGTGCAGAGTATTGAATGGCAGTAAGGGCAGCTTTCCCTGGTCGTCGCACTTTCCAGCGTACCCTTTTCTATTGACTTAGATATTTTAGATTTTGTTCCAGCTGTTCTTGTACCATTTTTACCCTTTCTTTTGGTGAGACCTTGGACATGCCGAGGACTGAATCGTCCTCGGCTGTGTCCCAAATCTACTTCGTACTTATACTATCGAGCTTGGGATATAACCTTCCTCGACTCGGGCCTTGGGCCCCAACGAATGAATGGGCTAGGGCCACAAATTACTGGGCCCCACAATAGCCCCTCAAAATCCTGCTGTCCAACCATTTGATTGGAGAGGAGGGTTTTGGAAATGTCAAGCATTTATCACGGCTCGTTTAATTCTGTCTTTCGTTAGTGCTGGTGTCCTTTCATCTACCCAGGAAACATACCGGGCTATGGGACATTCCTTTGAATTTATTCACAATGTGTTCCTGCCGTTGAATTACCCAAAACGCGCCTTTAATGATTTCCCTTTACGAGACCATTTAAATTCGACGGTTATTGATGGTGTGGGGAAGCGGAACGGGTATATTCTCGTTTACCGCTTTCCTTGGAGATTCGAGCAGATTAAAGGCCTTCCGTTTCGTCCTTTATATAAGAATGAAAGTAGGAGGTTACCTCTCTTTCACAGAGACCTTTCAACATTTTTAAAGTCTAAACACTCTTAGCCTCCCCCAGAATTTTCCATATCCGCCTGCTTGCACTCTGAATTATGTTTCGTCCATGGTAGGAAGGGGAATGAAGAGACCATACCTTTCTCAGAAATGCCATGCTCTTGTGAAGCTTAAACTGGCTCGGTCAGGGCAGGGATGGCAGAGACTCAAGATACCTCTTACCTTCCTTTCAGCCAAAATCCGAAGCAGGAGCTCGTCGCATCGACTTCTTGGCGCGACTGAGTTGGGGTCACCCATTATCAGTACCAGCCGCTCTCTCATGAGCATAGCTAACATGGCACCAGCGTGTTAGGAATCAGGACTGACGCAGGGACAAAGTATCCCTGTTTCTTCCTTTCTTCCTTCACTGGTGCCTCCTTTTGCCTCCTCTTCTTCTTCTTTCTCATCACCAGATCCATCCTGGTGCTTTTACGTCTTCCTCTTCTTCTCCTCCTTCTCCTTATCCATCAAAGAAGGTCCTCCTCTCAATATGGGTGCTACTGGGGCAGAATTCGGAGAGGCTTTGGAGCAGAACTTAAAAAGATTTCTGTTTGTTTGTTTGTTTTTTTTTTTTTTTTTTTTTTTTTTTGTAACTCATTTTCTATATAGGCTTTGTTTAAGCCCTTCATTGTACGCTGTAACATCTCTTTACATTAATAAAGGTCGCCATTTCTTGATTTCGTATATTCTATTTCTTCTTTTGAAATAGTTATGCTGGGAATAGACATACTATCCTGTAATTTAAATTTTTCTTTATACTATGAACGATGCTTGGGACCGAAATCCCAGTTAATAAAAAGATCTTGCTCTATACTTATTGGCACTATCTGACATAATAATGCCGACTTCAATAAGCGGCATTTAGGGCAGAAACCTTTACTGAGAAAAAGATGTCTATAATGAACTTAATAAAACTGTTCGGCACAATAATGCCAACCTGAGAAAGCGATACTTAGGGCCAAAATGTCTTACCAAAATAAAAGATACTATTATGAACTTATTGGAGCTATCGTGTACAATAAGACTGACCTGAAAGTGGGTTGTATACCCCAAATTTGAACGAGGTGATGGCTGAATGCTTGATGCCGTGTAGGAAGTAATCATCCGAGGATATATAACCCAAAATGTGCAACCCCTGCTGGTTGCTGAGTAATAAGGTGTTTCACCATTTTCCTAATAACTTTCATAGCCTTGACCTTTTCCGGTATTTGGTCCGAGGACTGAGCGACTTAGAATTCTTCTTAAGTAGCTGACTTCTCCATAGGTTTGAGTCCGAGGACCATGCAATACCTTGGTTCTGTCCAAAACCCAATTTTGAGAAGTAGTTGGTTTCCCCATAGGTTTGAGTCCGAGGACCATGCAATACCTTGGTTCTGTCCAAAACCCAATTTTGAGAAGTAGTTGGTTTCCCCATAGGTTTGAGTCCGAGGACTATGCAATACCTTGGTTCTGTCCAAAACCCAATTTTGAGAAGTAGTTGGTTTCCCCATAGGTTTGGGTCCGAGGACCATGCAATACATTGGTTCTGTCCAAAACCCAATTTTGAGAAGTAGTTGGTTTCCCCATAGGTTTGGGTCCGAGGACCATGCAATACCTTGGTTCTGTCCAAAACCCAATTTTGAGAAGTAGTTGGGGCAATTAACCTCTCGGTTATGGCACAGGACCTTGGTTTACGGGGAATTAGCTCTTCGGCCAAGCCCCTAGAACTATCCGTGCTACTGACGCTACGAAGCGTAGCCCCTACTAAAGAAACACAGCCCCTGGTGGAACTTTAAGCTAAAACAATACAATATAACCGGCTGTTTAGAAGTGACAAAGGGGATTATTTCGACCAACCGCCTGTGCCAACACACAAGCCTTTCCCACAGACGGCGCCAATTGTAAGGACACGATTTGGAACGACCCAAGAACGATACTGGGTTCGCATGTAAATAGGCCCTAACAATATCATTTATAGAGCGTGGGTTTGAAAGGCTAGGCCTTGATCACGAGTCGGTGGTTTTTCGGAGTGTTCGTGCATAAATAAATCGGTTCGTACGTAAATAACTGAATCGTGCACGCTCTGGGAATCTTTCTCCTAGAGGTGGGCTGGGAGGCTCTGGTTTTGGCCATTTTTCCCAGCCCCTTCTATGGATTGCTTACTTCTCCTTTTATACTAGCCTGTGTTCCTTATCCTTCGTCCACGTGTAGGGTCGACTTTTCAGGACTGATACTTGTCCCATCAGCCCATACTCAAAGTCGTTGGAGGTGGTTGTAAAAACTGGGGAGTATGGCTCTGTCAGGTGCAGAGTATTGAATGGCAGTAAGGGCAGCTTTCCCTGGTCGTCGCACTTTCCAGCGTACCCTTTTCTATTGACTTAGATATTTTAGATTTTGTTCCAGCTGTTCTTGTACCATTTTTACCCTTTCTTTTGGTGAGACCTTGGACATGCCGAGGACTGAATCGTCCTCGGCTGTGTCCCAAATCTACTTCGTACTTATACTATCGAGCTTGGGATATAACCTTCCTCGACTCGGGCCTTGGGCCCCAACGAATGAATGGGCTAGGGCCACAAATTACTGGGCCCCACAATAGCCCCTCAAAATCCTGCTGTCCAACCATTTGATTGGAGAGGAGGGTTTTGGAAATGTCAAGCATTTATCACGGCTCGTTTAATTCTGTCTTTCGTTAGTGCTGGTGTCCTTTCATCTACCCAGGAAACATACCGGGCTATGGGACATTCCTTTGAATTTATTCACAATGTGTTCCTGCCGTTGAATTACCCAAAACGCGCCTTTAATGATTTCCCTTTACGAGACCATTTAAATTCGACGGTTATTGATGGTGTGGGGAAGCGGAACGGGTATATTCTCGTTTACCGCTTTCCTTGGAGATTCGAGCAGATTAAAGGCCTTCCGTTTCGTCCTTTATATAAGAATGAAAGTAGGAGGTTACCTCTCTTTCACAGAGACCTTTCAACATTTTTAAAGTCTAAACACTCTTAGCCTCCCCCAGAATTTTCCATATCCGCCTGCTTGCACTCTGAATTATGTTTCGTCCATGGTAGGAAGGGGAATGAAGAGACCATACCTTTCTCAGAAATGCCATGCTCTTGTGAAGCTTAAACTGGCTCGGTCAGGGCAGGGATGGCAGAGACTCAAGATACCTCTTACCTTCCTTTCAACCAAAATCCGAAGCAGGAGCTCGTCACATCGACTTCTTGGCGCGACTGAGTTGGGGTCACCCATTATCAGTACCAGCCGCTCTCTCATGAGCATAGCTAACATGGCACCAGCGTGTTAGGAATCAGGACTGACGCAGGGACAAAGTATCCCTGTTTCTTCCTTTCTTCCTTCACTGGTGCCTCCTTTTGCCTCCTCTTCTTCTTCTTTCTCATCACCAGATCCATCCTGGTGCTTTTACGTCTTCCTCTTCTTCTCCTCCTTCTCCTTATCCATCAAAGAAGGTCCTCCTCTCAATATGGGTGCTACTGGGGCAGAATTCGGAGAGGCTTTGGAGCAGAACTTAAAAAGATTTCTGTTTGTTTGTTTGTTTTTTTTTTTTTTTGTAACTCATTTTCTATATAGGCTTTGTTTAAGCCCTTCATTGTACGCTGTAACATCTCTTTACATTAATAAAGGTCGCCATTTCTTGATTTCGTATATTCTATTTCTTCTTTTGAAATAGTTATGCTGGGTATAGACATACTATCCTGTAATTTAAATTTTTCTTTATACTATGAACGATGCTTGGGACCGAAATCCCAGTTAATAAAAAGATCTTGCTCTATACTTATTGGCACTATCTGACATAATAATGCCGACTTCAATAAGCGGCATTTAGGGCAGAAACCTTTACTGAGAAAAAGATGTCTATAATGAACTTAATAAAACTGTTCGGCACAATAATGCCGACCTGAGAAAGCGATACTTAGGGCCAAAATGTCTTACCAAAATAAAAGATACTATTATGAACTTATTGGAGCTATCGTGTACAATAAGACTGACCTGAAAGTGGGTTGTATACCCCAAATTTGAACGAGGTGATGGCTGAATGCTTGATGCCGTGTAGGAAGTAATCATCCGAGGATATATAACCCAAAATGTGCAACCCCTGCTGGTTGCTGAGTAATAAGGTGTTTCACCATTTTCCTAATAACTTTCATAGCCTTGACCTTTTCCGGTATTTGGTCCGAGGACTGAGCGACTTAGAATTCTTCTTAAGTAGCTGACTTCTCCATAGGTTTGAGTCCGAGGACCATGCAATACCTTGGTTCTGTCCAAAACCCAATTTTGAGAAGTAGTTGGTTTCCCCATAGGTTTGAGTCCGAGGACCATGCAATACCTTGGTTCTGTCCAAAACCCAATTTTGAGAAGTAGTTGGTTTCCCCATAGGTTTGAGTCCGAGGACTATGCAATACCTTGGTTCTGTCCAAAACCCAATTTTGAGAAGTAGTTGGTTTCCCCATAGGTTTGGGTCCGAGGACCATGCAATACATTGGTTCTGTCCAAAACCCAATTTTGAGAAGTAGTTGGTTTCCCCATAGGTTTGGGTCCGAGGACCATGCAATACCTTGGTTCTGTCCAAAACCCAATTTTGAGAAGTAGTTGGGGCAATTAACCTCTCGGTTATGGCACAGGACCTTGGTTTACGGGGAATTAGCTCTTCGGCCAAGCCCCTAGAACTATCCGTGCTACTGACGCTATGAAGCGTAGCCCCTACTAAAGAAACACAGCCCCTGGTGGAACTTTAAGCTAAAACAATACAATATAACCGGCTGTTTAGAAGTGACAAAGGGGATTATTTCGACCAACCGCCTGTGCCAACACACAAGCCTTTCCCACAGACGGCGCCAATTGTAAGGACACGATTTGGAACGACCCAAGAACGATACTGGGTTCGCATGTAAATAGGCCCTAACAATATCATTTATAGAGCGTGGGTTTGAAAGGCTAGGCCTTGATCACGAGTCGGTGGTTTTTCGGAGTGTTCGTGCATAAATAAATCGGTTCGTACGTAAATAACTGAATCGTGCACGCTCTGGGAATCTTTCTCCTAGAGGTGGGCTGGGAGGCTCTGGTTTTGGCCATTTTTCCCAGCCCCTTCTATGGATTGCTTACTTCTCCTTTTATACTAGCCTGTGTTCCTTATCCTTCGTCCACGTGTAGGGTCGACTTTTCAGGACTGATACTTGTCCCATCAGCCCATACTCAAAGTCGTTGGAGGTGGTTGTAAAAACTGGGGAGTATGGCTCTGTCAGGTGCAGAGTATTGAATGGCAGTAAGGGCAGCTTTCCCTGGTCGTCGCACTTTCCAGCGTACCCTTTTCTATTGACTTAGATATTTTAGATTTTGTTCCAGCTGTTCTTGTACCATTTTTACCCTTTCTTTTGGTGAGACCTTGGACATGCCGAGGACTGAATCGTCCTCGGCTGTGTCCCAAATCTACTTCGTACTTATACTATCGAGCTTGGGATATAACCTTCCTCGACTCGGGCCTTGGGCCCCAACGAATGAATGGGCTAGGGCCACAAATTACTGGGCCCCACAATAGCCCCTCAAAATCCTGCTGTCCAACCATTTGATTGGAGAGGAGGGTTTTGGAAATGTCAAGCATTTATCACGGCTCGTTTAATTCTGTCTTTCGTTAGTGCTGGTGTCCTTTCATCTACCCAGGAAACATACCGGGCTATGGGACATTCCTTTGAATTTATTCACAATGTGTTCCTGCCGTTGAATTACCCAAAACGCGCCTTTAATGATTTCCCTTTACGAGACCATTTAAATTCGACGGTTATTGATGGTGTGGGGAAGCGGAACGGGTATATTCTCGTTTACCGCTTTCCTTGGAGATTCGAGCAGATTAAAGGCCTTCCGTTTCGTCCTTTATATAAGAATGAAAGTAGGAGGTTACCTCTCTTTCACAGAGACCTTTCAACATTTTTAAAGTCTAAACACTCTTAGCCTCCCCCAGAATTTTCCATATCCGCCTGCTTGCACTCTGAATTATGTTTCGTCCATGGTAGGAAGGGGAATGAAGAGACCATACCTTTCTCAGAAATGCCATGCTCTTGTGAAGCTTAAACTGGCTCGGTCAGGGCAGGGATGGCAGAGACTCAAGATACCTCTTACCTTCCTTTCAACCAAAATCCGAAGCAGGAGCTCGTCACATCGACTTCTTGGCGCGACTGAGTTGGGGTCACCCATTATCAGTACCAGCCGCTCTCTCATGAGCATAGCTAACATGGCACCAGCGTGTTAGGAATCAGGACTGACGCAGGGACAAAGTATCCCTGTTTCTTCCTTTCTTCCTTCACTGGTGCCTCCTTTTGCCTCCTCTTCTTCTTCTTTCTCATCACCAGATCCATCCTGGTGCTTTTACGTCTTCCTCTTCTTCTCCTCCTTCTCCTTATCCATCAAAGAAGGTCCTCCTCTCAATATGGGTGCTACTGGGGCAGAATTCGGAGAGGCTTTGGAGCAGAACTTAAAAAGATTTCTGTTTGTTTGTTTGTTTTTTTTTTTTTTTGTAACTCATTTTCTATATAGGCTTTGTTTAAGCCCTTCATTGTACGCTGTAACATCTCTTTACATTAATAAAGGTCGCCATTTCTTGATTTCGTATATTCTATTTCTTCTTTTGAAATAGTTATGCTGGGAATAGACATACTATCCTGTAATTTAAATTTTTCTTTATACTATGAACGATGCTTGGGACCGAAATCCCAGTTAATAAAAAGATCTTGCTCTATACTTATTGGCACTATCTGACATAATAATGCCGACTTCAATAAGCGGCATTTAGGGCAGAAACCTTTACTGAGAAAAAGATGTCTATAATGAACTTAATAAAACTGTTCGGCACAATAATGCCGACCTGAGAAAGCGATACTTAGGGCCAAAATGTCTTACCAAAATAAAAGATACTATTATGAACTTATTGGAGCTATCGTGTACAATAAGACTGACCTGAAAGTGGGTTGTATACCCCAAATTTGAACGAGGTGATGGCTGAATGCTTGATGCCGTGTAGGAAGTAATCATCCGAGGATATATAACCCAAAATGTGCAACCCCTGCTGGTTGCTGAGTAATAAGGTGTTTCACCATTTTCCTAATAACTTTCATAGCCTTGACCTTTTCCGGTATTTGGTCCGAGGACTGAGCGACTTAGAATTCTTCTTAAGTAGCTGACTTCTCCATAGGTTTGAGTCCGAGGACCATGCAATACCTTGGTTCTGTCCAAAACCCAATTTTGAGAAGTAGTTGGTTTCCCCATAGGTTTGAGTCCGAGGACCATGCAATACCTTGGTTCTGTCCAAAACCCAATTTTGAGAAGTAGTTGGTTTCCCCATAGGTTTGAGTCCGAGGACTATGCAATACCTTGGTTCTGTCTAAAACCCAATTTTGAGAAGTAGTTGGTTTCCCCATAGGTTTGGGTCCGAGGACCATGCAATACATTGGTTCTGTCCAAAACCCAATTTTGAGAAGTAGTTGGTTTCCCCATAGGTTTGGGTCCGAGGACCATGCAATACCTTGGTTCTGTCCAAAACCCAATTTTGAGAAGTAGTTGGGGCAATTAACCTCTCGGTTATGGCACAGGACCTTGGTTTACGGGGAATTAGCTCTTCGGCCAAGCCCCTAGAACTATCCGTGCTACTGACGCTACGAAGCGTAGCCCCTACTAAAGAAACACAGCCCCTGGTGGAACTTTAAGCTAAAACAATACAATATAACCGGCTGTTTAGAAGTGACAAAGGGGATTATTTCGACCAACCGCCTGTGCCAACACACAAGCCTTTCCCACAGACGGCGCCAATTGTAAGGACACGATTTGGAACGACCCAAGAACGATACTGGGTTCGCATGTAAATAGGCCCTAACAATATCATTTATAGAGCGTGGGTTTGAAAGGCTAGGCCTTGATCACGAGTCGGTGGTTTTTCGGAGTGTTCGTGCATAAATAAATCGGTTCGTACGTAAATAACTGAATCGTGCACGCTCTGGGAATCTTTCTCCTAGAGGTGGGCTGGGAGGCTCTGGTTTTGGCCATTTTTCCCAGCCCCTTCTATGGATTGCTTACTTCTCCTTTTATACTAGCCTGTGTTCCTTATCCTTCGTCCACGTGTAGGGTCGACTTTTCAGGACTGATACTTGTCCCATCAGCCCATACTCAAAGTCGTTGGAGGTGGTTGTAAAAGCTGGGGAGTATGGCTCTGTCAGGTTCAGAGTATTGAATGGCAGTAAGGGCAGCTTTTCCTGGTCGTCGCACTTTCCAGCGTACCCTTTTCTATTGACTTAGATATTTTAGATTTTGTTCCAGCTGTTCTTGTACCATTTTTATCCTTTCTTTTGGTGAGACCTTGGACATGCCGAGGACTGAATCGTCCTCGGCTGTGTCCCAAGGCTACTTCGTACTTATACTATCGAGCCTGGGCTATAATCTTCCTCGGCTCGGGCCTTGGACCCCAACGAATGAATGGGCCAGGACCACAAATTACTGGGCCCCACAACTAACATATACCCACAGGGCATATATTAGTAAATTATTTTTAGAAACTTTTCATAATAAAATGAAAAAGTGATTAACTTTATAAACAATTTTTTCCAATTTTCCATTAAAATTTTTTTAAAATGAATAATAAACATGTCCTATGATCCGAATCTTTTATATGTATAACAGATTGTACTAACATGTTCCCTAAGAGCATATGTTAGTGTTTCCTTCTAGGAGATTTTTTATGAAAAAATATAAAAAAATAATTAATTGATTTAACAAATTATTATAAATTATAATTTTTTTTCTTTTAAAATGTATGATTAATGTAATCCCCAAGCCTTACGTTAACAGGAACGAAATCACGAACACTGCTAGTACGGAACCAATATCTACGAGTCTTAGAAATTAATCATGACCTTTGACTTAAAGCATCGATCGGTCACTTTCCTTGAGTATTGTAATCATCGCTTACTGTTCCAGAAAGAAAAAAAGAGGGTATAATTTACGTACTAGTCTATTCCCGTAACATTTATGATTTATAATTTATCACAGCGTAAGATTCTTGATTATGATAGGGCAACTGAATGTCATTTCAGAGTCATAGACTCATAGCTGTGATCCAATTATATATGTTGAGCACTGACATCTTTGTCTTAAAAAGCAAGGTACGTAAATTGTTCTGTTCTTCCTTTTAAGTACCCACGTACACAAAGCAACACTTACTCTTACATTAATCCTGTACGTTATCCATTATTGACCGGTTGATTCGGAAAGTTAGAATAAATTGTTGTTTATGTACGGATCGATGTTGATTTCTTTTCCTAGTGAGGAAAATCGAAATTCTATTATTCTAACAAATATTATTTATAAGAATTTTTAATAAAATGCATGTGTTGGGTCTTGTTAATGAGTGTTGGGTGCACTAGTCAAGAGTACTAGTTAAGATTGATTTATTTATTTATTGTAATTGGCTTTTTTAATTTTAATTTTTTTGAGTTGCTCAAATTTTATTTAAAGAGGTATTTGATTATTAATCTTTGTTACTTTCCAATGTAATGAAACTTGTTAGATTTCTCTTTAACAATTACACTTCAGCATTTGTTAGAATGGAAATTTTTAATTGAATTTAAGTTGTAATTACCTATACAAACTGATGATGTCGGAAATTGTCAGTAAGTCACACAGCCCTCATGTGCTCAAGACAACATCTGCACAACACATAACAAGAAAAACCTTAAAAGAGTACCGGTGTGGTACCAACTAAAGACCCTCTGAAGGTTAAGTTAGAAAACTTTTCACAACTTTAGAGTGCTAAAGTTGGAGGTGAATTATGCGTACCTTGGTTTGGGAGTATTTTGGGGTTTTTATAGTAATGTAGAACCGACATTTTCCTTTCTTGGGGAAGATGAATTTTTCCTTATAAAGAAAATTCTCATCAAAGTACATATTTTACGTATTTTACGAGATCCTTTTGATACAGCGATTTTATTGATTAAGGTTAATCGTGAGACGCAAGGTATTTCCTTTTGAAGTTTATTGAGGACTACTTAAACCATGGGGATGCCACATGACCTTAACACTGTCCACTCTGTATCCGTTGGCTTTTTGATCCGTCCACCATGTTGGGTCCGTCCTCTTGTGTACACACCCCCTGTCTTCTTCCCTCATCTTGATCACGAGCCAAAAGTACCGTCGCTCGTGGCTGGTTCAGTAGAATGAGATTGTCTACCTCCATTTTACACTTTTAAGTTGCCCCCTCACTCTACGGGTCCGTCGCATAATGTTAGGACAGATCTGTGGAGTGACAGTCTGACCTCAACTTTGGGAGATGCGTTCTGATTGACAAGCTAGCCTAGGGTCATTAATGCAATAGGGGCACATGTCATATTTTTAGCAGCTAATCACTCAAACCAAAGCGTCCCTTCATCTTCAGTGCCGTTCCCCCTATATATATATATATATGTTGCTCATTCCTCTCATTTTTTAATTTTCGCAACCAATTTCTTGATCAGAGAGCTATCGTCTTCTTCAACAAACCTTTGTGCCGTCCAACTAGTGTGACTGTCTACTATAATTTATTCATCCCCTTTCTTCACACTGTTCAATTGCAAGTACCCTTCTTCTCACACTTAACTTCCACCCTTTTCAATTTTTTACTTAAATATTGCACGCCCGTCACCTGTATAGACCTGTAGAGTCTTAAGGTTTTTATCCATCATGTGTAGGTGACCAATGTCTAGTGAGGCGTTGAGTGATCAATCGTGGGTCCGCGAAGGAGCAGGCTACAATGAGGTGTTTCCTTCAGTTTAAGGTGACCTCGGCACCTCCGACAGTGAAAGGGTTTTGTCAGCCAACTCTCCTTTTGTGGGGGAGGATGAGGACCTAGATGTGGACGGGTCGGAGAGTGATTCCAGTGATGACTTAGCTGGTGTTGAACCCCCCACTGAATCCGTCATAGGCTCTGACGGGTTTAGGGAGTTTATTATGATTCCATTGTGGACAATTAATGACTTCAACTCTTCCATCAAGCAAACACACTTTAACACACTTAGGGAGAAATACCAGATCTCTACCAACATACCAATCCGTCTACCCTCCAAACATGAAAAGTGCTATTATAAAGGTCTGGAAGATGTCGGTGTGTATGAGTAGATGTTGAAAGCGGGCCTGAGATTTCCTCTTAGTGCCCTTCACCGTCGTCTTCTTCAGTTCCTTGGACTATCCGTCACCTAAATCTCTCCAAACGGTTGGAGAGTCTTCCTGGGTGCAGAAGTCCTGTATAGGGTCATGTCCGATGAGGCACGAAGGATGACGATGGAAGAATTTTTTCATTGTTATCGTCCATCCGAGATAACCCAACCAAAAGGCATGTATAGTTTCGTTCCTAGGAGTCCGTTGCTTAGGTTAGTATGCAACACTCTGGATTCGAATAGAAATTAGAAGAGTTGTTATTTTTTCATTCAAGAGGACGACTGGATGTGTCATCCCGACGATCAAGAGTATATGCCTGTGGACAAAACTTGGGGTATAATGCCCTCGTCCGGTATGTATTCGTTTGTCTCAGGTCTTTATTTACTTCTGCTTATTTCATCTGATATTTTAACCGTCTTTGTTTCTAGCTCGGGATCGTCCAGAAGTCACCCTTGAAGAGTGGAGCTTTTTGGAAAAAATATTTACGACCACTAAGCTGTCAAAGAGATCGTGGTCAAAGTTGATAACCTTGGATACCCTCCATTGGTACTGCAACGATCCTGAACTAACTAAGGTTGCTCGTCATTACGACACACGAGTTCGTCAACGTAAGTCTGTTGCCTAGTACTTGTCTTTTTTGTATTTTAGCAGCTTATTTTTTAACCCGTCCATTTTTATGCAAAAATGGAAGATAGCAAGAGGAGAGCCTTCATCAAGTAGCAGGTTGCTGCTAGGAAGAAGTTGGAGGGTAGCCAACCCCCTAAGACGAGCCAGGCTAACCCGTCCACCAAGAGAAAACTGTCAGAGAAGGTGGACCGTCCACCTAAAAAACCAAAGGTTAGGTCGGGGTCAACTGTTGGTGAGACCCCTGCCATTAGTAAGTTACCCCCAAACCTGGTCCAGGTAAAGGGAAAGGACTAATGAAGGGCCAGGTTCTTGCCACCGAGGAGCGCCCCGTCCTTCTCCGTGAAGACTCAAGCTATGCCCTCAAGCAGCTCTCGTCCATCATCAAGGACGATGATTATTCAAACTTGGGTAATCACGAGACGGAGGCCATTAGGAGATGGGCTTTTTTAGTTTGGCATAGGTACGTCGATCCGTCTACTTGTATTTGCTTTGCTTTAATGCTGTCTTGTCTAAACTTTGTCCTTGATTTCTGTAGGGGGTGGATATGATGAAGGGGTTGATGGACCGCTGTATTTCTCATGAGACGGTCCTGAGCCATTTGAGGGAGAAGTTTGGTGCTAAGGAGACGGAGCTACAGGAGTTGCTGGCCTAGAAGAACGTCTAGGTTGGAAAGCTTGACTTGACCAAACAGCTCCTAATGGAGTTGGAGGCTCAAGTTGAAGCACTGAAGAAAATTCTGAAGATAAAGAGGGCGAGATTACGGAGGTGAACAATCAACTCTGTCAAGCAAAGGAAGACGATATTAAGGAATATCGCGACTCCAACGACCTCCTAAGGGAGCTTGGCGACTCCTTTGCTGATGGCTTTGATGACTGCTTCCAGCAGGTTAAAGCCTCTTTTCCTGACTTGGACCTTTCCCCATCTCAATTGATGCTGGAGGCTAGACTCCTATCCATCCAGTTGATTCAGAAGGAACAAATGAGCTCTTTGTTGACAACGCAACCGTTGACCTTCAAGGTGATGAGGATGCCTTTCTTGGTGAACAAGAGAAACCCGTTGAGGATGGTACCCGTTAGTCTGAAGATGTACAGATCATGGAATAGAAGAACGAAGACACCTTTACCGTTCAGTAGTGGTTTTCATTTTTTTCTTTTACTTAGCTTTTTGTTAAAGTGTAAAGATCTACTGGAAAAACAATATATATGCTTAATTTATCCATCGCCTATTACTTGGCATGTAGACATTTCCCTTTATAGGCTTTTATAAATTTTTAATTTTATGCTTATCAATATAGATATTTGTGCATGATAGCCATTTGTTTGGGATTTAGTATTTGCAAACCAACTCTTGGGATGCTTCTTGTAAACTTCAATAAATACAAGTCTTTTGGTTAGAATGAGTTCGTCCATTTTGCAGACTAAGCGCTATAAATTAATCATTGAGCTCGTCCAATTCCTGGGTTTCATCCCTTCAGGGTTAGTCCATCCATATCATGGACCTGATGAGCTTATAGGTCATCCTCTAAGGGTGAAATACGTCCATCTTGTGGACTTGTCATAAGCCATCTCTTAAGGATGAGACCCGTCCACTTTATGGACTGGATAAACTTGAACCCGTCCACTTTATGGACTTATCATTAGCCATCTCTTAAGGATGGAACCCGTCCACTTTGCGGATTGGATAAGCTTGAACTCGTCCACTTTATGGACTTATCATTAGCCATCCCTTAAGGATGAGACCCGTCCACTTTGTGGACTGGATAAACTTGAACCCGTCCACTTTATGGACTTATCATTAGCCATCTCTTAAGGATAGGACTCGTCCTCTTTGTGGATTGGGTAAATTTGAACCCGTCCATTTTATGGACTTATCATGAGCCATCCTTTAAGGATGGGACCCGTCCACTTTGTGGATTGGGTAAACTTGGGACATTATTTTGGGATGAACCTGTCTACTATATAAGGACTTATTAAACAGGAGTCATCCCTCTGGGAGGAACCCATCCTTTTTATGGCTTAATGATCATGTAGAAATGTAGATAGCATACACATGACAATTCTGAATAACTCCTCTTATTGTGATAAATATACGTAGATAATTGTTTGAAAAATAAAAAGAAAACTGCCATTCTGGCTTAAAAGTGCTGTAAAAAATTAATTAAAAGAAAATAAACTGGAAATGAGGAGTATTGTTGTCCTTGCTACTGTCTACTGGTAGTACTTTTTTAGGTGCTCTGTGTTCCATGAGTGATGCAGTCTTTGCCCGTCCAGTGTTTCTAGGTGGTAGGTCCCCTTCCTATGCCATGATGCGATTCTGTATGGTCCTTCCCAGTTAGGTTCAAGCTTCCACTTAGAGGTGTCTTTTGTGGTGCCCATCACCTTTCTTAAAACAAGATCTCCAACCTGGAAGTCTCTGTGTCTGACTTTGGAGTTGTAGTGCTTAGCCATGAGGTTCTGGTATCGTGCTAGTCTTTCCTCGGCAGTTGCTCTAACCTTATCTATCAGATCAAGTTGCAGGCGCATAGCTTCATCATTCCTACTCTCGTCATAGTTTTCCACTCTGTAACTTGTGAGTCCTACTTCGGCCGGGATGACTGCCTTGCTTCCATATGCCAAACGAAATGGTGTCTCTCCTATAGGTGTCCTTGCAGTCGTCCTGTAAGCCCATAGGACGCTTGGTAATTCTTCAGGCCATATCCCCTTTGCCCCCTCGAGCTGAGTCTTGATGATTTTAAGTAAGGATCGGTTCGTAAACTCAACTTGTCCGTTGGCTTGAGGGTGGGCGGGCGATGAGTAGTGATTCTTGATCCCTAGTTGTGAACAAAAGTTTCTGAATGCGTCATTGTCAAACTGCTTCCCGTTGTCTGAGACCAATACTTTGGGTATACCGTACCTACAGATGATGTTTCTCCAGACAAAGTTTCGCACATTCTTCTTTGTGATGGTAGCTAGAGTTTTGGCTTCTACCCTTTTGGTGAAGTAGTCTATACCAACCACCAGGAATTTTAGCTGTTGAATTGCTATTGGGAACAGACCCATGATGTCCAATCCCCACTGTGCAAAAGGCCATGGGGCCGTCAATGGAGTGAGTTCTTCCGTTGGCTGCCAGATGAGGTTGGCAAACCTTTGGCACTTATCACATGCTTTGACATAAGCAATGGCATCCTTCTGCATGGTAGGCCAATAGTATCCTGCTCGGATGAGTTTGTGCAATAACGACCGTGACCCAGAATGGTTTCCGCAGACTTCTTCATGGACTTCCCGAATGACATAGTCTGCCTCCTCGGGGATGAGAGACCTCAGGTACGATCTGGAGAAACCCCTTTTGTATAGAACATATTTGATCAGGACAAAATGTGCCACTTGAACCTTCAACCTCCTCGTTGCTTCTTTCCCGTCAGGCAACACGCCGTCCTTTAAGTATGAGATTATTGGTGTCATCCAATAGTCCCTGGAATCTATTTCTTGTCCATTGATGCCGTTTATTAATGGTGAGATTTGAGCAAAGGATAGTACCTGACTAGGGACGAGCATGTACTCTACTGACGTAGCTTTAGCAAGACAGTCGGCGTTTTCATTCTCCTCCCTTGGTATTTGAACAAATTTTACTTGGAGGTTGCTTATCCTATTCTTCATTTGCTTGAGATACTTCTTCATTTGTTCATTCTTGCAGTCATAGTCGCCATTAACTTGACTGGTCATTACTTGGGAATCGCAGTACATGACCATATTTGTAGCTCTTGCCGCCTTGGCGAGATCCAGCCCTTCTATCAAAGCTTCGTACTCTGCCTCGTTATTAGTCGTAGGGAAATCTAGATGGACCATGCATTCGATTTTATCCCTTTCTGGGTTGTGGAGTACCACATCAGCTCCACCTGCTTGCTTATTGGAAGATCTGTCCATGTGGACGCTTCATTGTGGGCTCATCTCTGCCCTCTGGCTTTCCACGAAAGTAAACTCTGCGATGAAGTCAACGATCACTTGTCCCTTTATAGCCGTACGGGGACGATACTGTACATCGAACTTGCTTAATTCAATTTCCCACAATGCCATCTGTTCGGCCGCCTCGGGGCTGCTCATGGCTCGTCGAAGAGGTTTGTCGGTTAGAACAATCACCATGTGTGCCTGAAAGTAGGGTTTGAGTCTGCGGGCTATTGCCACCAGGGCAAAAGCTAGCTTCTCCATTGGTGGGTACTTTTCTTTTGCACCCCAGAGCACTCGGCTCATAAAGTATACTTGCTTTTGAACTCCGTCCTCCTCTCTGACTAAAGCTGCACTGACAACGACTGGGGAAACGGTTGGGGAAATAGCTAGGTATAGGAAAAACTCTTCTCTTGGTTTGGTCAGGCTTAGTAATAGCGAGGAAGAAAAATATCTCTTCAGTTCCTCAAACGCTTGTTGACACTCGGCTGTCCACTTAAAGGACTTCTTCAATGTGCGGAAGAAAGGCAGGCACTTATTCGTTGCTTTTAAGACAAACCTATTTAGTACAGCTATCTTACTGTTCAGGCTCTGCACCTCCTTGACAGTCTTTGGTGGAGCTAGCTCCAGTATGGCTTGTATTTTGTCCAAGTTGACCTCAATACCCCTTTGAGATACCATGAACCCTAGGAATTTCCCTGCCATCACTCCGAACGCACACTTGCTCGGATTCAGCTTCATGTTATAAGACCTCAGGGTGTCAAAGGTCTCTTGGAGGTCATTCAAGTGGTCATCCTCCCGTATGCTCTTTACCAACATGTCGTCCACGTAAACTTGTACATTCTTCCTAATCTGATGTGCAAACATTTTGTTCATCAGCCTTTGATATGTAGCGCCTGTGTTCTTGAGCCTGAATGACATCACTTTGTAACAGAAGAGGCCTTGGCTGGTGACGAATGAAGTCTTCTTTTGATCGGCCTCATCCAGCTTGATCTGGTTGTAACCAGAAAACGTGTCCATGAAACTTAGCAGCTGGTGTCTTACAGTTGAGTCCACCAAGATGTCAATCCTCGGGAGAGGATAATTGTCCTTGGGGCAGGCCCTATTTAGGTTTGTGAAGTCCACACATATCCTCAATTTTCCATTGGTTTTCTTAACCATCACCACGTTGGCCAACCAGTCAAGGTAGTACACTTCTCATATGAAGTCTGTTTCCTGTAATCTGCTATGGCCTTGTCACGCTCCTATGCGAACACACGTTTTTTCTAATGTGTGGGAGAGAAAAAGGGCGACACGTTTAACCTGTGGACTATGACGGATGGATCAATTCTAGGCATGTCCTTATGGCTCCAAGCGAACACGTCCTGGTTTTCCCTTAGAAATGTCGTCAATGCTTATCTTATTGGTAGGCTAGTCAGAGTGCCGATTCTGGTAATCTGTTCAGTTTTGAGTCGTTAAGGAGAACTTCTTCCAATCCTTCCACTGGTTCTGCCACCTTTCATTGCTTTTCTATACATATAGTCTGCAAATGATCGTCCATATCCAACATAGTAATGTAGCATTCGCACGCCGCTACTTGATCTCTTCGTACCTCTCCTACTCCATACTCCATTGGGAACTTGATCATTAAATGGTAAGTTGAAGTTACGGCCTTCCATGAATTCAAAGTAGGACGACCTAATATGGCATTGTAAGCGGATGAACAGTCTACAACCAAGAACGTGACATCCCTGGTGATCTGTTGTGGGTAATGTCTGACTGTTACGGACAAAGTGACTGCTTCTAAGGGGTGTACCCTTGTTCCTCCGAATCCGACAAGTGGCGCGTTAACAAGAATCAGCCGTTCCCTATCAATCCTTATCTGCTGGAATGCTGGGTAGTAGAGGATGTCGGCAAAGTGCCCATTATCCACAAGGACCCGGTGGTGTTATAGTCCCCCACCCGAATTCTAACCACGAGCGCATCATCATATGAGTGGTGGAGACGCCTGGCATCTTCCTCTGTAAACCCAATGACAGGGTTGTCGATTTGTGCCATCTTCGAGACGAATCCTGTCAATAGGACGTTTTGAACCATCCGTAGGTAGGCTTTGCCTGCCTTTTTGGACGAGCCAGATGCTGTGGTTCCCCTTAGGATCATCCTTATGTCTCCTAATGGGGGTCTGGGATGCTCATTTTCTCTCTGGGTAGGTGGTTCTTGGGGCTAGTCCGTCCTTTCCTTACCGATGAACCTTTGCAACTTCCCTTGCCTAATAAGAGCTTCTATTTGCTGCTTTAAGTCATAGCAGTCAGATGTGTCATGACCGTGGTCACGGTGAAAACGACAGTACTTGTCTTTAGATCTCTTGCTAGGGTCTCCCTTCAGCTTGCCAAGGAACGTCAGGGCTTCTTCATCCTTGATCTGTATCAGGACTTGATCAATCGGAGTGTTCAGCGGGGAGAAGCTTGCGAACCTTCCAGTGGGAGGCTTAGAGCGTCTATCTTCCCTTCTATCTCCTGTCCTCGTTATCTTCCGCCCCCTATCCTGTTGTGGTTCCTCATGTCTTTCTCTCTTCTTGGGCTTCTCTTTGCGAGCCAGCAGTGCATCTTCCGCGTTCATGTACTTAGTAACTCTGTAGAGTACATCTGACATAGTTTTTGGGTCGTTTTTATATAAGGAAAACAAAAACTTACCCTTCCATAGCCTATTCATAAATGAGGCCACAATTATCTTGTGGTCAGCTCCATCAATTGAGAGTGCCTCCTTGTTAAAGCAGGCTATGTACGACCTCAGCATCTCATCCTCCCGTTAGGCATACAGTGGATTTTTTATACTTGTGCCCCCGAATAAAGTGTGAGGCAAACTGGGCACTCAACTCCTTAAAGGTACTAATGAAGTTGGGCGTCAACCTACTAAACTAAACCCTTGCGGGGCCCTTTAGTGTAATGGGGAAGACCCTACACATGATCTCGTCTGCCACTCCTTGTAGGTGCATCAATGTCTTAAAAGACTCCAGGTGATCTAGTGGATCTTTAGATCCATCGTAGCTCTCCACCTGAGGCATATAGAACTTTGGTGGAAGGGGGAATGAAGTGACAGATGTGGTGAATGGTGAATTAGTTCAATGGACCAAGTCATCGAGGTCGCTAGATACCCATCCTCTAGGGGCGTTCATCATGAAGTCCATCCATTCCTTCATCATCTGCATCTCTACGACCATATGATATGGAACCGTATCTGTGGCGAATGGATGGCTCGTGTCCTATCGCTCTAGTCTGCTTGGGGTGTTGCTACCTTCTGGCCCCTCGTGGTCCCTTCTCTCAGTACTGATGCCTTCTTGATCTTCCTCCTGAGTATTAAGCCCCGCATTCTTCTGGCGCAGTTGCTCTTCTAGATCATGGTTTTGCTTGGTGAGGTATTCTACGGCAGTGGCGAGAGTCTGAACCTGTCTCTCAAGTGTGGCGGTGCGTGGTTCATCTCCTTGAACATTGTTAATGGTCGCCATTGAGCGAGTAAGCACCATGCAACTCTTTTTTTGTAAAGCGATATTATGGCTTGCAAGTTGTGCTTATTCTTCCTTACAAATGGCACCAACTAATGATGCCGAAAATCGTCAGTAAGTCACACAGCCCTCACATGCTCAAGACAACACCTACATAACACAGAAGGAGAAGACCTTAGGAGAGTATCGGTGTGATACCGGCCAAAGATCCTCGAAAAGTTATGTTAGAAAGCTTTTCACAACCCTAGAGTGCTGGAGTTGGGGGTGAATTATGCATACCTTGGTTTGGGAGTACTTTGGGGTTTTTATAGTAGTATAGAACCGACCTTTTCCTTTCTTGGGGAAGAAGAATTTTTCCTTATAAAGAAGATCCTCATCAAAGTACATATTTTACGGGATCCTTTTCATGTAACGATTTTATTGATTAAGGTTAATCGTGAGGCGCAAGGTATTTCCTTTTGAAGTTTCTTGAGGACTACTTAAACCATGGGGATGCCACGTGACCTTATCATCGTCCACTTTGTATCCGTTGGCTTTCTGATCCGTCCGCCATGTTGGGTCCGTCCTCTTGTGTACACGCCCCCGTCTTCTTCCCTCATCTTGATCACGAGCCAAAGTACCGTCGCTCGTGGTTGTTTTAGTAGAATGAGACCATCTACCTCCATTTTACCCTCTTCACAAACCACATTTGAAAATATTTGTGTGAATGTATAAATAAAAAATGTTAATTTTTTTTTTTTTTCCAATTATTGAAATCTTTCTAATGAAGATATCAAGCTTAAATGTTATATTTTATTTAGAAGTTAAGTAACTAGTTTGACCTGTGTATATACTTAATCAAAATAATATTTTATTATTATGAAACAATGATTTTTTTTAATGTGTATTATGTTTTTCAAATAAGTTATAATTGTGAGTTACAATTAACTTAATTGATAAAATTACTTCAATTCTTCTCAAAAAAGAGATATAAGATTCAAATTCTGCCTATACTAGAAACTAATTTGTATCTTAGTTTGATGATAAAGAGCAATTACAATATAGCAAATACTATAAGTTAAAATTCTATTGAATCTATTAAAAAATAAGTTATAAACATTATTGAAATATACTGAAAATGTACAGCCATACATGTACATTGAACATACCCAAGGAGTGAGCATTTTCAGTCTCTACCATGATATGACCAATGCTAGAAAAATCTTGCTCCTCCTGCTGCAATGGTCTTTTCATTTTTGTTGAGAATCCAACTCTATGATGACATCTCCGATTCCTACATCCATAATTGCATACACAATGGCTTGCACTACTGCTTGCATGGGCCTTTGCTGCTACCAAATCTGTGACCAAACTCTCAGAATAGCTCGCACCTGCAATAAAATCTCTAATCTCCCTATCTTATCTCTAATAGTGACTCCAATTTGGATGCATTTGTTAATCATTCGACATGGTTGCGTTGTAATTCATTTTGTACATATATATATATACCTGTGCATGGTGGGGGTGGAGTCCAGACCCAATACCTTGTTTCTATATATATATATATATATATATATATATATATTCCTGTGCATGGTGGGGGTGGAGTCCAGACCCAATACCTTGTTTCTACCTTAGTAATATGGTGGTGCTGCCTTATTAATCTTGACTCTTGAGGGAACTGAGAATTTCCTCTAGAGAGTGTTGTATTGTGTCACCAAGACATTGTTTGTTGTTGCAACTGTAGTAATTCGTGAGTCTTGCGGGGATTCAAAATATGCCAGGTATATCTGTCTTTACTCTTTAGAGGTAGGGGTAGAATCTTTTCTTTTTAGTTAAAGAAGTTTTCATCCCAACTTTGTCAACATAATCCATTTCATTTCTATGATATAATCGGAAATCCCAATAGCGTAGGAGATGAATTTGTAACTTTAAGATCTAGTACACGTTGTTCAAGTTCATTAAACCTACCATCTAGACGGTTCCTAAAGGATATCTTATCCAAATATCGCTTTTTGGGGGTGGGGCAGGGGGTTTCAAAGTATTGTATTTTCTTTAAATCAATTGAAAGTAAAATATATAATAACATCTGCACCTAAGTTAACATATGAAAATTGAAATCAATATTCAAGCTGTATCAAAAAAAAAAAAAAAAAAAAGTGGTTTCTTAATATATTTCAACTTAATCATTTGACATATGGTAAAGTGAAACTTAATGATATATTTGGTAACGACTTTTGTTTTCAATTTTCAAAAATTTGTTTTTGGAAGTATAAAGAAAAAGCAATTTTCTTATATTTTTGAAATCAAAAAGATGTATGGTTAGTTGAAATTAAAAAAATAGTTTTTTGAAGAAAAAAAAAATAGAAAATACCAAAATATGTTGTTACTAGGATTTGAATTCTAATGCTAACTCATTAAATGAGATAGATTTATTTAATCAAATGCTTGTTTTCATTGACTTTTGAAAACTAAAAACTGAAAACAACATTTTGCATGTTTTCAGTTTCCTTTACAAATTGAGTTTTGAGAATAGTTTTTGTTTTCTGTCAATTTTGGGTTGCCAAACAAGTTTTTTAGTTTCAAAAATAGAAAATTGTTTTTGAAAACATAAAATAAAGGGAAAAAACAGTTACCAAACATGCCCTAATATTCTTTTGAATCAATAAAATCATCTATTATTATTTTTTTCCTAAATACTACTACAATTTTTCTTTCAATGTACAAAATCAATCTATCTGTAAGAAAATCTTCTTCCACTTTGTTACAAATCCAAATTTTAACAATATTCATGGTTGAAAAAGGCAAATATTGTAGTTAGTTTTCTTGTTTGTACTTGGCCAGAGCTACTAACACTGTTCTGTAATTTTTTTTTTCTTCCTACTCTGAAACTCCCAGATCCTCTCCTGCTTCAACTTTGTGATGAAATTATGCTTCATCATGGGTTGTGCCTGCCCCCGTATCTTGCTGCTCATAACCACAATCCATATTGGAGTTTCCTTTGCTTCACTGATGGACAAAACAATCTGTCACCATGATAAAGGACAAAATGGGCTTCTGCCCTTTTTGGGCAAACTAATTAGCATTTTGCCCTTCTTCCCAAACTAATTAGGGAAATGCCCCTCTTTTGAAACTTGATTTTCTCAAAATCGAGTTAAAAAAAAAAAAAATTCTGGAGCCCTATAGTGATGTTTTTAAGGACCTATAGTGACGTTTTAAGAACCTAAAGTGACGTTTTATAACTTGATATCCATGAAATCGAGTTATAGGCAATTTTATTGCCTATAACTCGATTTCATGGATATCAAGTTATAAAACGCCACTATAGGTCTTTAAAAACGTCACTATAGGTCCTTAAAAACGTCACTATAGGGCTTAACTCGATTTTGAAAAAGTCGAGTTTCAAAAGAGGGGCATTTCCCTATTTAGTTTGGGAAGAAGGGCAAAATGCTAATTAGTTTGCCCGAAACGGGAATTTGGCAATTTTGTCCCCATGATAAATGATACCATGCCAATGCATGGCTAGAAGTTGGTAGTCTCTCATATTCAAAATTAACTTGAAGACCACTTGCACCATGGAGTGACACAAGACATCTCTTAAGCATAAGTCTTGTAATATTTGTTAGGCTCTTTATGTTTGGTTAATTTTGTGGGCATAAAAAACAAACACTGTACTAGATTCTAATGACCATGTAGATGACTTGCACAATTAATTTATATAAACTACAGGGTTAAACTTCCACAATGGGAGATCCAAACAACTAATTAGAAAGTGACGAGGAACAAGAAGACTATTTATTGATATGCCAACTGTTTTCCTGAGGTACAAAGAGTTGGGTTGAAGGTTAAAAGCTCTTATATCTACTCAACTATTACAGTTTTCTCTCTCTTGTTCTTCCCTAAGTATTATCTCTCAATTTTTCTAAACTTCCCCTTTCATGTTGCACCTCCCCTCCTTTTATAGGCACCTTTCCCTTTCTTCTCTCTCTAGCTGACCTACTTCCAGCTGGATTCAAGGGATACTTGTCCAATCACCCCTTTGTTATGCCATCCTTTCATCATGAAATAGGACTTTTGGAGGTGTCTCCACTGTTCAGGCTAGTCTATAAGCATTTAATGTGAAAGAGATTAGGTAGAAAACATCAGCATTTAATGTGGAGGTGACTGCCTCTGTGATCCTTATCCTTTTGTGGCATTTCCCGAGGTGAGTTTAGTGACGATGGCATCTCGGATAAAAAGGGACTCGGTTACTAATAGTCCCTTACACACCTACTATAGGAAAAGCCTTGTTTACTACCTCGGATCTCCGCGGGATCTATTTCGGGGAGTTATCTTTTACTCCTCAAGCTTCTTCAACCCTATCCATATATTTGGGTCAGGCCCATCTTTTAAGACATGATATGCTAGGCCATTGGCTCTCGGCTCGAGCTCAAGTTCATCCACCCACAAATTTCATTACAAATTCATTTGTAGTTGTCGAATTTTGATATTGTAATGTAATATGTGGTAATGAAGGTTGAATATTGAAACTTCTATCTACTATGCAAGAAAGACAAGCTTGATTATGTGAAGGTCATACATACTCAATCATGTAAAATCAAATAAAAACTCTTGTTGGAGTCTCGATCAACCAAAACTCTTACGAAAATTATGTTTTTTTTCTCCAAAATTCGATTTTGTAACCATCTCTAACCCAAATCATACAAGCAAAATGTGCAAATACCTTTTTCGTGCAAATTATACAGCCTTCTGCCTCCTTTCCCAAACTAATTAGGGAAATGCCCTTCTTTTGTAACTCGATTTTCTAAAAATCGAGTTTCAACTTAAAACTCGATTTTTGGATAATTAAGTTATAACAAACTGAAAAAAAAAATAAAATAAAATGCTAGAACTCGAGCTCCATGAACTCAAGTTCCATACAATTTTTTAAAGCCCTATAGTGGCGTTTTAAAACATGCAAGTTTTTTTCTTAAGTTTGATCGCTTCAGAGGGAACCCTATAGTGGCGTTTTAACATGCAAGTTTTTTTCTTAAGTCTGATCGCTCCATTTGGGAGCCCTATAGTGGCGTTTTTTATGGAACTCGAGCTCCATGAACTCGAGTTCCATGCAATTTTTTTGTTTTTTTTTGGTTTTTTTTTTTTTAAGTTTTACCTATAGCAGCGTTTCATGGAGGCCTATAGTGGCGTTTTTTATGGAACTCGAGTTCCATGCAATTTTTTTTATTTTTTTATTTTTTTTTTATTTTTAAGTTTGATCACCCATACTCGATTTTCTACAAATCAAGTTTTACATTGAAACTCGATTTTAAGAAAATCAAGTTACAAAAGATGGGCAAATCCTTAATTACTTTGGGAAAGTGGGCAGAAGGCTGTATAATTTGCGCGAAAAGGGTATTTGCTCAGATTCTCCCAAATCATACTTATATAAAAACCCTATGTCAACCCTAATATTGTGAGAAGATAGAAGGTTACTAAAAAAACAAAGAAAACCCTATTGGGAGCATTAATTCTTTGTCTTCCAACCCTCTCCTGGCCCTTTGATCATCTTTTAGAGGAGATTTTCACTCAAACACTAAGATGACAAAAATTTCCAGTGACCTTAGAGTAACTAAGAGATGGGTTTTGCGATTGACGATCCACTTGCGACATTGGATCACTATGAAGATGATTGACTTGCAACAAGATCGGGGAGCTTAGATACAATATTTTCTATTACATGTGTTGGGTTTGGTGTCTTGTAAGTTAGCTTGTCTCGTAACTTTCTTTATAGTAAATTTGACGAGCATGGGTTAGGACCTAGAGTGTTTTTCCTGATTAGGTTTTCACTTCATAAACAATTTCCCCGTCTCATGTGTGTGGTTGTTCATGTAGTTGATTACTACCTTATCCATGTCGCATTTGTAATTAATTAATTAAATCCTTAGACTAGTAATTACATATTTAGTCAAATTGGTAGTAAGCGCCGTACTTTAGGGTCTAAACATGTTATTTTCAGTTGGAACCAAAGCACAGTTTCATGTTGTTAAGTTAAAGCCTAAAGGGTCGTTTAGGTAGAGTAATCCCAACTTTGCCAGAATTTTCTACTGTTTCCTTTTTTTCTTTATTTTTACCCTGATAACAATTGGTTGTGGGATGGTGACGCTCCCCATAGCATAAGACAGGGCATATCCCATTAGTCCATTACTCGATAGTGACTCCCACACCCACAGGCCACAACTTTATCACCTTAGTCGACTCCATGTTAATATCAGATTGATGAGCAACACATATATAATCAGTAGTTCTTCTTTGTTGTTTCCTTAAATGCTATTTTTTCTTTTGAGCATTAGGGTTTATCTTTCCTTTTTTAAATGAATTTTATCTTTCCTCATGCTTACTGGCATTCTAGAAAAAGGAAATAAACCAACCCACATCTTGGCAATATATGTCAAAGATTTAGTTAACAAAGACAGTTATGTAACATGAATAGAGAAAAATTCATCACTGATTGAGTTAGTTATTACTCATAGTATTCTGAATTTATTTTCTTCTTAATAAAGTTATGATCTTTAAAAAAAAAAAAAATCCAAAAAAATGGAAAATTGACTCCCTCAAAAGAAACAAAGAATAATATATGTAGTGGTACAACTTTCGAGACATACTACACTAGAGACCGTTATTGTATAATCCCAAACCATACTCCCTTTTCACAGAGAGATAAGTCTCACCTACTATGAGGCCCACCCTATACGAGAGAGTGTATTGTCGGGGACTATACAATTTTCCCCACACTAGACACTTTACTTGACTATCCTTCCCTATCCTTCCCTACTATAGATAGACAATGGGTGGCAACGGCATCAGTTATAGGTCATAGGTGGTGCATATTAGCCCTTGACATATTGCTAGCATATTTTAAGTGAAAGTTTAAATTATAGTCTCCCTACTTTCTTTCACTTTCTTTTTCAACCTATAAAAGCTTTCTGCTTTTCACAAAAAAAGTGGTACAGTGCATAGATGTCGGATTGGAAGTAGTCTTTATTTGTTTATATTTTTATTTCAAAGTAGATTGGAAATAGTCAAAATTGGTATGTCATTGCTGACATCGTTGGTGTGAAAATCCGGTGACAACGCAAAAGCAAGGGGTGCACGACCGGCGAAGAAGCCGACCTATGGTCATTATCGTTGTCTCTTCACTCAGACAACGACATGTTACGACTGAAACTGATAACGACTGTCGGCATCCCTAACTCAGGCCACGTGTATCGATATGATTATGTTTAACTAATTCTTATCAGCGTTATGTCTCGCTGTAACAGCAGATTAGCTTAACTCTGCAGTACTTAAAATGACATTTTGTCTTTGTTTATTACCACACAATATTTTCTTTCAAGCTCATCCTTAATTAATTGGTTTATCTAATCATAGGTCATTACACGGTTTACAAAAATTTGGAAGTTTGTTATCCAAATTCTAGCTGTATGGGATTGGATTGGAATGACTGTGACTTCTGCAACCAAGTAGTCGGCTTTAAATTTGGAAGTTTCTGATCCAAATTTTGTTTAATTTACCTTTTTTTGATTGGTTTTAAGTTTTAACTAAAATTTAATTAAAATATCGTATATAAATTAATAAACTAAAAAATTAAAAGAAAAAAGCTATTTAATGTCAAACAAACTTTTAAGTTCGTGAATTAATGACAGTTTACAATTCTTCATGCCACATAAATGATAAAATTGAAATTAATGTGTCATTAATTATAGTAATCGTCTCACACTCTATTGAATATTTGTATTATAATTATATAAATAAATAAGCATGATTAGGTTCTTAGGATTGTAATAAATAAAAATTACAACAACTCAAAAATATGAATAGTTATAAGGGTGTTGTTTATTTCACACTGTGTTACACACATTTTGTATTTTAATAAACTGAAAAATTCATGTTTTAAATTTTAAAAATATAAATGTGTGTAACATGCTATGTACAATTAGACACGTAGCATAATTAAACGGGCTACTTGGTTTGATCTGTAGTGTAAATAGTGATCATAAATATATTTCATAAAGATTCTTTTTTCGTTCTTTTTTCTTTGGAGGGGGGTGTTAAAAATCAAGATTCTTCCATCGATAATGATTGTAAAGAATGACTCAATTTATAATCTGTGATTATTGTATAATTGTCAATTTGTTATGGGGCCTTGGATACTATAGCTAGGCAAAGCGACAAAATTTGTGTCTACTTCGTAATAATGGAAAAATTCGCTAGTAGAACTTTGATTTGACTCTAAAGAAAGAAAATGATTGGTTTTTTTTTTTTAACAGAAAGAAAATGATTGTTATTAGTTCCATTTGTTAACCAGTTATATTATAATATTTGTTCTATTCTTATTGGTGGATGCATATATGAAAAAACTTAGGGCGCAAACTGTTTAGGAACCGCTCGATTCGATTCATGACAAAAAAAAAAAAATATTATATATGTTTTTTTAGTAAACAAGTCAAGAACAAGCCTAAGTTTAGAATTAATTATTCAACAAGTCAACAAGCTATATAATGATATGTTCGCGAATAAACTTGTGAACATGAGGCTCAATTTAACTAGACATAATATTATACTTTTATATGTATACTTGTTTAAAAATATATTTATATAAACTTGAAATTGAATTGTATAAGTTTGTAAATAGGTTAATATAATATCAAATTATTATTTTTAGTTTATTGATAATATAATTAGTCAATTCATGGTAAAATTTAAAGATTTGTGAACGTAAAAATTGTCATAATTTTTATATATATGGGAAAAAAAATAAGGGTTCGTTTGGTAGAGCATTTTAACAACATATTTTCAGTTTTTAAATAATATTACACGCATTTTCACACATTTTTTCACCCACACATATTTCAAAAAAATACAAACAACATTACTCAAACTCTTAGTTAAGTGGTTCATGAACAAGCTCAAGTTCGTTCAATAATAAAATGAATCTAGCTTCAACATATATTTTTGTTTGGCAATTAACTCAAACTCAGCTCATATTCGAAATAAAATTAAATGAACAATCCTAAACTTATAATTATCAACTCGACTCATTTGGAAAACTCTGCACGAAAGTACCCACCAGCAAGGCTTTAAATTTAAAAAGGAAAAAAAAAACTAAAATTAAATAAACGAGTGCCTTTCTTCCTCAAAACACCCTTGGTCCCCCTCTGGTCGGTGCCGCATATGACACAAAATATCTAAAAACATAGACATTCATCGCGATATGTCTATAGTTTTCTCTTACCAAAAAAGAAGAAGAAGAGATATTTCTATAGTTTTCATGCAGTTTTTGAGCCATATGTATAATATAAAAAATCGTGTGATCGATGATGACTGTATGAGACCAACTCCTATGCCAAGTCTTGACAAAATAATTTATTACATAACTTCAAAAGGGAAAAAGTTATGGGCGAATATAGTAACATAATGGGTATATATTTTTATTGCCGACTTAACAAAGAATTAAAAAAATGTCCAAATCATGATAGTCTTCTTTTTCATTCTGGTGGAAGAACTTGTGAGTGGCACATTAAATTAGTACTCTGAGTCGGAAAGGTAGAGTCACATTGATAAATTGTCCACAAAGGGGATCGATTTTATTTGTCATGATTTATGGGGTCAAGCTATCTTCTGCTCATGATTGTACAAGTGACACAATTTTAATTTTAAAGTTTGTTAGCTTGTTCAATCATGGAGATAAATGAAAGAGAAAGAGATAGAGTAACCAAAGTGCACTTGGATGGGGAGAGAAGAAAATGGAAAAGGGGAAGAGAAAGAGAGAACCTGACGATGAGGAGCTATATCTACCAAGTCTTTTTTTTACTTGAACTATATATATATATATATATATATATATATATATATATATATATATATAAAAGATACAGTCTAGAAGTTCGATATCCATACTAGTCTAAATGCTAAGCAAACAAGGACCTCACAACCAACTTTGTTTATTATATATGCCACTAACATAACATACCATATTTGATGGGTAAATATTTAGAAGATCATCTCAATATGGCATTGTCACTTTTTATCCTTCACACAATAATTGTACTAAGTGGATACCCTCCCGACTTATTATTATTATTATTATTATTTATGTTTTTTCTTCTTATGTTAAGTACATTAAAATAATTATTATGAACGCTTTAATTTTTTTTATAAAAAAAATACCACATTGACATGAAATTATATTACCAAGATTTTCTATAAATTTAAAATATTTTTTATTATTTATTTAATAAATAAAATTAGGTCTTACTTGACGTTTGCTCTATATGTCTCAATATTATAAGTATTATAAGTTATACAACCTAATTCTATCATGTAAGTTTGTATTAGTACATTAAAATTATTTCTCTAATTTATTTTAAGTGAAACTCTATTATTGAAATTAAAAAAAAAAAAATTATCTTAGCAAAAAAAATGTATTAAAAATTTCAAGAAACTGAATATAAATTTCATCATTTATTTAAATATTTTATGGTCTGGTATAATATTTTATTTTTGATAAAATTTTTCCTTACACGATGTTCATTGATGAGGTAACTTAAAGTAATTTTTGTTTCTCTTTTTAAAGTTTTAATGTAAATTAGTTAAGGGAGTAGAATTTTTTATTTTATTTTTTTATTTTATAAATATTTTTTGTTGTTTTCTCTTTCCTAGTGGAATTATGATTTATTTTCTTTTTCAAGACAAATTGAGATCCTTTTCTTAGATGAATTAGGATTTTATTTTATTTTACTTTTTCTAGTTTAATTATTTTTCCTTTCTTTAGTAGAAATATGTTTATTATTTCTTTTCCTAAAAAGAGTAGGATAACTTCTCTTCCTATAAATACTCTTTATGGGGAGATGGTTTATTATTATAATAAAAGATTGTTTGAGGGGTTTTCTCTATTATTTTGCAATGTTTACATTTTATTATTCTTTTTAATTATAATAATGAAATATTTTTTTAGAATACTGCACGTGTATAATAAAAGTTTGAATTAAAACGTTTTTGTTTTTTCTTTTTAAAGAGGAGAGCACATTTTTGTTGGCCATAAAAAAAAAATAATAATAATAATAAAAAAAAATCTTTTATATATTTTTAAAGGGATTAGTAGATTTTTTTTTAACCCTCGTTAGTGATATTGATAATTTGATATCCATACGTACTATTGTTGCTGCTTCTTCAACTAATAGGACTAGGACCCTATATGATACTAACCAATGAGGCAAACAAGGGAGCATTATGTCTCGTTAATTTAAATAGGGGTGAGAAAACAATTAGAGGCTTAGGGGGCAGGCCAGTTGCAACGAAAATGATAGATGATAGGTAATATCGATCACTCTTGTTATAATCCATGACCTAAATAGACTTGCTCATTAATTAATGATCCCATCACTTTCAATTTCTGACATGTTAAATAAGCAACGTGGCTAAAATACCTTGTTGTCTTGGAAAAGATGATGGTACAGGTATAGAACTAGGGACCAACTGTTTCTAATAGGCTTATAGCTGTAAATAATTTCTGTGTTTTAAAAATGTAAAGCAACGTAAAAAGATTTAGTAAGGGTCCATTTGGATGGATGGATGGAGGGGGAGAAGGAGTAGAGTAAAGTAGAGTAGATTTAGTATAAAATTAACTTATTTTTATCCAATTCTACTCTACTCTACTCCACTCCACTCCCCCTTCTTCCCCCCTCTATCCAAACAAGCCATAAGGTAATCTGGTGGGATTGGCTAAGTGGTTGGGCACTCAATTCTAAAGTCGTTGTCTTGAGTGGAGGTAAAAGAGTCCGAGTTCGAGTCCCAATACTTTGGAAAAATTCCTTGGGCCAATAATTTACCTTTTTCTATCCGTCGCGATAGTAATTAGTCTCTTGGTTGAAAGTTTTGGAGATACACTAGGTCTAAGACCAAAAAAAAAAAAAAAAGATTCAGTAAGATTGAAGCGACAGGATGAGTTGTAAACCCAAACATTCAAGGTTTGACCTCTAGCTGAGAATTTTCAGTCTCAACTGAAATATGTATGAGTTTGTGCAGATGGCTCATTCATTTTGGGTTAACTAGACATGCATGGATTCAAATAGTCCTGTCTTGATGAGTTTCATACTTTCACGTCATTTAAAAAAAAAAAAATCTACAGTTCCCACTAAAGTTCCCTTTTTTTTTTCTTTTAAATTTTAAGTAAAGTCAAATAATGCTTACAAATTGATTCAAATAATCATTAATTAGCTTTTTGAAGTCTATTAATCACGTTTATTATCATATTAGTTCATAAACATTTTTTGGTAAAATTTCTATGGAAAAAATTTTGGAGGAATCTTCTTCAATCCATTGCATGGTTACTCAAAAAAATGACTAAAAATATATGTAGATGGTTTCCCAATAAGTTTGAAATGAAATCTTTTTCTATTTGTAATAACTTTGAAATTTTCCTTTCATTTTTTATTTTTGGGGTGATAATTCTCTTAGGGTCCCAAAAAAAGGGGGAAAAAAACAGAGTTAAGCTATAATTGCAGGAAGAAGAATCTATTTCTGTCTTGACCTGAATGATTATAGGCCCATTAGCTGCAGTCTGGGCTTGAATTCGTGGACCTAATAAAAGGATTTCCCATCATAACACTGTGACCACTGATAATGTCCAAGTCCATGATCGATCGAGCTTAATGGACCCATATAAGGACTTTAAGACAAAATATGAGACAAAAACCTAATTACACATACTTTGTCGGCATGCAAAATTTCCAAAAAGGTTTCATAATCATATATAGTTTCACTTTCACTTACACCTTCAAACTATTTAAACAATGGAAGACAAGTCTCTATTATTTGAAGCAGACCTCTCCGAGTCCGACTACGGTCTCTCTTTTGTGGGTCCCTCACCCTGGTCTCAAAACTCAACAGGATCGTCGGCCTAGATATCCTGATGGTCCTTGCCGGCCAACCACGTGCTGACACGTGTAATAATCATGGTGTAGTTGTTTTCAGTCAGATCGTACGTAATATATCATATATAAAATTCACACAAACACACGGAGAGACTAGAATTTGGACACGTCCTACCGTTCCTCTGTGTACGTTGTACGTGGTTCAAAAGAAAGAGGAAAAAAAAAAAGGAGTGGTGGACTGACTTTTTGCGGCGGTGGTCGACGCCGGACATTGGTGTGGTCTCGTCTGAGTTGTTTTGTCAGCAACAGTCGCATGTGGTTTAGGGACTGGACGCACGTGCCTGACAATTGCCATGCACAAGTCCATGACACGTGCTTGATTCTTGAAGAAAAGCAAGGCCCGCCAAAAACACACAGTACCTAATAATGGACTTGTATGATTGATCATATACAATCGTCGGATGTTTGTGGCTGAAGTACTGTCATATTAATGCCTTCGTCTTTTTGAAAAAACACAAAATTGTACGTATTTAAAAATTAAATAAAGTAATATATGTCTATATGATTTAGCAAGAAGAAATAAATAAAAGTACTGTCTACATGATACGAAGTGCTGAGTCTTTCCTTCAATTTTTTTAGCAAGAAAAATAGGGACTTCCTAGTTGTGTAGTCATGCATAGCTCGTACTTCATTATACATTGTAACTTGAGCTTATTGGTAACCTCAGACTATAGCTAGTCACCAACGCATAACAGGAAATGTCATTAGCCGACATCATTGCCACAGATTCCACATGCGAATGAAATGAACATAGGTGTACCTAGTAATGTGTAGCACTATTGGAAAAGTGATTTAAAAAGATTCTTTCAAGACTTTTTAGTAGAAATTGTCGATCGCAAAGTTAAAAATAACTTTTAAATTAAAGTTAGCTAAAGCAATTTTTGATCAGGAACTGTCCCCATCTCTCTCTCTCTTTTGCTTTCAATTTTTGAGGAAATCAGAAAAGTTGAATGTTCCCATTCTTCTTTGGTTTAATACAATCTTATTCAGGCAACAAGAATATTAATATAATAATAAGAAAGAATTATTTGATTCGAGTTAAATACGATAGAAAAAGTGAAAAGAAGCGGAAAAAAAAAAAAAAAAAAACATGTAATTGACCCTCATCGATTGATAAGGACCATAGAATCAACTCAAATTTAATTAAGATTAGACTTAGAATGATTAAATTACAAATTACCTCTTCTAACGTTGAGCTTATTTTCCCCTCAAAAAAAAAAAAAAAAAAACGTTGAGCTTATTTCAATTCAATTTTTAAAAGGTTCATTTATATCTTTTTTTTAAATTCTTTTTTATATAGTCATTCCATCCAATCTACACCATGAAGTTGATCTTTTCAAAATGACTTTGTTTTGGAAAGTAAAAAGAATAATAAAACTAACGACGAGATTGAATTGAATTAGACAAAAAAAATTCTAAATTGAAAAAAAAAAAAAAAAAAAAGGTTAAAATGCTGAAGTGAAGGGGGGAACTGAAAAATCTGAATTGAAAAAGTTAAGAGTTCAATTTGTAAATTAATTCAAAGCTTAAGGTACATTGAGTTTGAATTATAGTTGATGTAATTGATCAGCCTTCATGATTTTCCGTATACTAGTACAAAGTAATACGACACAACGAACTCAATGAGAACATTATGTGGGTAAAAAACACCACCAAGTACTATGTATATAACTCGTTCCATGTGATAGGCCTTTTCTACTTCAGATAAAATTTTTATCTGATGGCCTTAATTTTCCAGCATATCATTTCCAAACAAATGCGGTAGTCAAACAGTTGCCAGTTCAAAGTCCTCCATTAAATAAGGTTCTAAACACAAACAAAGCTTCACCCGAAACCACGAACAGTACTAGATCTCGTATCCTGCTAAGGCTTTGTTTTGTTTTTCAGGGGAAAAAGGATGAAAGATAGAATTACCCTAGCTAGTTAGTTGTGCATTCAAAGACTGATATTGACATACCTCTTTGTCGGGTAGAGCTTTAATTAGGTCTGTGCACAATCACAAAAAGGAAAACTTTTGCAAGAAAAACTACGTAGCCATTCATTTCAAAACGTCTAGTTCTCTCCACCCTCTCTCTCTCTTCCCTCCCCCCCCCCCCCCCCCCCTTTTTTTTTTTTTTTTTTTTTTTAAGTCCAAGTTACATTTGTGTTTATTGGGTTAAGATAGTTTGACTCCAGTTAATTAATTCAATTTATCCAAGTTGATTAATTATGTCAAATTATATGCAAATCGTGAAGGCACCAACAAATTACCAAATAAACTAAATGCAGTGGAAAATAAATTGAACACGGTGATTTGTTAACAAATGGGGAAAATCTTGGAAGGCAAAAAATCCACCGGGTGATTTTAAGGCCATCACTCCTAAAAATCCACCAATCAACAATCAAGTGGTTACAAGTATAAGGAATCTTACCAACTACCCTTGACCTATTCCAAAATACCAACCTACAGTTGAACCTTTACTCCAATACCCAATTAGACTTGATCTTGTAGTAGCCTTCTTTCCCTTGATGCACAAACCTCTAATTTGTGACTAACCCTTTGCACGAATCCCAGTACGTGACTAACTCCTTTGCACAAATCCTAGTACGTGACTAACTCCACAGCAACCTTTTGATTGTAATAATTGATTTGCAATAGCTTCACATAGAAACACCAATAAGATCTTCAATGTTGGTCCTAGAGAATTTGCTTGGTTATAGAATCCAAAGGCATACAAGAAATGCAGTAAGAACTCTTTCTTCTGTAGAAAGAGGTTAAGTTTTCAAAAAGAAAACCTTATGAAACTTTTTAGGATTGGGTGAAATAGAAAAAACTTGGTTACAAAACCCTAGCTGCATAAACGGAGTATTTATCTCTCTGAAAACCCCTCTAATAGATGGCTTATGATGTCCTTTAAATACCGGTTCAAATAGATCTCAATTCAGGTTTCAAACGAATAAGTTATGAGTTTTTTTGCGTTACTAATTTTTGCTAATCCACGAAACTCGATCTATCGAGACTTCTATCAAGAACAAAATCTCGATCTATCGAGCTGCTATCGAGGAGACAATGAGTTTCAACTTCTATCGAGCTGCTATCGAGAGATGTTGAGACTTCTATCGAGGTACATACTGAAAATGTGTTTTTCTTGAGCAAACTTTGTGTCTTCAACTTAGTCTTCAATTACAATTTTAAAACATATCAAAACTCAATAAAAGACGCATAATTTAGCATGGTTAACAATACTAAAACACATGATCCTAACAGTGTTGTCTAGCTAAGATCTTGCTTTCTTGGTTTTTAGTGGTGGACTCAAAAATTGTGCATGGTGTAGTTCCTCTCTGTCAGTGCGTGCATCTTGTGTGTGTTAAATTTCAGGGCAAAACCCTTTGCATGATGGGAGAAAATGTAACTGACAAAGTTCATCAACGCGGTACATTGCCATTCCATAGCTTTTATGGGCTTTGCCCTGAAATTTAACACACACACACAAGATGCACGCCCTGACAGAGAGGAACTACACCATGCATTTCAGGGCAAAACCCATAAAAGCTATGGAATGGCAATGTACCGCAGTGATGAACTTTGTCAGTTACATTTTCTCCCATCATGCAAATGCCAATAAGCTTTCTGTCGGATAGGGCTACACGTAGCTAGACAGTCAAATTCGATCCCATGTGAATGACAGTTGACCCTAGCCCAAGAGAGAGACCATGGCTATGACAAGTACATGTTAGGACCGTGCATGAGCTGGACCGTTTTAATAACACTACTGGCTACTGCAAATCATATCATTGCACATACAAAATGACATTTTCCATTAAAGCCTTTGCTTTTTCTTGTCATTCTCAAAAGTTTAGGGATATGGTTAATCATATGGCCCAAACAGTTTGTTCCTGTGAGTCTTTGGACTTTTTATATTTCATAATTACACTCCTTCGTTCCATTTCATTCGACTCGCGTCTTTGTAAGAATATAAAAACATGATGATGATTATTATTAAAATGGAAAATAATAAAGGATGCTCTAAGACTTTTTTTTTAAAAGGAAATTCTAAAACATTTGTTAATAAACTATCTTAGTAAAGTTTTTATGAAAAAAGAAAAAATCAATTAATTTTTTGATAATTTTTTCCATTTTTCATAAAAGTTGTATTGAAATTTTCTTAAAATAAATTATTAACAATTGTCTTTAGGAGGTCTATTAACAAGACCCTATTAAAATATGTTTTACCTTGAGAAGTAATACAACCTTTAATAGGTTCATAAAACCGTATTGAATCCCTATGCTATGAAGGAAATGATTCATATATCTCATGCATAAAATACAGTCTCCAATTTGCAGCTCCACAAAGTTGTACAAAAATTAAATTAAAGTGAGTAAGATGGAAGTAGAAATATAAAAGGCTTTCAATTCCAATAGTCAAGGTCATATATCTTCAGCAAAACAATAAAAGCTATATCACAACATTAGACATCCCAAAATAAATCCTAACATATGCATGTGTAGGATTGTAAATGAGTATTATAAGTTCAAGCTTGTTATTATTATTATTTTTTAACATGAGCCAATCTCAAATTTATTACTAAACAAGATTATATGTTCAAGTTTAGTTCATTTTCTTGTCGAGCAAGTTCAAGCTTGTTCAAAAGCTATTTAATTAACTTATTCTTTTCCTATACCATTACTAACAATGTTTTTATCTTTTCACAATCTCTAAATTTTTACTACAAATTGACTATTTATTTTATCAATAAGCTTTAAATAATAATTTATTTTCATATGAACTTATTTACAAACTTATACAATCTAATTTCAAATCTTTATAAATAGATTTTTGGACTAGTATACATATAAAAATATAATATTACATATAGTAATCGGGCTTCTCATGTTCAGAAACTTTTGTTCACAAATACATTATTATATTTAAGTTTGACTTATTTAATAATCCAACCTAAACTTGGGTTTAAGCTTGACTTGTTTATTAAAAAAGCAAACATACACAATATTGAACGAGGTAAGCTTGTTTGTTATGCAAACAAACGTTAATATACTAGTGAAAAATATCCACCCTAAACTATAACTTTAACATTATAAAAAATAAAAAAAAATTAAAAAAAAGCTATAAATAATTTAACAATTTACTCAATACCTTGATTCAAGATTAATCTATCCACTTATCTATTTATTTAGACACTAATTTATAATGAAAAATGCTAGAGTTACAAATTGTTTTTTAAACTGCTAATGTGGTAAATAGTTATTAGTAGTAAAAATGTAATGTAAATAGTAAGTCCAAATGAGCACATGTAAAAATTTACCACCTTAACAATTTGTAAAATATTGCAAAAAAATTAGTATTGGTAGCATTACTCATTTATAGTATCAATAGACATTGCAAATTAATATTAAATGAGGGTGTTATTGCAAGATTGTGTATTTAAGATTTTCATTGCAAATGCCCTCATTTGGACTAGAAAATAAAAGGACCAATCTGTAAGTATGTTGTTTGATAGTGTCCCTATGGACGTAAGTGTTTTACACTAGATAAGAGGTCATAGCAAGGATGCTATCTTTCTTCTTGAAAAAACATTGTCAATAAGCTTATTTGATCATAATAAAACCTAGGTATAAATTCTTTATACGTATTTTAAGTTTTAATTATCTAATAAAAGTCAATGACGGCATTAGATAACTGTAAGATGAGAACAAGGAGGAATATGTAATATGCTTATCTCTGATTTTTTTTTTTTTTTTTTTTTTTTTTACAGAGTTTCAACCTATATCGTCCGCTTTTGATGATAGCTCTTTATCATCAGATGAAAAAACCAATCAGTTTTTAGTGTAGGCGAAGATTGAACCTTAAATCTCTTATTCAACTGTCAGAAACTATATCAGTTGAGTTAACTAGAACTTACATCTCTGACGCTGATTTAAGCTCAAGGTTAGGGTTTTACTTACTTGCTCACATATTATATTCAAGTTGGTAAATTCTACATGTCCACGCAATGTGGTTGCTTGACATGTGTACTTTTTATCCATGTTCTTTCTTTATGTGAGGGTTCACTTAGGCCAACCCAAACCTTGTAGTGGATAAGCACTAGACTTTGAGCCCAATCTTGTATTTTCTTCTTTTTTTGGTTGAAGCCATGGTTCAAATGAACTAGTAGTCTCTAAAACAAATTGGGCCGGGTATACATTGTGAAATTAATGTCCTGTTTAGTAGAGTTGTTTAACAACATATTTTCAATTTTTAAACAACATTACACGTATTTCCACACATTTTTTCACCCACACGTATTTCAAAAAAATACAAACAACGTTACTAGAATAACGTTACCAAAGCTTCTGAGAATGTGATTCAATTTAAATATATATAATACTTTCTAAGAGCTTTCTAGCATAAAAAAAACAATTGTGAAGAGAGATATATGAACCATTCTATGAATATGTCAAGGTCAATCGAATCAAGAGATAAACAAAGTACGACAAATGCGAATACGCATTTACCACAACCATATATACATAGAAGTCTAGATTTTAGTCACAATTACTATAATATGCATACATAACAAGACTAAACTCGTAAATGCATTATATCATTAGTACAAAGATACTAGATCAAACTTTACACGAGATATGTGCTTAAACATCATGGTTAAATTTTTAGATTTTTTGTTGTTGGTGTTTTTTGGATTTTTACTCACACAAAAAAAAAAAAAAAGAAAAAAAAAAAGAAAAAAAAAGAAGAAGCAATGCATGATACACAAATGCATGAGAATGTAACATCTAATGTATGAAATTCTTATACTTCTCAACCAACTTATTAGATTTATTAAGTTTATAAGTTAAGGCATCCTTTTCACAAATAAACTTGCTGAATTTCTCTTGAAATTTCTTAGTCTTTTTCTTCAGAAGCTTGTTATTAACAATTTTTAAACCACCAAAGGAGTCATGTAACATGTCATATTCAACATCATCATAAACAAAGTGCACCTATGAATTAAAGTCTAATTTGTTAAGAATCATTATTGTTTGTAAATGAAAGCATGCATGCACAATCTTGTTTATTGTTTCTTAATCATTATAATTGCTTAGTGATGATTATGTACATGCATGGGAATATTGCAGGAATATCGTTTATTCCTAAAGAAAGTCGCGGAAAAAGGTCTTTGCACCTCAAAGGGCGTATCCTTGAGATCAAGCTTTGCCTCTGGTCTTCCTCTATTACACATATTCAAAAAAAATTTCAACAAAACTATTCCCAATTCCCATAACAACAACAAAAGAGAACATTCCAACCAGGATTTGGAGGTAATTTTATGACACTTAATGGTTCTATCCTTGGTGGTATCCCTTCTAATAGAGCATCTTCAAGTGGAGCTCAGTTTGGATATATGGAGAATCCTTTAATGCTCTCAACATAGAACCTGCACGTTTTTCTACCAAGCATAATGCTTCAAGTTCCAACTTTGTGCCTCAACTAGGACTTGAGCAATGGCGCTCATTGAACAATCTTCAACAGCCACTGTTTGAAAATAGAAATAATTCTCTTCATCAAGAAAATCGTCTAGCTTTTGCTAACAGCGTTGGATCGAATTTTCCTTCGTTGGGAGATATGACATGTGGCCTTATGAATAATCCTAAGAATGGCCTAGTGAATACTTCAAATTGTAATGACAAATATCCACAACAAACTCAACCAATTTGGCCTCATCTTCTAAATGATTCCCTATTGTACTCCAACTTTGATACACTTGGAATTCTCAACCTTAGTTATATTCTAGACATTAAGAAAAATATGGGGTCTCTCAACAGTTCTATTACAGCTCCAAATTTTGGCTATAATAATGGCATTGATATCGGAATCCAAATGAATAATGGAGAAGTGCTAATTGGAACAAGTGAAAAGAGTTTCAATGACAATGAGGCACCAAATGGTCCTTGCAATGGCTTTGGGATGATGAATGGGCACAATGACAATATCACTCTTGCAACAATGGCGAATAAAACTGTACGTTTTTAGACCCCTTAACACAAGTTGTTTAACCGAGTTATTTAGCCAAATGATTACTTAGATAAATTAATTAGTTCTAAATTAATACAGTAATATCATATCATGCAAATAATGTGGAAATATAAAGTACACCACGATATGATGACCCAAGAAAACCTAACCGGTAAAAAATCTGGGGAGAATTTAACCTAACTATCCTCAAGGTAAAAACAAATCAACTATGAAAGAATTGAAGTTTTTACAATAGAACTTAGACCACTAACATCCTCTTGCTACCTCGAGTATAAAACTTACTACCACGACCACGTGACAGCTCCAAGTCAACAGACTACTTCTTTCTTTGATCTACAGCAACCACAAGTTCTCCTACTTGTGACTTTGAAACTCCACTCAAAGGTTTCAAATCTTCTTTAAAATTCTTTATGTAGCAACTGAAGAGATCATCAAGTTCTTAATGTAAATCTTGATCTTGACAACTCTATGTATGTGTATGAAGGTAAACACCTCTAGATCTCACAGAAATTCAACACATAACTCTCCAAAGACTTTTAAAATGCAGTTAGGGTTTTTCCTTTTATACTTGAAGTAAAACACTTAACCCTACACGTCATATGGGCTTGGGCTAAATTGGAATTTCTATAGAAAATTAAATCTGCTCGAGTTTTGATCAATTGAGTCTAATTTTCGATCGATCGATCGAGCCTTGCAGATTTTGTCCAATAAATCCTGCGATCACTCTGTTAGGTTTTAAGACTTTAGGTTTAAATGTATTAGAACTTCATTATGTAATGTTGGCAAACCATGATCAAAACGTTTAGTCTTGTTTTAGACTTGCTCAAAGTGTGTTTATATGTAAAGTTGGAATCGAGTATACTGTAGGATTTATTATGTAAATCTGTAAGGCTCGATCGATCGAAAATTAGACTCAATCGATCGAAGCTCGTGCAGATTTTTTTTCTGCAGAATTTCTAACTCAGCCTAGGCCCGTATGACGTGTAAGGTTTTATGTTTTGCCTTAAGTATAAAAGGAAAAACCCTATCCACATTTTATAATTGATGTTTATGCTGTGTGTATGAATCTCTTGTGAGATCTAGAGATGTTTGCCTTCATACATACTTAGGGTTATCAAGAATCAAGATTCATGTCAGGAGCTTGATGATCGCTTCAGTTGCTGCATAAAGAGCTTAAAGAGAAACACAAGTGGGAGTACTTGTGGTTGCTGTGAATCCAAGAAAGAAGTAGTCCGTGGACTCGGAGCTGTCACGTGGTTGTGGTAGTAAGTTTCCTACTCGAGGTAGCAATAGGATATTGTGTAAACTTTAATTCTTTCATAGTGGATCTATTTTACCTTGAGGATAGTTAGGTTAAATTCTCCCCAGGTTTTTTACCGGTTTGGTTTTCCTGGGTTATCATATCGTTATGTTATTTATTTTCTGCACTATTTAATGATATGATTTATCTGTGTTAACCTAGATCTGCATAATTTACCTAAGTTAATCACTTAGCTAAATAACTAGGTTAACCAGTTTGCGTTTAAGGGGTCTAAAAACGTACAAGTGGTATTAGAGAAGGTTAGCTCTAGCATTTAGATCCTTTGATCTAAGAGTTGATCCTTGACCCCTATTTTCATGGATCCTTGGGAGTTCTTATTGCTAATATTTCAATTTGTCTACTTGTGGATTATGTCTCTTGTTGCTTTTGTTAAGCTTTTCCTTGAGCATCTTGGTATAATTACATGTGATGATAATTATATGTGTTATACTGCTTTAACCACCTTAAAGGCACGTGATTCTTGTCTTTGGTATTTGGATAGTGGTTGTTCTAGGCATATGACAGGAAATAAAGCGTTATTCAAGACACTCTTTGAAGGAAAGATTGGAACAGTCACATTTGGAGATGGAAGCAAATCTGTGATCAGAGGCATTGGAATTATGGACATTCTAGGGTTGCCAGTTTTTGAAGATGTCTGGTATGTTGATGGGTTGAAGGCTAACTTACTCAGAATCAGTCAGATTTGTGACAATGGACTGAATGTTCTCTTCACCAAGTATGAATGTGAGATACTTGATAGAGGAGGTGACTGTATGTGTATTGGTGTGAGGATAGCTGACAACTTTTATGATATAACACCAAATATAAGCAACAAGTGTTTCAGTGCAAAGATCAATCAAGTAGACTAATAGCATCAACAGTTGGGACATGCAAGTCACAAGCAATTAGAAAAGAATTCCAAATGTGATGCAGTTATTGGTTTGCCCAAGTTTGAGAAGATGGAAAAGTGCATCTGTGAACCATGTCAGATGAGTAAACAAGTGAAGTCTAAGCATTCATCTGTAACTGAAGTTCAAACTTCAAGACCTCTTGAGTTGTTGCACATTGATCTCATGGGTACTGCCAGAGTTCAAAGTTTAGGTGGAAAGAAGTATATTCTAGTTGTTGTGGATGATTTTACTAGATATACTTGGGTTGTGCTTTTGAGAGATAAAGCCGAGGCTCCTGAAAAGATGATACACTTGTGCAAGAAATTGCAAGTTGAGAGAGGTACTGTGATAGCCAGAATTAGAAGTGATCATGGAAGAGAATTTGAAAACACAAAACTGGCTACCTTCTGCAATGATTAAGGCACACATCAAGAGTTCTCCTTACCTAAGACACCACAACAGAATGGAATAGTGGAACGGAAGAATAGGGTTGTTCAAGAGATGGCTCGTGTCATGCTTCACAACAAAAAGTTGCCCAAGTCCTTCTGGGGAGAAGCTGTTAACACTGCTTGCCATACACTCAATCGGGTGTATTTCAGACCTGATTCCAAGAAAACTCCCTATGAACTCTGAATATTTGGCAGTGACTGTTACATTCTGTGTGATAGAGAGAACCTAGAAAAATTTGATACAAAGAGTGACAAGGGGTACTTTCTGGGATACTCATCCACTAGTAGAGCATACAGAGTATACAATCTGAGAACTAAAACAGTCATGAAGTCTTCAAATGTAGTGATCAATGATGAACTATGTTCAAAGCCTCATACAGAAAATACTCTTCTGGTTCAAGAAAAGACTATGGAGGTTAAGGATTCTATTCCTGATGATTATATTGGGAAGCATAGTGATGAAGATCTATTGTTATCAAATGATACTATTTCAGTACCATCAAGTTCAGAATCATCCACACCGGTTCATGAAACTCAACAAGAACAAAGAGAAACTAGTCCTTCATCAGAACAAAAAGGTACCTCCACATCTCTGGTCAAAGGTCCATCTTCTAGAATAAAGTTAAATCACCCTACCACAAATATATTAGGTAGTCTAAATGATAACATGAGATTGAGATCCAAAGCCTTGAATGTAATTACTCACTCATGCTATCTATCCCAATTTGAACTGAAAAAGGTGGATGAAGCACTTCAAGATGTTGATTGGGTTAATTCTATGCGTGAAGAACTTCATCAATTTGTTCGAAATGATGTGTGGGAATTAGTTCCTAGACCAAAAAGAATAAATGTGATTGGAACTAAGTGAATTTTTAAGAACAAGTTAGATGAACATGGTACAATCATTAGAACTAAATCAAGACTTTTTGCTCAAGGTTACACACAAGTGGAAGAGATTGATTTTGATGAGACTTTTGCACCGGTAGCAAGACTGAAATCCATTAGGATACTTTTGGCCATAACAAGTCATCTGAATTTCAAGTTGTATCAAATGGATGTCAAGAGTGCTTTCTTAAATGGAATGTTGCAAGAAGAGGTATATGTTGAACAACCAAAGGGTTTTGTTGATCCTCACAAACCAGATGATGTCTACAAGTTGAAGAGAGCCCTTTATGGTTTAAAACAAGCTCTTAGGGCGTGGTATGATAGGTTAACTGCATATCTCACTGAGTATGGATTCAAAAGAGGATTTGCAGATACTACTCTCTTCATACGAAATGATAAGAATTATTTTGTAGTAGCTCAAATTTATGTTGATGATATTGTTTTTGGTGCTACTAATGATTCTCTTGCTCAATCTTTTGCAGATGAAATGAAGGCGATGTTTGAAATAAGTATGGTTGGTGAACTGACTTATTTCTTGGGATTGCAGGTGAAGCAAATGGATTCTGGAATCTATATCAACCAAGCAAAGTATACTAGAAATCTAGTCAAGAGATTTGGACTTGACAAGGCTGCACATGCTAAAACACCAATGGCTGCTAATGCAAAATTAACCAATGATTCATCGGGTGAGTCTGTTGATGTTACATTATATAGAAGCATGATTGGTTGTCTTTTGTATTTAGTTGCAAGTCGTCTTGATATTGCTTTCAGTGTTGGTGTATGTTCTAGGTTTCACTCTAATCCTAAGATTTCACATTTGAATGCTGTTAAAAGAATCATAAAATATATTGGTGGAACTTGTGATTATGGATTGTTTTATAGCAAAGAGTCAAATCTGTCTCTTACTGGATTTTCTGATTCAGATTGGGCCGGCAATGCCGATGATAGAAAAAGCACTACTGGTGGGTGTTTTTATGTAGGAGCCAATCTTGTTACTTGGATGAGTAAAAAGCAAAATTTTGCCTCTCTGTCTACTGCAAAAGCATAATATATTGCTGCTAGAAGTTGTTGTTCACAGCTGCTTTGGATGAAAAACTTTTGAGTGATTATGGAATATCACAAGACACCATGGTTGTCTATTGTGATAATTCTAGTGCTATTAATATCTCTAAGAACCCTGTTCAACATTCTAAAACTAAGCACATAGAGATTAGATATCACTTTATTAGGGATTTGGTTGAAAGGAAGATTGTGGCTCTTGAATACATCCCTATTGAACGTCAGAATGCTGACATCTTCACCAAACATCTTGATAGAAGTAAGTTTGAGACACTTCGTCAAGTAATTGGTTTGATTCTGTGTCCCTAGTCATCCTTGGCTCTCATGGTCCTTGTGCTTCATCGTTCTACTCTTTGTGACCATTCTTCTTTGTTGTTTTGTTTTGTTTTTTTTTTTTTTTCTAGGATTTGTATTGCATAACATTCATGCATTTCATACTAGGTTGTTTTTGCTATTCTTTTCTAAAATAATTAAAAAATAAAAGGGAGGAAAAGGGAAGAAAAATGTGTTTTGCATTATTTTTCCCTGAATTTGAAATCAAGGTTGGCTATATTATCTTTACATAACATGTTTATGTATCTTGTTTAGTTTGGATAAGCTTATCTTATTGCACTTTCCTAGTTTGAGCTTTGTAGTGCATGTTGTGTGGGAAGATGTTTATAGTTTTTGATCACTTGATCTTGATCTTGAAGTCACATGCCTTTGATTGTTGGACTTGAACTTAATGAGAAAGGCACAAATAACCATCTCACCACTATTTACTAGCTAATCATGAACACCTTAGTGCATATCATAAGATTTTGTACTCAAGAAAGTGTAATACATGCATAAAAAAAACATAAGGTATAGCCTCGGTTTAAATGCTAAAATTGGTGCGTACATTATTTGGCTATAAGTTTCTAATCAAATAAAATTGGTGTGTACATTATCTTGACTATTTCAATAAGTTTCTAATCAAATAAAATTATTGTGTACATTATGAGACAAATCAAGAAACTTACATGATTGCAAGCTTGTTTTCTAGGAGATGTGAGAGTTATATGATGTAACTCTTTAGGTGATAGTCTCTTTCAAATTTATGTGATGAATGTTGTAGAAATTGTGATTGCTTACTATTCACATATCACCTCACATGTATTTCAAGCTTTTGCTAGTTATACACACTACACAAGTTACTCTTTTCTAAACTTTGTAAATGTTATTGTGTGTGATCTTGTTGTGGCCATCCAAGATTAAAAATTCCTTGATTCTAATGCAAAATGTGTTTAAAGTTTGAAATTTGAGGACAAATTGATTGAAAATTTTGTTTCTGGGAGCTTTAGGTTTGATACAAGTTTCTTTGAAAAACTTTTAATCTCATACTCATACATTTCATTCATGAAATACCATGCTTTGAGGAGTTTCTGCATAAGAATTGCTCTGTTTTTCAAAATTTTGATTTTTCTAGATTTTCGATCAATTGAACTTGTTGCTCGACCGATCAAAATTGCAATTAAAATTTTGGTTTGAATCTACCTGGCTCGATTGATGTTCGATTGATGCTGGATTGATTGAATGTAATTTTCGATCGATCAAATCTATTTTTTGATAAATCGAAATTCATTCAGAGAGTTTTTTTAAAAAGCATAAGTTTTTCACGTGTTCATCACTATTTCAAACTTTTTCAAAAACTTTCTGGCTCTCTCTCTTCGACCGATCGATCTCAAGCCAATTCTTGTCATTTTCTCTCAAACTTTTTCAAGGGTTTTTGTCTTCTAGCACCGGTAAGACTATTCTACCCTTCATTTTCTGTTTATTTTCAGTTTTCATGCATTTAAGGGAAAATTTCGAACCTATAGAAATTTGGGATTTTTGGTGTTTTCGATGTTTTCTTTCAAAATTTATCATTGGGATTTTGTTGTGGGATGATATAAACATGATCTTTGTGGTTTAATTTGATCAATTTGATGAATTGGAAAAAATTGAAATTTCTAGAGCTTGAAACTACCCGATTTAGGGATTTTGTTCAATTAAGCTAAATTTGGTGAAATTGGCTTGTGTTATTGATTCATTTGGTCATTATATTCTATTATCTAACTTTTGTAATGATCAATTTGTTGGGATTTTTGAAAGTGGGTTTTCAAAATTTGGGGTTTTTGATATAAACTCTATGTTCAAGTCAATTCTATGATTTTTAATGTATAATTGAACTATTCTTACTGCATTAGAGCATGCATCATGTGTTATTACTATTCATGCATCATATAGATTGTTATTTTCTATATTGTTTTTGCTCTAACTGTGTCTGATGCAGTCTGCCTTTGGGTTTTATTTGTTTTTTTCTTCTTCTTCTTCTTCTTTGTCTTTTTCTGTCTGTCCTATTCCAACCTTAGCATCATGGTTAGGAAGACTAGAGCTCATAGGACATCCACCTCCTCTTCTGCTCCTTCTTTTAATAGTGAGAGGTTTTTGAGTGAGAAAAACCAAGAGACATATGAGAAGTTGAACATTCTTAGATTTGTGTGGGCTGAGAGAAAGGTGGGTTTAGATGAGCTTAACCCTGAGATTAGGAGAAACTTTGAGCGTAGGAGCTGGTTGCCATTGATGGACATTGACCCTCCTCCTCCGGCTACCTTGATCAAAGAGTTCTACTCGAACCTCTCTGTCCACTCCACTGACTCCAACACTCAGTTTGTGAAGAGTTGGATACAGGGTGAAGAGTACACCATTACTCTTTCGGTAGTGGCCTCTGTTCTTGGGGTACCGTTGGTTCGTCAACCTGTTTATCCTTACGATGAGTCTCCTCCCCTTGATGATATTATGTCATATCTTACTGGGTCTTCTATCCAGTGGGGTACTGATCCTCGGATCACTTCTCACGAGTTGACCTAGATTCATTATCTCTTTTTCCAGATTTCTTGCCATTCTTTCTGGCCCATCTCTCACTTGCACACTATTCTTCTAGAGAGATATGCATTTTTGTCTGCTCTTGTCACAGATGCTCCTATGAGTTTTCCTCATCTTTTCATTTGATCTTTGGTTGAGGTTCATAGGAGTAGTTCTACTGCTCATGGTTTGTTTTTCCCTGTTTTTATTCATAGGATTTTATTACATTTAGGTTTAGAGGATTTTTTGGCGTTTGAGCCTGTTCACATCATAGCTCCCATAAGTGCCACCTTCCTTTGGCAGAGAGCTGCTCAGATGAGAGCTAGCTCTAAACGCCCTAAAGTAGAGTCTTCCTCTGGTGCACCTCCTCCTCCTCCTCTTCCTTCTTCAAGTGATTTGACTGCAGATGCATTTGTTGATCCGACTGCTGCTGCTGATCCTCCACCTTCTACTTTAGATGATTCGAGCATTTGTCGTATGTTGGACACTGTCATAACCGTTTAGGCAGCTCATGGTCAGCTTTTGGTGGATATGCTCATGGAGCTACAGGCATTGCATGCAGAGTTGGCGACTTTTAGACGGTCACCTCCACCACCTCCTTTTGATGATGAGTGATTGCCCTTTGACAATTCGTCACAAAAAGGGAGAGTACATATGGATGGAGTTTTTGTTGATAGGGGGAGATTTTTTTGTTGTTTTGGAGCTTTGGAGCTTTAGATTGTATCTAGGTGCTTCACTTTGTACTTATTTTCTAGCTCATGATGTATTTATTGTGATGTCTTCTGTTAGGTTCTAAAGTTTAGGACTTTATGTATTTAGAACTCTAATTTGTACTGTTGGCAAACCATGATCAAAACAATGTGTTTAGAAGTGTTTAAAGCTAGCTCAAAGTTGTATGTCACTGTAAAGTTGGAATCGAGTTTAATGCAGAAAGCACTGTGGCTTTCGGCCTGGCTCGATCGATCGAAGTTTAGGCTCGACTGATCGAACGTCGGGCAGATTGCTTTTCTGCAGATTTTTCCAACTCAGCCCTAGTTGTTTTAAAATGTTTTTAGGGTTTCTTATTTGTCCTAAGTATAAAAGGCAAACCCTAGCCACGTTTTAGTGTTGCTCATAATTGCGGTTTGTGTAAATCTCTTGTGAGATCTAGAGGAGCTTTCCTTTACACAAACTTAGGGTTTTCAAGGAAGAGATATTCTCTACACCTTGATGATCAAAACAGTTGCTGCCATTAAAGCTTAAAGAATACACAAGCGGGGGTGCTTGTAGCTGGTGGGAATCCAAGAAAGAAGGAGTCCGTGGATTCGGAACTTGCACGTGGTCGTGTCAGTAAGTTCTACTGGTTGGTAGCATTAGGAAGTCGAGCGGGGGTGCTTGTAAGTCCTTTTGTATGAACTTCGATTCTTTCAAGATAGTGGATTCAAGTTTACCTTGAGGATAGCTAGGTCAAATTCTCCTCAGGTTTTTACCGGTTTGGTTTCCTGGGTGATCATATCATGTGTTATTTATTTTCCACTGCTTTGCATGATTTGATCTTTTATATTGTGATAACCTAGTTTTGTTTAATTGGACTAAGTAACAACTTGGCTAATTACCTAGGTTTAATCAATTGTTTAAGGGGTCTAAAAACTGTCATCTTCTTTTTTATGAGTTGTATATGATAGGGGGAGACATTATGTTTTTAATTCTGTTTCTTGTTTCACATTGTGCTACATTGATTATTGATTTATATTTATGAGGTTATTCATGATATATATCTTTTATTTTATGTTATGTGAAATCAAGAATTTATTTTGTTTTACTTGTATTTTTCACACATGCGTTTATGTGATGCGTTTATGTGTTTGTTAAGTGTTACAGGAATATATAGGTTGGTTTAGTTGTGCTGCTGTCTACACTTACAACTGATAGATAGTAGTTAGGTTGAATTATTTTTGGTTGGGCTATTTTTGTAACTTTGAGCATTTTTTTTATTATGTGTTTTGTCACGGATTGCCAAAAGAGGAGTTTGTTAGGTTTAGGTTTAAATGTATTAGAACTTCATTATGTAATGTTGGCAAACCATGATCAAAACGTTTAGTCTTGTTTTAGACTTGCTCAAAGTGTGTTTACGTGTAAAGTTGGAATCAAGTGTACTGCAGGATTTATTGTGTAAATTTGCAAGGCTCGATCGATCGAAACTCGTGCAGATTGTTTTTCTGCAGAATTTCCAACTCAGCTTAAGCCCATATGACGTGTAGGTTTTTATGTTTTGCCTTAAGTATAAAAGGAAAAACCCTAACCACGTTTTATAATTGATGTTTATGCTGTGTGTATGAATTTCTTGTGAGATCTAGAGGTGTTTGCCTTCATACATACTTAGGGTTATCAAGAATCAAGATTCATGTCAAGAGCTTGATAATCGCTTCAGTTGCTGCATAAAGAGCTTAAAGAGAAACACAAGTGGGAGTACTTGTGGTTGCTGTGAATCCAAGAAAGAAGTAGTCCGTGGACTCAGAGCTGTCACGTGATCATGGTAGTAAGTTTCCTACTCAAGGTAGCAATAGGATGTTAATGGTCTAAGTCACTATTATGTAAACTTCAATTCTTTCATAGTTGATCTGCTTTACTTTGAGGATAGCTAGGTTAAATCCTCCCCAAGTTTTTTACTGGTTTGGTTTTTTTGGGTTATCATATCGTTGTGTTATTTATTTTCCACACTATTTCAATGATATGATTTATCTGTGTTAATCTAGATCTGCATAATTTACCTAAGTTAATCACTTGGCTAAATAATTAGGTTAATCTGTTTGCGTTTAAGGGGTCTAAAAACATACACACTCGATTCCAATTTTACATTAAATCACACTTTGAGCAAGCCTAAACCTAGACTCTATGTTTTAATCATGGTTTGCCAACACAATACACATTGAAGTTCTAATACATTAGTTCCTAAAGTCTTAGAACCTAACAAAAACTTTTAGTAATAACATGGATCAAGATGAGTCTTCTTCTGATGGGTTTGAGAATGCAACCAATTGCTACCATGGATTAACATTGTCAATCAACAAGAAAATGATTTGCAAATATTGCCAGCACAGTTACAGCAACAACCCAATAATGTAAATGGAGGAGGAAATGACTATTCCTATGATGATCTGCTGAATGCCATTTCTCTCATGCCAAACTTAGGGGAGGATGATCTCAATGAGCTTTTCTTGGAGGAAACCTACAACCAACCTCCTTCTCAGGTGTGTTAGAAAAAAATCTTTTAGCAAAAAGTCACTTTGAGTTTGATTTTTATGTTTATAGTGGTTCATATGCCAGACACAACTTGTTTCAAAATTTATTGAGGTAACAAGCTGTGACTAAATTTCATATGAGATTTCTATTGATATCAGATTACTATTGATATCAGTAATAATCAGATTTCAATTAGTACCAATCGGTACTAACATTTTCTCAATTAATACCAATCGGCAATAATAAGAAAACTCGAAATACCGATCAGTAATAATTTGATCGATAATAAGAAAACTCAAGTTATAAGGGGAACTCAATTTTCAAAAAATCAAGTTCCAAAATAGGGACATATACCCAAATAGTTTGAAAATTGGGACAAATTGCTGCATAGTTTAAAAATTAAGAGCAAAAGCCCATTTTCCCCCAAGATTGTCATTGAAATTCAAATCTCATAACTTGAAAACAATTAAAATCTGTTTCCAGTTTTGAAAACAATTAAAATCTGTTTCCAGTTTTTGCCACTCAAACTCAAATTTTTAAGTTTTGAGTTTTGAGAACTTAATTCAAGAATTTGTCCAAACAAGCATTTCTTCAGTGTGTTCCACATTTTTTGAGTTTTGGGTGATGAAAACTAAGTTATATAATTCATTTTTCATCAATCCAAACACCCTAAGTCATTGGATTAAATTGATCTTAAAACCTCTTCTTTTTTTCTTTTTTTTAGATAGATATATAGTGGGGAAAGGGGAGAGGTGAAGGAAGAGAGCTTCAAACCTGTCTCAAGTTAAACTTTTTCCTTATTGGAACTTCCAATTATAAATTTATTTATTACTTTTTCTTTCTAATAAAATAATTTAAATACTAATGAGCCAAGGCTTGCCTTTTTCTTTTCTTTCTTTTTTTTAGAGGGTGGAGGGGGCATGGACAGAGCTATTTTAATAGATAATAATTTTAGCAATTTTTTTCAATAAAGTTACACTTTCCCTCCTTAACAATGCTATCAATTTTTTTAAGAGTAATGTTATAGCCACAAATGTTTTTACAACGTTTTTACAAATTATTGAGGTAGTAAATTCTTGTTGGTTCGCACACTTGCATCACTTTTACTTATCAATAACTACTTACCACATTAAAAATTTGTAAATTTTTTTTAGTTTTAGCATTTTCCAACTTTTAAAGGCCATAAAAAATAATAGATTAAATCTAAAACAAAATATACAAGCCCAAAAAAATTAGCCCAACAACAAAAATTACCAATAATAAAGCTAAAAAAAATTAAGTTCAATCAATCTCTTTTACTCAAAACAAACAACTTGGCCATTTAAAAAATTTTAAATAAAAATCCTTAGTAGTAAAGTAGTAGAGTTAAAGGCCGGAACCGCTGCACACAGCAAAGTCGCCTCTCCTAACTCCAAGTTCCTCATCTAAATAAGTCGATGAAAAATGAGAATAATTCAGACTTATTTAATGAGGATCAAGCTTTACGGTACATCCTTATCTAAGCAACTTATTATTAGGATTTGATCAGGATTTTGGATCCTTTTTAATTAAGTGAAATGCAGTGCTCTCAAATTGTGGGCTGAGGACCTCGTTTCATCACTGTGATACTATGACATGTCTCTGCATCACTTGCAAATTGCAATTACATATGTGGTATTTTAGACATTTGACTCGATTTGATCCATACTATGGAGTCATTTCAAAGTGAAATGCAGAGACAATTTTGTATATAAACTAATTCAGCGGTTTTACAATCTCCATGGGTCAGACCTAGTTTTCTGTCTCTTTTTTTTTTTTTTTTTTTTTTTTTTTTTTAAATTTGAAAAAGAAAAAAAAATTCAATCAATTATTATAATTATTGTTGTTTTGTGTTTTGTGTTTTGTGTTTTTTTTTTTTTGCCTATTGTAATAAGGGTATGTAGTTGTCTCTATGGCTTCGTCTTGATAAAGATTGTTTTTTAACATTAAGTCAAGATACCAATTGGTTTTTGGAGTAGACGAGATTTGAATTCCAAATCTCTTAAGAAAGGAGAAAACATTTTACCTATTTAGCAAATTGCAACTCACTATCCTTGCCTACTTTAAACATGTTATGATGTGGACAAACAAAAATTTTTTAGGAGTAATTTTCTATTCTATATGTGATAAGGCACACCTAGAAATGGATCCATTACTATACATAAAGATTCTTTCAGAAGCCCACCAAACTGGCCCAATACGTTTGTCTTTGTTTGATATTTGTAGACGTTTTGATTCTTTTTAAGGGTAGAAATCCTCTTTTAAAGTAATAAAAGAGGTAAAATCTCAATTTCATGAATAAATAAATAAAACTTGAATAAAAAAAAAAAACTTGAAATCTCAATTTATATATTAGCAAAATCCTAATTTAATGAAAAAAACAATGAAGTCATGTGAATTTGTTTTCTTCATCTTTAAATAGTAACCATTTAAAATTTAAAATGAGAATAAATGATATGAATAAATCCTTCTTTTAATTATACCTTCCATAATAATATTAGACAACTAGATAGATTGGTGGTAAAATCTAAATTGCTTTAACCTTTTATTACATGAATGAGTTATATTCAAAGGATCCAAAATTTATTAATAAGATGAAATGAAGCATTAGGAAGATTTGTGACACGTAGATGATTTTGTATTTAAGATGCATGATTGGTCGTTAATGGTAAATCATTATTACTATTGATCCCAATATCCCGTGTCGTTATTATGATTATATGATTTTTATGACAAAATAAAGGAACTAAACGTCATTTAATTCAAAAATATAATGTGATTCTCTAATTGTTATAACTTTTTTTGAGAAATACACAATTGTTTTTATACACACACACACGGGGGAGTGGGAAGCCGAGTTCAATATTTACCACCTAACCCACACAAAAGCCGGTAACCCTTGTGGGAGTTAGAGAGGCTTTAAACTCATTGGCGGACACACAGACGACCGATGTGGGACAAACCCACTTGAGCTTTTTTTTGAGAAATACACAATTGTTTTTATACACACACACACGGGGGAGTGGGAAGCCGAGTTCAATATTTACCACCTAACCCACACAAAAGCCGGTAACCCTTGTGGGAGTTAGAGAGACTTTAAACTCATTGGCGGACACACAGACGACCGATGTGGGACAAACCCACTTGAGCTTTTTTTGAGAAATACACAATTGTTTTTATACACACACACACGGGGGAGTGGGAAGCCGAGTTCAATATTTACCACCTAACCCAATTGTTATAACTAGTTCGAGAAATAAAAATCCTAAAATCTTATTATGTAACTCCACATCAAAATGATGTTTCCTTTATCAATAAATATTTGAGGAATACTTAAAATTTAAGTTAGATCATCTTCATATCAATCTTATACATTATTTAAATAAATCATTTCATGTTTTAATTAATATAAGTGATTATCAACTCAAATAAAAATAAATAAATAAATAAAGTAATTGTCAAGAGCGGACACAATGAGTTGAAATTATTTATAAAAAAAAAATAATAATACAAGTGATTCAATTGGAAAATATTTAAGCAAAGCAACTCTAATACTATGTTGTTGGAAGTGGATTCGCTAATTACGGATGCAATCGAATGTGTTTAAAGAGAAGAAACATTATTTTACCAATGCAAATTGCCAAAATCAAATCAATATGGACATAACTAAACACCATCTATTTTTGCATTAAAAATGTCTTCTTTTTTCAATAATAAACAAGGTCATCCACTAAGAAGTACGAGGCAATTTGAATGAAAAGGCTACGAAATCTTCTTTAGAAACCTTCTAGTTTAGCTAAATTGCATTGAATGATTATGTTGGGATAGATTTTTTAATTTAATTAGTATGAAAATTTATGGGGTGATGCATGTATGTTCCCTTCAAAATTTGATATTTGTGGGATGAGGGGACTGTATATATCCGAGGAAATAGTTAGATATTTAAAAAGGTCTAAATACTCTTGTTTGTCAAAAAATAAAATTTTTGATAAAAATTGCATACATTTTTGTAGAGATAAAAATCAAAACAAAATTGTGATAAAAGCTCCATCCTTCCATCTATCCCTACAAAAGCAGTCATATTACAAGTGTTGCACATTCTTTGCGTCCACTTTTTGATTCCATTAGCTCCTTCTACTATAAATATATATCCCCCTCTTCTCCCCATTTTTGTTCATAGTATATTGACCATGGCCATGGTGGGTGAGAGAGTTAGAGTAGACCAATCTTTCAAAAGCAAAACCTCCATTGTAGATATCCATATTTTGGTGGTAGATGATGATGCTACATCTCTTGCCATTGTTTCTGCAATGCTTAGAACATTGAAATATGAAGGTACTTTTTTTTTGGTTTAAAGATTTCAATCCTCTTTGTATTTAGCTTCTTGTTTTACACATAATTGCATGTTTAGGGTTTTCACAAGCCTTTATATACAAGTTTTATAATATTCTTTCTATTAGAGCACTTTCATTCCAACCATTTTTATTTCATTTATGTGTTTGGGGCCAATTAGCTTTCGCATTACATACATAGATAGATTAATATTCTTCTGCCTATAAACTTGTGAATTTCATTAACTTTCAACAAATATGATTTTTTTAATTTTAATTTTTCCGATCAATATTTTCCTCTAAAATAGATCTCACACTTGTTTTCTAGTATTCTGTTTATGGATCTCATATCGCACTAATTTGGTAAGGCCTCGTGTGCATGTTTTTTGACTTAATCTAAAAGATTTCTTCATTTTGCATTGTGTGTAAGAAATTGAAGGGAGAATTTGAGTTTCCATACTTGACTTTCTACTAAAACACGAAAACTTATTTTGATTAATTTCCCTATACTACTAATTGATTATTGTTTTAATGTTCTTTATTGACACGATTGCTTTCAATCTCTTTTCTTAATTGTTAGTATTATGTTTCATGAATTTTCTTATAGTCATTAATTTGATATGCATGCATGTTTTTCACTTGTTTTTAGATATTCCATATATCCATTTATCTCCATTCTACTATGAGAAAAAGTTTAGTGAAAATGTATCTGAATTAGTGTCTTCATCTATTGCACATACAATGGATTTAATTCTTCTATTTTTTTTCACATATATTACAAATTGAAACTTTATAATCTTATCCTCCCAAACTATTATGTTTTGATCCTATCTACTTTTTCATTGGCTCAAAGTTATTGCTTGTTTACTACAATTTTTATTTTTATTTTTATTTTCCTTAACATAAATGATTGAAAATTATAATATTCTTTTCTTACCAAGAGACTATATATGCCTTTAATCCTTTCCCAAGATTTACTAGATCTAAGTAGGAGGTATTAGCTTGTGCATTGGTATATACTCGATTCGTTTTTACATGTAATAAATTTTTTTATTTTTTGTTAATTTTGTGGAATGGTTGTTATTATTGCTTATTAATGATCAAATTTCCTTCGATCAATTAATTTAACACTCTTCAACCAAGTATTTAAAATTAAATCTTAGTTGGGAAATGTTATATTTGTGAGAATCACTCTTGTTTAATTTGTACTTTGTAGTAAAACGGTTTCAACATTTTCTTTCTACAGTGATTCCTTTGTAAACTAATAACTTTGTTGCTATTACTTTAGTTGTGACAGTTAGAAACCCAATGGATGCTTTGGCTACTCTTCGGATGCAAAAATTCGACCTTGTTGTTACAGATCTGCATATGCCTGTAATGAATGGGCTTGAATTGCAAAAGGAAGTCGAAGAAGAATTCAAGCTACCTGTAATTAGTGAGTGCCATTTTACATCAATGATTCTAATTTTAAATAACAAGCCATTGATTTCATCTATAAAATGTTCCTCTTAGTGTTTGATTATTTCATGTTATAACACAATTTTGTATATATATTTTAATAGGATTTTGATTATTTCATGCTATAACACAATTTTGTTTATATTTTTTTTTTTTCCAAATGTATTATTCAATCTAATGCAGTGATGTCTGCTGATGACGATGAGAGTGTCATATTGAGGAGTTTAGAGTGTGGAGTTGCTTTCTATATAGTAAAACCAGTAAGCCCGAAAGACCTCAAAAATGTATGGCAGTATGCTGTTGCAGCTAAAAGAGGCAAATTTATTGCTATCGAAGAAATCAAAAACATTCCAGCTGAATCATCGGTTGTTTCTTTCGAGGATCAAAAATCTGCAGCATCATCTGTTTGTCAAGAAAAACGTAGTAAAAAGGACTCCAAGAGAAAGGGTGCCCCAAAAATGGGAAAGGAAGATGAGAATGAAATGAATCAGGGAGTCCCTAAAAGGGCAAAGCTGGTTTGGACAAATTCACTTCACTGTCGATTCTTGGAAGCCATAAATCATATAGGCTTGGATAGTAAGAGATCTCTTGCTAATTACAAATACTTTTCCCTCTTTGTTTATGCTTTGCTTAGTTTTCAGTTGCAATTTCTCTATGTTTGTATTTCTAATGTTTATCTTCCTAATTTTAATTCTTCCAGAGGCTGTGCCCAAGACGATTCTTGAGATCATGAATGTGTGGGGCTTAACTAGAGGAAATGTAGCCAGTCATTTACAGGTTTGGTTCTACATTAAATTAAAATTTAAGAAGTGCTATATTTACAACATTTTCATAATACTTTTACAACAAATACTAGGTGGCAGGTTGTTACGAGTTTTTAATTTGAATTCATAATTGAAATTATTTTTTTTCTTCACCAATAACAACAAGTAACAACCTGTTACATAGAATTTGTTGTGAAAGTGTCATGAAAATGTTGTATCTGTAGCATTTTTCTTAAAATTCTCATATGATCACCAGCCAATTAATATATATATATATATATATCCTTTTTTTGGCTAAGCTTAGGTCTTGGTTGTCAAGTTCTCCTTAACAATGTGCCGTAGTAAATTCATGCAAAATGGAAACAAATAAAAACTATCAACATTTATTTACTTTTTTAAATGTCATTTGTTAGGATTTAATTATAAAACTTGTACAATTGAGCATCTTGTACATTCAATTTATTGAACATTATTGAACATAGACCATTAAAAACTCAAAAATCGTAAAAGAAAGTTGCAAAAAGATTGTCCTAAAGACGTCCAATCAATTGTTGAGATGTACGAAACAGATAATTAGATTGTCTAGAACCATTTATTTTCAAAGAATATTTCCAAGATAAAATCTCATGTCTTTATTTCCAAAAGTTCTTTAGGTTTTATACTCCTTAAATTAGAGATAATTCATTTGTAGATAATGTGGAAAGCCAAATAACGGATCAAAATCTTATAGAATTTTTAGGGCAATCCATATGCAATCAAATCCTATCATTTTTTTTCAATTAAATAATTATGATTTTGTGAAACCATCAATTTATTAAAAGATATTGTCTTCATCCTAATTAATTCACCTCCAAAGAGAAAAGAAGAAAATGAGAAAAGTAGTGTTAGCTTCTAATGGATGCCACTCACAAATTGATGTTGAATTGAAAGAAAAAAAACCCCTCAAATTCTTAAAATTAAATGAAAATTTTGAATTGTAAAAAAGTGTAGCTTTTTTATAAGGGGGAAAAAAGAGACTACAGATGACATAAGGGGAAAAAAATGTCATCAAGAAAAATCCTCTATCTTTTTGTTTGCATTACATTTGTGTGTGTTTTGTTTTTGAAAACACACTAGTCAATAATTAGGCATTGTTTTTAGGGTTGTCCATGAGTCAATCCGGGTTGGATTTGTGCCCAACCCAGACTTGACCCGAAAGACTTAGGTGGGAGAAAGCATAACCCACAATCGACCCGTTTGGAGCTTCGGATCGGCTGGATCGGGTCTTATCAGTTTCGGGTGCATCTCGGTTAGTTTCGGGTTTGCTACAAGGGTTGAAATTCGGTCGGATTTTGACCAAAATCTTGCCAAATCTCGACAGAACTGGCCAGATCTATTGATATTTGGCCAATATTCCTCCATATCCTTCAAGATCTGGCCGAGATCTCTTTATATTGGCAGAGTTTTGAGTTTAGGTTTACTGGTTTTCAAATGAAACTTGCGATTTGCGACGGGAAAAGAGAAAGGTGTTGGGCGGGTCGGGTTCTTCAGGTTCACAGATAGTCAAACCGTAACTCGAACCAATGGCGTCGGGTCTTGGCACCGACGACCAACGATCGACCAAACCATTGCTCAGATAGGGTGGTTATCAGATTGAAAAGCGCCAGGCCAGTCGGTTCTTCGGGTCTGGGCGGGTGTTGGACAGCCCTAGTTGTTTTACACCTCCAACTTTTAATTACAGTTTGATCAATTAAGGCTAATTAACTATTAATACGATTCTCTCTCAAAAAGGAGGAAGGTTACTTCTAGAAAAAAAAATATATATATATATATATCGTAATGGAACTCATGGGTCACTCGTGGGTAGGCCTACTTGCGAGTTACTTGTGAGTCACCATAGTTGTAACTAACTTTTGAAATTTCTCGCACTCCTCACATGTCCACTCGCGAGTGCATCAATCCCGAGCTACTCGTAAGTTAGTCTCAAACTCCTTTAAATGTGCAACTCTTCACAAACTCTAGACTAAACCCCTCCACAAAAATACAAGGAAATAAATGTATAAATTACAATAAAATTGGCACAGAATAAAGCCAACAAAACATAATGAGAAAAAAAAATCACAACTTAATAATCTTGCCCTATTTCATGACAAAACATCTTATAATAGACTCTAAACTTAAACGTGAGTTTGGAAACATTGGTAAAACTCACTCACTTAAATTTAAGAATTGTGAAGAACTTGGAACAAAAATACTGATCAAGTAAACATGATATGAACTATGACAGTCATGTAAAAATGACTACAATGATCATTTAACAATGCAAGAGATCATCCAAAATGCAATCATTAATGCACAAAACATATCGATGTATGCATGTTCAACATAAAAACGCAATGCAATGAGAACAAGAAAGCAAATATAACAAAAGATAACTCAAAGCATCATATAAAAGTGTCAAGGCCATAAGAACAACAAAAAGGAATATTGAAAGCAAATTACAGAACAGTAAACAAACATATTCATAATTGTAAAATAAAACAAAAGATGTCTCCCTCTTAAAGTGATCAACACAAAACAACTCCCCCTAACAAGATCTGTTCTACCCTTGATATATGTATCTTTACTTATGGAATTTCTCTCCCTAAGAATATGCACAAGAGACCTATAATTTCTCACCCTTTTTGTACATGAATGAGAAAGGAGTCGATAAGAAAGAGGATAAGAACTGACGCTAAAACCAAGGACAAGAATACATATGGGGCACATGATGTATGAGTAATGAAGCTCAAACAAGAATGAGTACTATGCCACAATGGGCCAACATCCAACACATAAAAACCTCATATTCAAAAACTATGAATTAAAAACAGATAAAAGTGTAATGAATTACCTTGGAGATGAACAAGAATTGAAATGCACTTGTTTTTGGTTGGGTTTTGATGAGGAAAGATAAATAAAAAAATAAATAAATAAATGGTTTAGGGGGGAGGAGAGAGAGAGAGAGAACTTTTAAAAAGAAAACCACAAAATGCCCATTTAAAATACTGATCCGGGAAACTCACGAGTGTAAGCCACTTGCTGCGAGTACCACTGCCCAAAGCCCATTTTTCTTTAAAAACTACTTGTAAATTGGACTACACACTAGTCACTTGTGAACCAACTGTGAGTGGCTCTGCCCAAAACTTGACCGAATGTAATATTTCAAAGAAATTTCACTTGGGAGTGAGTCCACTCATGAGTTACTCGCAAAGCACTCACGAATGACTTTGACAATTGTTTTTAAAAACTAATTTTCATGAATTTTTTAAAAATTAACATAAAATAAATAAATAAATAAAACTCAAAATCATGAGAGATAAAGTCAATGGTATAGATAAACACTTCCAAAGACAAAGAAAATAATCAAAATTATTTTTGATTTAACCACAATATGATTAAGTACAAACACATCAAATTTAAATTTGTACAAACAAATAAATGATATAGGCATTTGGTGAACAATAAACTTGTGTATCATATGTGAATATCAAGTGTGAATTTGTCTAAATTTTTAAAATGATTCTTCAATGACCAACTCATAAAAGGCATACAATAGTGACACTAAGACATGAGAGACCCTTAACATGAATAGACAAGAGTATATATGATCCCTCACGTACAAAAATAATGTGTTGAAATTGATGTTGGTTAGCAAAACATTCTTGGAATATGATATTCATAAGTTTAGAACATACGGAAGTTGGGTCTCAGTTGCAAAAATATAGATATGAAATTATGATTTTAGTGCACTTTCAACTTACTAAACTTTTTTCTATACATTTGAAAACATATGCTTTTTTCATAAGTATTTGGCTTTTACATTCATCGTATAAACCATATTATACTCCACATTTTCCTAGTCAAATTAGTTTTTGAAGCACGACTTTTTCAACTCTTTATTTTTTTTATATTATTTTTGTACTCCACCTTTTCCTATTCAAACTAATTTTCGAAATACAACTTTCTAAGAGCTTTTTAGCATAAAGAAAAACAATTGTGAAGAGAGATATATGAACCATTCTATGAATATCTCAAGGTCAATCGAATCAAGAGACAAACAAAGTACGACAAATGTGAATACGCATTTACCACAACCATACATAGAAGTCTAGATTTTCCTCACAATTACTATAATATGCATATATAACAAGACTAAACTCGTAAATGCATTATGTTATTAGTACAAAGATACTAGATCAAACTTTATATGTGATATGTGCTTAAACATTATGGTTAAATTTTTAGATTTTTTGTTGTTGGTGTTTTTGGATTTTTACTCACACAAAAACAAATGAAAAAGAAAAAAAGCATAAACAATGCATAAAAAGAAATGCATGATGCACAAATGCATGAGAATGTAACATCTAATGTATGAAATTCTTATACTTCTCAACCAACTTATTAGATTCATTAAGTTTATCGGTTAAGGCATCCTTTTCACAAACAAACTTGTTGAATTTCTCTTGAAATTTCTTAGTCTTTTTCTTAAGAAGCTTGTCATTAACAATTTTTAAACCACCAAAGGAGTCATGTAACATGTCATATTCAACATCATCATAAACAAAGTGCACCTATGAATTAAAGTCTAATTTGTTAAGAATCATTATTGTGTGTAAATGAAAGCATTCATGCACATTAATCTTGTTTATTGTTTCTTAATCATTATAATTGCTTAGTGATGAATATGTATATGCATGGGAATATTGCAGAAGTATCGTTTATTACTAAAGAAAGTGGCGGAAAAAGGTCTTTGCACCTCTAAGGGCGTATCCTTGAGATCAAGCTTTGCCTCTAGTCTTCCTCCATCACACATATTCAAAAAATTTCAACAAAACTATCCCCAATTCCCAGAACAAAAACAAAAGAGAACATCTATGCTCCAACCAGGATTTGGAGGTAATTTTATGACACTTAATGGTTCTATCCTTAGTGGTATCCCTTCTAATAGAGCATCTTCAAGTGGAGCTCAGTTTGGATATGGAGAATCCTTTAATGTTCTCAACATAGAACCTGCACATTTTTCTACTAAGCATAATGCTTCAAGTTCCAACTTTGTGCCTCAACTAGGACTTGAGCAATGGCGCTCATTGAACAATCTTCAACAGACACTATTTGGCAATAGAAATAAGTCTCTTCACCAAGCAAATTGTCCAGCTTTTGCTAACAATATTGGATCGAATTTTCCATCGTTAAGAGATATGACATATGGCCCTATGAATAATGCTAAGAATGGCCTGTTGAATATTTCAAATTGTAATGACAAATATCCACAACAAACTCAACCAATTAGGCCTCATCTTCTAAATGATTCCTTGTTGAACTCCGACTTTGAAACACCTGGAATTCTCAACCATAGTTATATTTCAGACATTAAGAAAAATATGGGGTCTCTCAACAGTTCTAATGCAGCTCCAAATTTTGGCTATAATAATGGCGTTGATACTGGAATCCAAATGACTAATGGAGAAGAGCTAATTGGAACAAGTAAAAAGAGTTTCAATGACAATGGGGCACCAAATGGTCCTTGCAATGGCTTTGGGATGATGAATGGGCACAATGACAATATCGCTCTTGCAACAATGGGGAATGAAACTTTTGGTAATAACATGGATCAAGGAGAGTCTTCTTCTGATGGGTTTGAGAATGCAAACCAATTGCTACCATGGTTTAACATTGTCAATCAACAAGAAAATGATTTGCCAATATTGCCAACACAGTCACAGCAACAACCCAATATTGTAAATGGAGGAGAAAATGATTATTCCTATGATGATCTGCTGAATGCCATTTCCCTCATGCCAAACTTAGGGGAGGATGATCTAAATGAGCTTTTCTTGGAGGAAACCTACAACCAACCTCCTTCTCAGGTGTGTTAGATAAAATAAATAAATAAATAAATAAACACTTTTAGCAAAATGTCACTTTGAGTTTGATTTTTTATGTTTATAGTGGTTCTTACGTAAGACACAACTTGTTTCAAAATTTATTGAGGTAACAAGTTATTACTGAATTTCATATGAGATTATTATTGATATCACTTTATTATTTTTTTCATTAACAGCAAATCATCTAAATGGTTGTGAATGAATTTATGAAATGCTAAAAATATTACAAATTTTATCATAAAAAACTTATAAACTGATATAATAAGAATATGGTTGGTGTCACCTAAATAATATAATAAATAAATATTTTGAATTTTGAATTTTTTTTTCTTTTGTAAGTGATGACAAACTAGTTTGTAAGTAAGGTTTATATAGTTAAATTTGCAAAATCTAAAAGATCATTTATCTATAAACTTATTATATATATATATATATATATATATATATATATATATATATATATATATTCTTAGTTGCTTATTTAATAACCACTGTTTTAATTACTTTAAATATGTAGCAACAAGGAGGGGAAGAAGTACCTTCTGAAGAGAATCCTCATGTGAATGAAGTTCAAATTCTTGAACTATCTGGTTCATCCAATCTTGAAGAGAATGCACCTTTAAGTGAACCAAATTTTAGCCAGGTATATGTCTAATGCTTTTCAGTATCAATTTTGCTTTATAACAAATACATCTAGATTTAGTTTCACTCTTTAGTATACAAATGCAAGAAAGATTTTTTACGTTCCCAACTTGTTAATAGTTTTCCCTAAAAAAAAAAAAAAAAAAAAAAAAAAAAAAAAAAAAAAAATTGTTAATAGTTAATTTTCTTGTTCGCTACTTGCTTGTTTCTGTTTTTTTTTTTTTTTTTTTTTTTTTTTTTTTTTTTTTTTTTTTTTTTTTTTTTCCACAAAAACCTCAAATAATCACAAGAATTTGTAACCATTGACAATGCTCAAAATTTTAGCCTAGAAATTTTATTGTTTGCATTGTCATATTCACTATGATAATTCTTGATGCCAAATTTACTGTCACGGCCGGTGTCCATAATCAAGGCGGTGAACAACTAGTGGACTTGGACTTTGATGTCAACATGTTTGCTTTGGCGGAGAGCCCTGATCGCTACCTCAACCAGGCAAATTCAACTTTTGTTTTATTTTAAGCATTCTATAATATCTTACTTCCAATGAGTCTACACAAACCCTATTAAGAGAGAAAATTATTTTTGAGTTCATATATGATTTACCTCTACACTATATAATTTTGGAATCAGACCCTTAGTTTAATAGCTTCTCAATGAAGTATTGAAAATATTGATGTTCCTTAACATTACTTTGAAACACACATTTTTGCCTCATCATAATTAAGTTCCTAACCCTTTTGTTATAATGTGTACAGCAACAACTCGTGAGCTCGATCAAATAATCTCTATGGTATGTATCAGCTGGTGGAGAATAATGTTAATAGCCCATCGAAAAGTCAGGCATGATCTTAAAAAGCTCTAATTTTCTCCCTATTGAATTTTTTTTTTCTTTTTTTTCTTTTAGAGTTTCAAAATCTCTTAACGTTTTCTAATGAAAATTTTGGGTTTGATTTTTTTTTTTTTTTTTTGGTTAAGGGATGGGAGGATGACTTCATGGACTCCTTGTTTAGTCTTAGCCCCAACCTGCAGCTGCTAGAGTGAGAAGGTTGTGATGATCCAAATCTAGTTGCGGAGAAACTTTTTTTTTTATCTCTATGCATTAATTGAGTTTAATTATATAGTTATGACATAGTATAATTGTGGTTTCATTTTAACTTTTTTATCAAGGGAAGTTAATTTCGTACTGGAAACTGTTTTGGTTTGGTAAAAAAACTATATATTTCAGTACTCATCAATACTAGTGTACCATTTCAAAATTGCCGCAATTTTATACAAGTATAAATTTTTTTTTTTTTGATAATATACTTACTTATTTAGTTAAAGTTTGAAACCATAAATTTTATTAAGACAAATTTATAATTAACCCAATCTATACTTATAACCTCCATATATATATATATATATATATATATATATATATGCCAAAATGGCCAAATACCACCAATTTCAGAAAATTTTTGTAAAAAAACACTGTTTCGGAACTATATAGGGAAATACCACTTTTTATGGTACTCGAGTTTTTGGTACTCGAGTTCCTAAAAGTTTTGCCATCGTGGCACTGCTGAGGTGGAAATTGGGCAATTAAAAAAAATTATGTGGTACTCAAGCATGGTAAACTCGAGTACCATGCAACACAATACTCGAGTATACCAGGCTCGAGTACCATTTTATAATAAAATGCTGTTTTTATTTTTTTTTTTAATTTCTAAGTTACTTGAGCTCACCAAACTCGAGTATCTTGTAAATTTTTTTTTTTTTTGGATTATCGACAAATAAACATAAACATAAAATGGTGTTTCTTTTATTTATAGAGTACTCTAGCCCACCAAGCTCGAGTACCTAGTATTTTTTTTTTTTTTTTTTTTTGTGATTATCGACAAATAAACATAAACATAAAATAAGTAGCTTTTTTACGTTTTTATTTATTTAAATAGAAGCATTGTAAAATATAGAGATTTTAATTTCAAAATATGAATTTAATTTCTACATTAAGTAAAACTGTTCAATGTTTTCTCACAAAAATTATTCACTGTTTTTTGCATAAACTATTTCTAGCATTTTGCATAAAATTATTTTTTGTTCAACATTATTTAAAAAATTGTTCACTCTCTTTTTTGCGCAAATTATTTTCTGTTCACTATTTAAAGAATCGTTCACTGTTTTCTCATAAAACACCTAGCGAAATCGTTTTTTCTAAACCTAAACACCAAATCTAAATGCTTTTTCATGTTTGAATTTCACAATAATCGAATCTATTTTTCAGCATTGATAAAATCTGTTTCTATATTAATAAAATTTGCACTCTGCCCATCATGTTTATTGTATATTCGAATTTGCTTACTGTATTCATAAAATCTGTTTTTTGCATTAAGTAGAACTGTTCACTGTTTTCTCATAAAAATTATTCACTGTTTTTTGCATAAACTATTTCTAGCATTCTGCATAAAATTATTTTCTGTTCAGCATTATTTAAAAAATTGTTCACTCTCTTTTCTACGTAAATTATTTTCTGTTCACTATTAAAAAACCGTTCACTGTTTTCTCATAAAACACCTAGTGAAATCATTTTTTCTAAATCTAAACGTCAAATCTGAATGCTTTTTCATGTTTAAATTTCACAATAATCAAATCTATTTTTCTGCATTGATAAAATCTGTTTCTACATTAATAAAATTTACACTCTGCCCATCATGTTTACTGTATATTCGAATCTGCTTACTGCATTCATAAAATCTGTTTTTTGCATTAAGTAAAACTGTTCACTGTTTTCTCATAAAAATTGTTCACTATTTTCTGCATAAACTATTTCTAGCATTCTGCATAAAATTATTTTCTGTTCAGCATTATTTAAAAAATTGTTCACTCTCTTTTCTACGTAAATTATTTTCTGTTCACTATGTAAAAAATTATTCCCTGTTTTCTTATAAAACACCTAGTGAAATCTTTTTTTCTAATTTTAAAAGCCAAATCTGAATGCTTTTTCATATTTAAATTTCAAAATGAACGAATTTTTTTTTCTGCATTGATAAAATCTATTTCTACATTAATAAAATTTGCTCTCTGTACATCATGTTCACTGTATATTCGAATCTGCTTACTGCATTCATAATATCTGTTTTTTGCATTAAGTAAAACTGTTCACTGTTTTCTCATAAAAATTGTTCACTGTTTTCTGCATAACTATTTCTAGCATTCTGCATAAAATTATTTTCTGTTCAGCATTATTTAAAAAATTGTTCACTCTCTTTTCTACGTAAATTATTTTCTGTTCACTATGTAAAAAATTATTCCCCGTTTTCTTATAAAACACCTAGTGAAATCTTTTTTTCTAATTTTAAAACCCAAATCTGAATGCTTTTTCTTGTTTAAATTTCAAAATGAACGAATTTGTTTTTCTGCATTGATAAAATATGTTTCTACATTAATAAAATTTGCACTCTACACATCATGTTTACTGTATATTCGAATTTGCTTACTGCATTCATAAAATCTGTTTTTGTATTAAGTAAAACTGTTCACTGTTTTCTCATAAAAATTGTTCACTGATTTTTGCATAAACTATTTCTAACATTTTGCATAAAATTATTTTCTGTTCAGCATCATTTAAAAAATTGTTCACTCTCTTTTCTGCGTAAATTATTTTCTGTTCACTATTTAAAAAATATTCCATGTTTTCTCATAATATACCTAGTGAAATCTTGTTTTCTAAATTTAAAAGCCAAATCTGAATGCTTTTTCATGTTTAAATTTCAAAATAAATGAATTTGTTTTTCTGCATTGATAAAATCTATTTCTACATTAATAAAATTTGCTCTCTGTACATCATGTTTACTGTATATTCAAATCTACTTACTGCATTCATAAAATCTGTTTTTTGCATTAAGTAAAAATGTTCACTGTTTTCTCATAAAAATTGTTCACTGTTTTCTGTATAAACTATTTCTAGCATTTTGCATAAAATTATTTTCTGTTCAGCATTATTTACAAAATTGTTCACTCTCTTTTCTGCTTAAATTATTTTCTGTTCACTATTTAAAAAATCGTTCACTATTTTCTCATAAAATACCTAGTGAAATAGTTTTTTCTAAATCTGAACGCTAAATCTGAATGCTTTTTCGTGTTTGAATTTCACAATAATCGAATCTATTTTTCTGCATTGATAAAATCTGTTTCTACATTAATAAAATTTGCACTCTGCACATCATGTTTACTGTATATTCGAATCTACTTACTGCATTCATAAAATCCATTTTTTGCATTAAGTAAAACTGTTCACTATTTTCTGTATAAACTATTTCTAGCATTCTGTGTAAAATTATTTTCTATTCAGCATTATTTAAAAAAAATTTCACTCTCTTTTCTGCGTAAATTATTTTCTGTTCATTATTTAAAAAATTGTTCCCTGTTTTCTCATAAAACACCTAGTGAAATCGTGTTTTCAAAATTTGAACACCAAATCTGAATGTTTTTTTATGTTTAAATTTCACAATGAACGAATTTGTTTTTTTGCATTGATAAAATCTACTTTTAGCCATACAGTCTACCTTTCTAGAGCATCAAGTAGCTGAATGATTTTGTCTGTCTATTTGCCTACCTTCAGGCTTTGCAAGGAACAAATCTACTTTTCTAGGGATGCATACACCTCCTATTGTAGTCTTTTAAAGCTGGCCAGCTTGTAGATTGTGCAGCCACTTCTTTCATACTCATGGCCTGGGTACCTAATCTTTAGTATTGCACAACTGCATTGTACAAACGCTAGGAATTGCACATTTTTAATTTCATTATTATGCCATTCTCATAATTTTTTTAAAGTATTTTTCATGTGTATTATTTTCATACTAAGCGACATTGTATTTCTAAAAAATTTAATGCAACACAAATGCTAAATGTCTCTTTTAGATTTCTACTACCTATTGCTTCCATGCTTTAGAAACCTAAAGATTTTCTAGCTGATTGCTGAATGGGGAACAACACACAATATCTAGTCCAATCAGAGTCCACTCACATAGGCTTAATTTATGCAGTAATCTTCCAATCAAAAGTACGAGTTGACATTAGAACGTAACCATTAGTAGAGGAAAGTCAATTAAATTTGAAACAAGAGGTATAGAAAAAATCATGTTTCTTTAGCAATTTTATGAAACAAAGTCTAACAAGATACATAGCTACAGTTAACACTGAATTAAATAAACTGTCTATTACATGTGGAACAAGAACTTGGAGACAATGTCACTTTGCAAGAAATAGAAGTGGTATCAACTCAAAACATAACAAAAGTGAAATGTCCTAAGATATTTAAAAGATTTTTGTTTAAAAGATTTTTGTATTTCATAAAAAAAAAAAAAAAGAAAAAAAAAAGAAAGAAAAAAGATATTTGTTTTGTGATGCGTTTGGATGGCTATCAAACTATCTATCATTTTGCCATTTTGGAAGGAATGTAATAGAATGATTATATATATATAGAAGGATTTTTTCAAAATTTAAATTGAAAGAAATGAATCAAATGATACCCTTAAAGCGTGGATGAAATGTTTTATAATGCTTAAATTTATAAAAGATACTAGTGAAAGTTCCATGCGTTGCATGGCTTTAATCCTGAATTTTCTTTATATATATTTTTGAGAAATTATAACTAAATGAGTTATTATTACATAATTTTAGAATTATTTTCTAACTAAATGAATGATTATTATAATATAACATGCATAATTTTGTATATTTGTCCTTATATATAATATCTGTAATTAAGATTATTAATAAAAACCTTTCTAATTTTTTTTTTATAACTCCTTATTTATTAATGAAGGTGATGATTTTAACTCAAGCAATTAAATCTTTTATAATACTTGCATATTATTGTTACTTGCATATGCATAAGTTGCAACTAAAAAAAAACAATAAACAAAAATGTGGGGTGCAAGAGAGATTCTATGGCAAGACTATTGGTGAATGTATATAAGTTTTAAAATTTTGATTGGGAGGTGGATTACGGAATAGTAACGGAGTGAAACACAAGTGGGTTAAGTGTCAAAAATGAAACCACAGGTGGGTAAGTTAAATTTGAGACAAATCATAGGTGGGTAAAGTGTAATTCCCAAAAAAAAAATAAAAAATGAGTGGGCTCAAAGGACTAAAAAACCACAATCTATTAGTTCTACTAAGGTGAGTTTGGTTCAGCTTTTTGAAACAGTTCTTTTGGAAAAAGTGGAAGTTTTAAAAAGTGCAATATGAAATTGATTTTTTTTTTTTTTTTTTTAAGTAGTATGCTTGGTAAAATCTATCAAAAAATGCTTCTTGACAAAGTTGAGTGTTTGGCTAATATTTATAAAAGTGGTGGTTTGAGTTGTAAATTACCAAAAAAGACAAGATATATATAAATATATATGTTTTAATTACCTCTCTTAATGCAAGTTATGGACACAATATTTTTTTAGAAATTTCACAATAAAGTCTGCATGACAAGCTGGAATTCAGATTAGTTTATTTCCCAAAGTCATCTAAGAAGTAGCCGCACAGATTGGAGGACTTAATTATATGAAGATCACTATCTAGAGTACTCTTCCAGCTTGGGACAGTAGTTATTATATGGAAGCTCGGCCAGCACACATTTTGGTTCTTATTCATGATTGGGGTTGTATCCTTGAATACAACTAGTATACAAGAGATACTTATTTACCACTTGATGATCCGGATGCTCTGGCTCAAGAATGGTCTAATTTCATGAGTAATAAGATTTATGAGATACAGAAAGAATTAGACAAAGGCTTCTACTTATATAGTTACACAAACAGGATAGCCGTATATGGTCCCATACCTTCAGCAAGGAGGCTATTTGGGAAAAGAAATATTGTTAAGGATCCTAGAATGATACAGATTGAAAGACAGATAGATAGATCACTATTCACTGGCGATAGATAACTATTCACTAACGACAAATCACTATTCACTAGCGACAAATCACTATTTCACTGGTGATAGATCACTATTCACCAGCATGCGTGAATAGCTTCCAGACAAATCAAGACAGTCCAAACAGATACTGACAGTCCAGATATATACAGACAGATGTTCAAAAGTTACTACTGTTTACTAGCATGCGTAAAAAGAGATCTGATAGATTCTTGAGATCTGAAAGATTCCCAGACAGACGCAGACAGACTATTACTCATCAGTACTAATTTCCGTACCACTGACAAATTAACTTGAGTTAAATTTACCTACTCAAGTTACTTTACCATGGTTCATTTCACCCATAAAAGAGACGCACTACGAAGACAGAAGACAAGTTTCTAAGTTTCTAAGCTTTTAAGTTCCAAGTTTTAGAAAGCCTTTTGTAATAGCCTTCTCTCTCCCTCAGAAAGACTTTTGTACTCTCTCCCCATCTTGTAATCTTGTAACCTTTCTCTTCAGACAGTTTTATTTTCAAGCTTGTATCAAAAACAGCAGTTTGTTTTCAAGTTTATCAAAGACTGAAGTTTTTATTCAAGTAAGATTTTACTAGTTTCTGTTTTCATATTCCATACTTCATAAGTTTTTGTGCTCTCTCCTGGGTAGTCATTGGTATTAGAGTGTCCGGATCATAAAACACCTAATGAACAGTGAATAATTTATGCAGAAAAAACAGTGAACAATTTTTCAAGTAATGCTGAACAAAAAATAATTTTATGCAGAATGCTAAAAATAGTTTATGCAGAAAACAGTGAACAATTTTTATGAGAAAACAGTAAACAGTTTTAATTAATGCAGAAAACAGATTTTATGAATGCAGTAAACAGATTTGAATATACAGTAAACATGATGTAGCACCAACTGTGGCATAAGTAGTTTTTTGAAGACACATCACCAACCCGCTGCTGTAGCACCAACTGTAGTCATACGAACCACATGCGCCAATAGATGCCACTGTTTCACACGTGCTGCCCAACAGCTCGGCACGATTTCACACACTGTCCAGTCATATCATCCACATTCATGAGAATACTTAAATATATGAATAATCATACCCTGGTGCCAGGGACATAGCACTGTGTCAATTAAATATGATGCTCTGTTCAAGAACACTGCAACTACCACCCACATCTTCAAATCTCACTGTAACATTGGGAACATTTAAAATCCTATTCATGTAGTGTTTTTCCAGCCTGTATTGACATGACAAGCCCTAATAACTGAAATTATAATGCTTGGAACATGAAATGAGGTTATAAATGCACCACAATAATGATCTTATTTCTACCCCACTAATTTCGTAGATTGACTAAGCTACGAGTCGCAACACCTCAACATCAAATCGTACAATGTGAAACAAGTTTGGATCTACTTCAACAAATGGATTATCAAAAGTTCCAGCAGATCAACAACTACAGACATACACAGACCATTATGGAGGGAAATGGGTTGGAAAGAAGAGAGATTTCTTTAATATGCCAATATACACGTACGAGAGTCTTATAAGCGTCGGGCACATCATGGTCGGCAAACCTACAAAACTAAGTACAGATACCACCGCAATAGAGTTCACCGTAATAGAACCACCATGGTCAACCCTATACGAGAAGAGGTGTGAGTTGGAGGTGTATTGTCGATGGCATGGGTTACGAGTTCCTAAGACACGCTCAGCTGAGTTACCTAGAGATGAACCTGCCAACATACTTGCTCGTCTTGAACAAGAGAACAATCAAATGCAAAGGCGATTAGACCATTTTCATGCAATCCAAAAAGCTAAGAAGCATCTAAAGGGGAAGGCGCAAGAGTGAGCCATCAAGTCTATTAATGAAGTTACTGCGTTAGATGATGAAAGAGATATTTTAGACTTCTCAGATTCAAGTAATGATGATTTCCAAAAATTTCTACCTACGAACATTAGACGCTGTTGTTAATGTCTACACGTTCTGTGCAATACAAAATGTTGTTGTTAATGTCTGACAACTGATGATCATGTACATTCAACTTTTGCAAATCTAAATATTAACTGTTCATTAGTTTTGGCTAAGTTTATATGAAATCACTTGCTCATTTTTTCCCTGCTATTCTTTGTTGCTACATCTTGTGCTTTGATTGGACAATATCCTCTGCTTTGTAATGTAAGAAACACCTTAGGAAGTGAAATGCCTCCAGTTAGATATGTTGATGTTTCCAATATTCTGTTTGTGTAATTTGAAATGTTACACACATAACACTTATCACCCAAATTAGATTTATTGTACATTACTTGTTAAGCCCTGACCAGAAGTACCCATATGCTATTACTTCTAACCAGTAGTCACAGATTATAGGAAGAGTGTTTCGACTAGCATCCTTGAAAATGACCAAAGATAGTACACAGTTTTACATGTGCCTCAACAGCTCGGCACTGTTGAGCCCTGACCAGAAATACCCATCCACACTCACGTGAATACACAGATATGCAACCCTTTGTAATGCACCGTTTTCAAGGATGCAGAGCATCCCTGGAAAGTTTATGCATCAATTTTGGGGGTGAGCTGTCCACCATTGCTACACTGATGTTCGCAGTGCTGCATGTGCTACTCAACGATTTGGTACGTTCTTTGATTTTCCATTGAGTTTATACGATTTTGTTCATTCAACAATTTTGAAATTGTTAGGTTCTAAAGACTTAGGATTTTATGTATTTAGAACTTTAATGTGTATTGTTGGCAAACCATAATCAAAATAATATGTTTAGTAGTGTTTAATCTTGCTCAAAGTTGTATGTTTTATGTAAAGTTGGAATCGAGCTGATGCAGAAGTTATTATGCATTTAGGCCTGGCTTGATCGATCGAAGCTTAGGCTCGATCAATCGAATCTTGGGCAGAATGCGTTTTTCTGCAGATTTCCAACTCAGCCCTAGTGTGTTTAAAACATTTAGGGTTTTCTAGTTTGTCCTAAGTATAAAAGGCAAACCCTAGCCACGTTTTAGTGTTGCTCATATTGCTGTTTGTGTAAATCTCTTGTGAGATCTAGAGGAGCTTTCCTTTACACAAACTTAGGGTTTTCAAGGAGGAAATATTTTCTACACCTTGATGATCAACTCAGTTGCTGCCATTGGAGCTTAAAGAAAACACAAGCGGGTGTGCTTGTATCTGGTGGTGAATCCAAGAAAGAAGGAGTCCGTGGATTCAGAGCTTGCACGTGGTCATGTCAGTAAGTTCTACTGGTGAGTAGCAATAAGAAGTCGAGCGTGGGGGCTTGTAAGTCTTATTGTATGAACTTCGATTCTTTCAAGATAGTGGATTCAGGTTTACCTTGAGGATAGCTAGGTTAAATCCTCCCCAGGTTTTTACCGGTTTGGTTTCCTGAGTGATCATATCATTGTCTTATTTATATTTCCGCTGCTATGCATGATATGATTGTTTGATTGTGATAACCTAGATTTGGAATTTAGACTAAGTAACAACTTGGCTAATTACCTAGGTTAATCTAATTGTGTTTTAAGGGGTCTAAAAACTATCAAGTGGTATCAAAGCGGGTAGCTCTCTTGTTGTTGATCTCTTGATCACTGAGCTGATGCTTGACCCCTGTTGTCATGGAACATGGACACTCTCTTGTTATTCCTCCTCACTTTGATGGGAATAATTATGCTTATAGGAAAGTAAGGATGAAAGCATTCCTGAAATCGATTGATGAGAGAGTCTGGAACTCCGTTGAATACGAATGGTATAAGCCCACTACTCTTGTTAGTGAGTGGCAAACTTCTCAAAAAGAAGCAACCTCGTTCAATAGCAAGGCTATGAATGCTATTTTTAATGCTATTTCGATGGAGGAATTTAAGAGAATATCTAATGTTGAGATTGCTCATACTGCTTGGAATATTTTCCAGACTGTGCATGAAGGCACAAAGGCTGTCAAAATCAATAAATTGCAGCAATTGACTTCAAAATTTGAAAGCATTAGGATGTCTGATGATGAATCTTTTGATGAATTCTATGCTAAATTGAATGATATTGTTAATTCTGCTTTTAACTTGGGTGAAATCTATGATCAACCTAAAATTGTTAGGAAGATTCTTAGATCATTAACTGAAGACTTTAGACCCAAGGTGACTGCCATTACTGAGAGTAAGGATGTGGACTCCATCCCTGTTGATGAGCTCGTAGGATCTCTTCAATCCTATGAGTTAGACCTACCCAAAACTAGCAAATCCAAATCAATGGCTCTTAAGTCAGTTGATGATGTTGAGGTTGGTGGATTTGATGATGAACTCTCTGCTACAGAGATTGCTCACCTTGCCAAGAACTTTAGAAACTTTCTCAGGAATAGTAACAGAAAGGCAAGAGGCATGAACACTGCTGAACCTAGAAACTTTAGGAAGAATGATCCCACTAAGGTGAACAATAATGATAAACCTAGAGAAAAAGTAGGTCAATCTTCTAATAATTCTATGGGTCCTCAGTGTTTTGGATGTCAAGGGTATGGTCACATGAAATCTGAATGTCCTACCTATTTGAAGTCTAAGGGTAAGGCTATGGCTGTAACCCTTAGTGATGGTGAAGTTTCTGATAATGAGTTTGATTGTGACGAGGATGGAAACTTCATTGCTTTCACTACTACTGCTGTAGTCAATGAAAGCATATTTGCTGAAGAGAACCCTTTTGATGGGGAACTCTCTGAGGATGCAGATCTTCAAGAGGCCTACAATAAACATTGCAAAGATGTTGCAAAGGATGCTATGAATGTTGAACTTGGCCTGAAGAAAATCGAATCTCTTGAGCTTGATAAGAAGAATTTGCTTGTAAAACTATTTGATGCTAATGAACTTTTGGACAATGTGAAAACTGAGAATATGCTATTGCTTGATAAAGTTAAATCTTTGGAACTTGATTTATCTGTTGCTAGATCTGCTAGTTCTAAATTTGATCAAATGTTGAGTGTTCAAAAGTCTCCTTCTGACAAATCTGGATTAGGTTTTGTTGAAAGCATCTTTGTGTCTGCTCCCCATTCCACAAACTTTGTTCCTTCATCTTCTTCTGAACCTTCTGTGAGTGAGATTGTGAGTGAAACTGTCAAACCCCCTGTGAGTGAGGTTGTCAAGCCCATAGAAGTTTCACCATCTAGGAAGATTAGGGTTGATCTGAAAGAATCTAAACCTAAGCAGCCTACCCTTTCTAAGGACAAGTCATATGATAAGCCTGCATGGGTTTGTCATTTTTGTGGAAAGCCTGGACACATCCGTCCAAACTGTTACAAGCTGCAAGCTGCAAAGAGAGCAAACAAACCAAAAGTACTTGTGCCTCAAGCACAAGATCCTATGGTACTCATTGGTAAATTGGTAAAGGCTTTAAACCTTTATTCCAATCCTGGAGTTGGAAACCACTCTAATGTGAATACGAACTCCAATGCTCGTGGTGCATCTAAAAGATTTTGGATGCAAAAGACTCGAACTAATTGAGTCTTTTTGACATGGTCCCTATGCTTCATTGCTCTACCCTTTGTGACCTTTGTTTTTCGTTTTTGTTTTTGTTTTTTTTTTTTTTTTGTTTTTTTTTTTTGTTTCTAGGATTTGCATTGCATAACATTCATGCATTTCATTCTAGGTGTTTTTTTTTTCCTTTAAGAATAAAAAATAAATAAATAAATAAATAAATAAAGGAAAAAGGGAAGGAAGAAAAAGGAAGCATATTGTGTTTTGCACTATATTTTCTTGGTTTTTGAGAACAAGGTTGGTCAATTTATTTTCACATAACATGTCTTTTGTACCTTGTTTAGCTTTGATGAGCTTATTTTTTGCACTTAACTAGTTGAAGCTTTGTAGTACATGTTGTGTAGGAAAAATGTTTATGGTGTTTATCACTTTGTCTTAATCTTGAAGTCATATGTTATTTAACTGTCGGACTTGATCCTTTTGAGAAAGCATAAATAACCATCTCACCACTATTCACTAGCCAATCATGAACACCTTAGTGTATATCGTAAGATTTTATGCTCGAGAAAGTGTAGCACATGCACAAAAAGAATATAAGGTGTAGCCTCAGTTTAATTGCTTAATGCTTAAAATTGGTGTGTACTATTAGGCTTGATGCCAAATCACATAATTAAAATTGGTGTGTACATTATCCTGGCTTTTTAATAAGTTTCTGAATAAATTAAAATTGGTGTATATATTATGAGGCAAAATCAAGAAACTTACATGATTGCAAGCTTAGATCTAGGAGATGTAAGAGTTATATGATGTAACTCTTTAGGTGATAGTCTCTTTTAAATTCTATGTGATGAATTTTGCAGACTTTGTGATTGATTGCTATTTACATATCACCTCACATGTATCTCAAGGTTTTGCTAGTTGCACACACTACACGAGTTACTCTTTGCTAAACATTGTACATGTTATTGTGTGTTTTTGGTCTAACCAACCAATTTTGCAAATACTTTGAATTTTGTGCAAAATTGATTTGATGCTTGAAAATTTATGGAGAATGTAAGAAATTTTAAATTTGGGAAATTTGGGCTTCAATTCTTGTTTTTGAAAATCATATCATCACATACTCACGCATTTTATTTCTCAATTTCAATGCTTTGAGTGTTTCTAAAAAAAATTTCAAAAACTCTGTTTTTTTTAATACTTTGTGAGCCTCTGTCCATTTCGATTGATCCAACCTAATTTTCGATCAATTGAAATTGTTTTGAAATTTTTTAATAGCCTCTGTCTGTTTCGATCGATTGAAACTGATTTTCAATCAATCGAAACTCGTGAATCAGGTTTTAAAAAAAAAAAATCCGTTTTGACTTGTTCCTCTCATTTTTTCAAAACTTTCTCTCTCTCTCTGACTTGGCAAGGCTCCTCAGAGATTTTTTTGTCGTTTTCGGCCATTTCTTTTTGCAAGGTTTTTTCTCTCCATAAGCCGGTATGTCCATATTACCCTCTCTTTTTCATTTATTTTCAGTTTTACATGCATTTTTCATGCATTGAAGGGTTATTTTCGGACTTAGCATATTTTGGGGTTTTTGATGAATCAAACCTTATTTTGTGAAATTGATCAATGGGTTTTGTTGCCACAATGATATATTCTTGATCTATGATGGTTAATTTGATCATTTTGGGGTTTTGTGATAATTTGAAAATTCTAGGGCTTGTATTGAACCCGAATTGGGGATTTTGTTCAAATTAATTTCAATTGATTTCAATTGGCTTGTTGAAGTGATGTAATTGATCATTATTTTCTGTACTCTATCTTGTCTAATGATCAATTCGTCAATTTATTTCAAATTCATCAAGTGGTTTTTCAAATTTTTGGGGTTTTTTTGTTAGAAACTCTATGTTCAAGCCAATTTTGTGCATTTGAACTTAATTTGAACTTAATTGCACTGCATTAGGACATGCATCATGACATTTAATTTTTTCATGCATCATATAGATTTTTGTTCTATATTTTTTTTGTTCTAACTTGCAGTCTGCCCTTGGTTTTTTTGTTTTTTTGTTTTTTTTTTTTTTTTTTTTTTTCTGCTTTGTGTCTTTGTCTTTATCCTAGCACTATGCCTAGGAAAACTAGAGCCCATAGGACCCCCTCCACTTCCTCTGAGTCTCCCTCTAGGAGTGAGGTGTTTAGGAATGACAAAAGCAGAGAGGCCTTTGAGAAACTAAACAGTAAGCGTAAGATTTGGGCTGAGTGTTCTATGGTTTTAGATGAGATTGATCCAGCCATTAGGGCTAACTTTGAGTCTAGAGGTTGGTTGTCCTTCTTAGAGATAGATCATCCACCCCCGACCGCCCTGATTAAAGAGTTCTTCTCAAATCTCTCTTGCCACGTCTATGATTCCAACACTCTTGTTAGGAGTTGGATACGAGGTGTTGAGTTCACCATTACTCCTCGGGTAGTGGCTGAAACTCTTGGGGTTCCGGTTGTTCGGGAGCCTGACTATCCCTATGATGAGTCTCCATCCTTAGATGTTGTCATGTCATACATCACTGGGTCTTCTATCCAGTGGAGTTCTGATCCTCGGATCACGTCTGCTGAGCTTACTGAGACTGCCTATCTTTTCTTTAGGATAGCGTGTCATTCTTTGTGGCCTATTTCTCATCTCCACACCATCCCTCTAAAGCGATGTGTGTTTTTGTATGCTTTTGTTTCTGGTGCGTCCATCAGTTTCCCTCATCTGCTCCTTCGTTCTTTGAATGAGGTTCATAGGAGTTCTGCCATAGGGCATGCGCTTATTCATCCTATTTTCATTCATAGGATTTTGTTGTTCCTTGGTCTAGATGGTTTTCCTTCTGGTGAGCTTGTTCATGTTGTTGCTCCCACAGGTGCCACCTTCCTTAGGCAGAAGGCTGCTCACTTAAGAGTTGCTCCTTCGCGTCCTAGAGGTGCGTCATCTGGTGTTGTTCCCCCTCCTCCCCCTTCTACAGGTGTTGATGCTACTGAGACGTCTGGTGCTGCTGCTGCTGATGCTGATGTTCCTTCACCGACTACTTCGGATGATTCAGACATTCAACGTATGTTGGATCATGTCTTGACCGTTCAGGCGGCTCATGGACAGATTTTGGTGGATGTGCTCGATGAGATCCATGCTTTTTGTGCAGAGTTGGCATAGTTTTGACGGTCTTCACCGCCACCTCCTTTTGATGATGGATTTTGATTGCCCTTTGGCATTTCGTCACAAAAAGGGGGAGTACATATTTTGAGCGCTTTGTAGAGTTTTGTTTTCAGGGGGAGAGTATTTTTTGTTGGTTGGAGCTTGTGGAGTTTAGATTGTATCTAGGTACTTCACTTTGTATTTTTGTTGGGCTATTCTTGTTAGGGGGAGATACTTTTATTGCTTTATATGTTTCTTGTTTCAAACTGCTTATTAATTTATATTTATGAGTTTTTCATTGATATATGTCTTTATTGTGTGTTGTTTGAAATCAAGAATTTATTTTGTTTACTTGTAATTTCCACACATGCGGTTATGCATTTTGTTTAGTGTTTCAGGAAATATACAGGTTGATTCAATTGAGCTGCTGTCTACACTTGCAACTGATGGATAGTGGTTAGGATTGGATTTGTTTCTTTTTGAGCATTTTTATGTAAAGGGCTTTTCTTTGTAAACTTTGAGCTTTTAGTTGTGTTTTGTCACGGATTGCCAAAGGGGGAGTTTGTTAGGTTCTAAAGACTTAGGATTTTATGTATTTAGAACTCTAACGTGTATTATTGGCAAACCATGATCAAAACAATATGTTTAGTAGTGTTTAATCTTGCTCAAAGTTGTATGTTTTATGTAAAGTTGGAATCGAGCTAATGCAGAAGTTATTACGCATTTCGGCCTGGCTCGATCGATCGAAGCTTAGGCTCGATCGATCGAATCTCGGGCAAAATACGTTTTTCTGCAAATTTCCAACTCAGCCCTAGTGTGTTTTAAACGTTTAGGGTTTTCTAGTTTGTCCTAAGTATAAAAGGCAAACCCTAGCCACGTTTTAGTGTTACTCATATTGCTGTTTGTGTAAATCTCTTGTGAGATCTAGAGGAGCTTTCCTTTACACAAACTTAGGGTTTTCAAGGAGGAGATATTTTCTACACCTTGATGATCAACTCAGTTGCTGCCATTGGAGTTTAAAGAAAACACAAGCGAGTGTGCTTGTATCTGGTGGTGAATCCAAGAAAGAAGGAGTCCGTGGATTCGGAGCTTGCACGTGGTCATGTCAGTAAGTTCTACTGGTGAGTAGCAATAAGAAGTCGAGTGTAGGGGCTTGTAAGTCTTATTGTATGAACTTCGATTCTTTCAAGATAGTAGATTCAGGTTTACCTTGAGGATAGCTAGGTTAAATCTTCCCCAGGTTTTTACCGGTTTGGTTTCCTGGGTGATCATATCATTGTCTTTTATATATTTCCGCTGCTATGCATGATATGATTGTTTGATTGTGATAACCTAGATTTGGAATTTGGACTAAGTAACAACTTGGCTAATTACCTAGGTTAATCCAATTGTGTTTTAAGGGGTCTAAAAACTATCAGAAATTTTCATCAAATCAGAATGATTAGTACATTAGTACACAATTTTAAATTGAATTTTCATAATTTTGTACATTTGACGACTACAAATTTGGATGATCTGTACATCTAATGTAATTAATTTTCCATTGAGTTTACTCAATTTGGTATGTTCTGCAATTTTCATTTGAATTTTCATGATTTTACACACTCAACGAATTCAAATTTTTCAACAAATTCGTACTATCTGTACATCTAATGTACACTATTTTTCCTTGAGCTTTCACGGTTTTGTACATTCAACGAATTCAAATTTTTAAACAAATTCATACGATCTGTACAACTAACATACATACTTTTCCATTGAATTTTCATTATTTTGTACTTTCAACGAAGTCAAATTTCTCAACAAGTCTAGACTATCTGTACATCTTATGTACACCTTCACGATTTGATACGTTCATTGATTTTCCATTGATTTTTCCCAAATTTCTACATTCAACTAATTCGAACTTTTTTACAAATTCGAATTATTCGAGGCATTTACCATTAGGTGATTTATAAGAATCATTCATTTTTCTTTCATGGAGTTTGTCTATTATTCATATGGTTACATATTTAAAAAAACACAAAAACCATTTAAGTGCAATAAACGAGCCAATGCTAAAAGCAGTTTATGCAGAAAACAATGAACAATTTTTATGAGAAAACAGTGAACAGTTTTAATTAATGCAAAAAACAGATTTTATGAATGCAGTAAGCAGATTCAAATATACAGTAAACATGATGTGCAAAGAGCAAATTTTATTAATGTAGAAACAGATTTTATCAATGCAGAAAAATAGATTTGATTATTGTGAAATTCAAACATGAAAAAGCATTCAAATTTGACGTTTAGATTTAGAAAAAACGATTTCACTAGGTGTTTTATGAGAAAACAGTGAACAATTTTTTAAATAGTGAACATAAAATAATTTACGTAGAAAAGAGAGTAAACAATTTTGTAAATAATGCTGAACAGAAAATAATTTTATGCAAAATGCTAGAAATAGTTTATGCAGAAAACAGTGAACAATTTTACTTAATGCAAAAAACAGATTTTATGAATGTAGTAAGTAGATTCGAATATAAAGTAAACATGATGTACAAAGAGCAAATTTTATTAATGTAGAAATAGATTTTATCAATCCAGAAAAAGAAATTCGTTCATTTTGAAATTTAAACATGAAAAAGCATTCAAATTTGGCTTTTAAAATTAGAAACAAGATTTCACTAGGTGTTTTATGAGAAAACAGGGAATAATTTTTTAAATAGTGAACAGAAAATAATTTACGCAGAAAAGAAAGTGAACAATTTTTTAAATAATGCTAAACAGAAAATAATTTTATGCAAAATGCTAGAAATAGTTTATGCAGAAAATAGTGAACAATTTTTATGAGAAAACAGTAAACAGTTTTACTTAATGCAAAAAACAGATTTTATGAATATAGTAAGCAGATTCGAATATACAGTAAACATGATGTGCAAAGTGCAAATTTTATTAATGTAGAAACATATTTTATCAATGCAGAAAAACAAATTCGTTCATTTTGAAATTTAAACATGAAAAAGCATTCAAATTTGGCTTTTAAAATTAGAAAACAAGATTTCACTAGGTGTTTTATGAGAAAACAGGGAATAATTTTTTAAATAGTGAATATAAAATAATTTACGCAGAAAAAAGAGTGAACAATTTTTTAAATAATGCTGAACAGAAAATAATTTTATGCAGAATGCAAGAAATAGTTTATATATGCAGAAAACAGTGAACAATTTTTATGAGAAAACAGTGAACAGCTTTACTTAATGCAAAAAACAGATTTTATGAATGCAGTAAGCAAATTCCAATATATAGTGAACATGATGTACAAAGAGCAAATTTATTAATGTAGAAAAAGATTTTATCAATGCAGAAAAACAAATTCGTTCATTTTGAAATTTAAGCATGAAAAAGCATTCAGATTTGGCTTTTAAAATTAGAAAACAAGAATTCACTAGGTGTTTTATAAGAAAACAAAGAACAATTTTTTTAAATAGTGAGCAGAAAATAATTTACGCAGAAAAGAGAGTGAACAATTTTTTAAATAATGCTGAACAGAAAATAATTTTATGCAGAATGCTAGAAATAGTTTACGTAGAAAACAGTGAACAATTTTTATGAGAAACAGTGAATAGTTTTACTTAATGCGAAAAACAGATTTTATGAATGCAGTAAGCAGATTTGAATATACAGTAAACATGATGCGCAGAGTGCAAATTTTATTAATGTAGAAACAGATTTTATCAATGCAGAAAAATAGATTCGATTATTATGAAATTCAAACATGAAAAAACATTCAGATTTGGCGTTTAGATTTAGAAAAAACGATTTCACTAGGTGTTTTATGAGAAAACAATGAACGATTTTTTAAATAGTGAACAGAAAATAATTTACGCAAAAAAGGGAGTGAAGAATTTTGTAAATAATGCTGAACAGAAAATAATTTTATGCAAAATGCTAGAAATAGTTTATGCAGAAAGTAGTGAACAATTTTTATGAGAAAACAGTGAACAGTTTTACTTAATGCAAAAAACAAATTTTATGAATGCAGTAAGCATATTCGAATATACAGTAAACATGATGTATAGAGAGCAAATTTTATTAATGTAGAAATAGATTTTATCAATGCAGAAAAACAAATTCGGCATTTTGAAATTTAAACATGAAAAAGCATTCAGATTTGGCTTTTAAAATTAGAAAACAAGATTTCATTAGGTGTTTTATGAGAAAACATGGAACAATTTTTTTAAATAGTGAACAAAAAATAATTTACGCAGAAAAGAGAGTGAACAATTTTTTAAATAATGCTGAACAAAAAATAATTTTATGCAGAATGCTAGAAATAGTTTATGCAGAAAACAGTGAACAATTTTTATGAGAAAACAGTGAACAGTTTTACTTAATGCAAAAAATAAATTTTATGAATGCAGTAAGCAGATTCGAATATACAGTAAACATGATGGGCAAAGTGTAAATTTTATTAATATAGAAACAGATTGTATCAATGCAGAAAAATAGATTCGATTATTATGAAATTCAAACATGAAAAAGCATTCAGATTTGACGTTTAGATTTAGAAAAAACGATTTCACTAGGTGTTTTATGAGAAAACAGTGAACGATTTTTTAAATAGTGAACAAAAAATAATTTACGCAGAAAAGGGAGTGAACAATTTTGTAAGTAATGCTGAACAGAAAATAATTTTATGCTGAATGGTAGAAATAGTTTATGCAAAAAACTATGAACAATTTTTATGAGAAAATAGTGAACAGTTCTACTTAATACAAAAAACAGATTTTATGAATGCATTAAGCAGATTCGAATATACAGTAAACATGATGTGCAGAGTGCAAATTTTATTAATGTAGAAACATATTTTATCAATGCAGAAAAATAGATTCGATTATTGTGAAATTCAAACATGAAAAAGCATTCAGATTTGGCGTTTAGATTTAGAAAAAACAATTTCACAAGGTGTTTTATGAGAAAACAGTGAACGGTTTTTTAAATAGTGAACAGAAAATAATTTACGCAGAAAAAAAATGTGAACAATTTTTTAAATAATGCTGAACAGAACATAATTTTATGCAGAATGCTAGAAATAGTTTATACAGAAAACAGTGAATAATTTTTATGAGAAAACAGTGAACACTTTTACTTAATGCAAAAAATAGATTTTATGAATGCAATAAGCAAATTCCAATATACGGTGAACATGATGTACAGAGAGCAAATTTTATTAATGTAGAAATAGATTTTATCAATGCAGAAAAACAAATTCGTTCATTTTGAAATTTAAACATGAAAAAGCATTCAGATTTGGCTTTTAAAATTAGAAAACAAGATTTCACTAGATGTTTTATGAGAAAACAGGGAACAATTTTTTTAAATAGTGAACAGAAAATAATTTACGCAGAAAAGAGAGTGAATAATTTTTTAAATAATGCTTAACAGAAAATAATTTTATGCAGAATGCTAGAAATAGTTTATGTAGAAAATAGTGAACAATTTTTATGAGAAAACAGTAAACAGTTTTACTTAATGCAAAAAATATATTTTCTAAATGCAGTAAGCAGATTCGAATATACAGTAAACATGATGGGCAGAGTGGAAATTTTATTAATGTAGAAACAGATTTTATTAATGCAGAAAAATAGATTCGATTATTGTGAAATTCAAACATGAAAAAGCATTCAGATTTGGCATTTAGATTTATAAAAAACGATTTCACTAGGTGTTTTATGAGAAAACAGTGAACAATTTTTTAAATAGTGAACAAAAAATAATTTATGCAGAAAAGAGAGTGAACAATTTTTTAAATAATGTTGAACAGAAAATAATTTTATGCAAAATGCTAGAAATAGTTTATGTAGAAAACAGTGAACAATTTTACTTAATGTAGAAATTAAATTCATATTTTGAAATTAAAATCTCTATATTTTACAATGCTTCTATTTAAATAAATAAAAACGTAAAAAAGCTACTTATTTTTATGTTTATGTTTATTTGTCGATAATCCCAAAAAAAAAAAAAAAAATTACTAGGCACTCGAGCTTGGTGAGCTCGAGTACTCTATAAATAAAATAAACATCATTTTATGTTTATGTTTATTTGTCGATAATCCCAAAAAAAAAAAAAAAAAATTTACAAGATACTCGAGTTTGGTGAGCTCGAGTAACTTAGAAATTTAAAAAAAAAAAAAAAAGCATTTTATTATAAAATGGTACTCGAGCCTAGTATACTCAAGTATTGTGTTGCACGGTACTCGAGTTTACCATGCTCGAGTACCACATAATTTTTTTTAATTGCCCAATTTCCACCTCAGCAATGCCACGGTGGCAAAACTTTTAGGAACTCGAGTTTAAGAAACTCGAGTACCATAAAATGTGGTATTTCCCTATATACTTCCGAAACAGTATTTTTTTACAAAAATTTCTGAAATTGGTGGTATTTGACCATTTTGGCCTATATATATATATATATATATATATATATATATATATATAACCGTTCAAACACCCATCCAATGCCTTGAAGAAAAACTAAAAGTAAATGCAAGTGTCACAAGTACCGCATCAAGTGTCAAAACTTGATGGTGCACAGTAAATGCACATCATCTGATGCCTTGAAGAAAAACAAAAAGTAAGCTCTGTTGAGGTGCATGTCCCAATACATTCACCATTTGGACCGAAAAATAAAGACTACTGTCTCGTTTTAAAATAAAATGGGACTTCATCTTTCAAGGATGTAGATAGACATGGCAAAACGGGTCAGAATTTTCTGACCCGACCCGACCCGACCCGAACCCGATTTTTTTGACCTGAAGCAAAAACGGGTTGACCCGTGACCCGACCCGTGTTTTTTGCGGGTCAACCCGACCCGACCTGACCCGCGACCCGAACCGAACCCGAACCATTTTTTTAAAACTTTTTTTTTTGGTAAAAAAAATAGTGAAATTAAGACAATATTGGTTTAATTGTTTATTGTGAGCTTTAAGGAAACAATTGATACATTTACATAACTGCATGCAAATTAATTGAAAAATAAATGGTTGAACATTCTGTAATGAGTAAAGATTTTTAGATATCAAATAGCAAAGTACATGCCAAGATAATCTGGTTACAGTAAAGTTAAAAACAGATTTAAAATTGTAGATATGTGTGAGACACATTCACAAGTGTGAAAATAGTAAAGCCAAAGTATCAAATTAGTATAAATTATGAATGCTTAGATCTATTTTTTAACAATTTATGTTCAAAATAAACGGCTTTTCAAAATAAATTATGATATTTCCTAGAGTGTGTGCTACTTAACAATGATATGATCTTCATAAAAAAGACTAGGTATAAATAAGTAAGCAATCAAACTTTAATGTATATCTCAAATTGAAATAGAGTGTCAACCACAATTGATAATAGATTATAAAATTAATTTTTAAAATTGTAACTTTCTTATATGTTTTTATTCTTTATCAAATGAGTTATCCAATAAGTCATTTGTAATTTTTTTTTTGGAATGTTGATATTGTGTAAAAATAAAACTTGTATATTTGTTTTACTTATCTTTGTGTTGTTTTGTTTTAGATAGCAATGTTAGGATTTGTATAATTTTAAAATTATTGAATAAGTATTAATAGGTTTAACTGAGTTTATTCTTGATATAAGTAGTGAATTCAAAATAATGCATTTTACATCAAGTAATATGTTGCATAACTATCCAAATGGCAAATACATATTGTTTTCTTTATAAAAAAAATAAAAAAATAAAAAATTTCATGTGAAAAATACGGGTCAACCCGACCCAACCCGACCCGACCCGCAACCCGATTGACCCGAACTTGTTTTCAACCCACTTAAAATGACCCATTTTTTACCCGTAACCCGTTTGACCCGTGACCCGATTGACCCAACCCGAACTCGACCCGACCCGCCCATTTGGCCATGTCTAGATGTAGACAACAAGATAGGAGCTGTACACCGAAATGAAAAGAAGAAGAGAAAGGGATGGTCTTCTTGGACCGTTTGGTATGCTGAAATTGAGGAAGACAAAGTGAGGGATGGTCCAGCAAGCTGAAATTTGGACTATCATGTCATCCAACAATCTGGAGGTAAAGATCTGTAAGTACCAAAAGTTCTATTAAAAAAAAAAAAAACTCCTTCACCTTGTACCGGCCCGAAACAAGTTTACCATCGAAACACACCGAAATTCACTGGAATTGCTAAAATGAGCCAAAATACCCCGGTATTTTGGGCAGTACGAATCAGTAATGTTTCTGTTGACCTGCCAGTATATTACGGAATTTTCTTCTTTGCTTTTTATGGCCCCGTAGTAGGGGTATTGTTGACCCATTTAATGATTGTGTCATGACCTTTCAACCCTAACATAATTTGTTAATGAAGCGTTTTGACATAAGACGACCCACTTAACATGCTTAATAAACGGGTCGTGTTGGATTGATATGAATGTGATACAAACCATTTCAACCCACCTAATATTAAACAGTTTGAATTGACACAAATTCAATCCATTTAATCCGCTTCAAAAAAGCACCTAATTAATATTGTTATACATTTAATAAACAACAAATTTAATACAAACTCATTACATCAAAATACATTAAGCATACAATTTGAAAGTTAATAATAACATCAATTGCTTGAAACACATTGTCCAAAAGTTCAAAATAACATCAAAGTACTTTATAAATATTAAGTCCATAATATAGTACCATCAATTTAGAAATAAGTTCTTTACATTCCAAAAAAAATGCATACACTTAAAGCCAAATTCAAAATAACATAGTTCAACAAATAACATCTATCTAGAAATAAATTTTTTATATCCCAAAATAAGTGGCATACACTTCAACCCTAATTTAAAATAGCATAGTTCAACAAAAATATAATATCTACAAAATTCGTCAAATGCTAAGTATAAAAACTATAACATAGTTTATGTCTCTCTTTTTTTCTTTTTTTTTTTCTTTTTTTTTTAAGTTTAAAATATAGGTTGGATATAAAATTTATTTGACAAATCTAAAATAAAATGAATATTTATATATTATACGAGTTAAACAAGTTGTGGTAAATGGGTCATTTTGAGTTGACACAAATAAATTGGGGTGTCAATTACGGTCATGTGGGTTGCCCCGTTTATGATACGTTTATTATCGTGTCACTTTCAGGTTGACCCGTTTATGATCCAAACCTGCTAAAGTCCAATCCTAACCCGTAAAAACATGTATCATGTTTATATCATATTCGTAGGTTGTGTGAAACATTGACATCCCTACTTACCATGGAAACTCTTTGGTCATGTGACTATGAATGTGAACTTATTTGTTGTAATTTTAATATAGATTTTTCCATATGGTTATCTGTGTATATCTTAACTAGGAAACTTTTATATATAGCTAGAAGTTTCACAAGACATATATCTAGCTTGAAATAAGTGTCTGCTATCTCTCTATCTCTCTGGCATTTAATTGGTAAGAATTGATTCTATATCTTGTATTGCTATTTTAATAAAATCATTGAGCTGCTTTGCATTCTGTTCTATAAAAGTGGATTCTCATTCTATCTATGGAGAAATTATTTAGTACACTATTGTCTACCAAAAGTGACCAAGAAATTATAATAATAAAAAAGTGTTAGCACGTGATATGCTAGAGCCTAACTTTGGATTAGCTGTAATTGTCCTATATGAACCTTGTCATGTTTGAAAATAAAAAAATAAAGCTTAAAATTATAGCGTAATTGGTTATGTGAAGTTGTAAGAGACCGTACCCCGGCCCAACCTTTCAAATGGTTTGGCATAATCTATGCAAATAGGTAGAGTTGTGTTATTGTCTTTCAAGAGTGAAGGTTCTACTCATTTTATCATCTCCTAAATTAAAGATTTTACATGGAGTCGTGCACTTATTTAATTGGAAATATAAGAAAACCAAAAGGATTGAAAAGTGCACCTTTATTGATGAATTGAAATTTTACGTCTTTATTAAAGAATTGAAATTGTACATTGTAGGGGGGGGGGGGGGGGGGGGTGCATCATCACCATGTGGGCTACGGACTGGGGAAGTGTACTTAAAGGTAAAGGGTGTGGCCCAAGTCTCAAGTTCTCAACATCACAGGTCCATATCCAAGATAGAGTAAAGTGGCCCAACCCATACGCTAAGAAAATTCGAGAACCCTATACCCATGGAAGGCCTCAATAGAACTGTCGATGACGACATCTTGGCCTAGAATTCTTGCCGAGGGCGCAATGGGAAAGACATAGAGTCCAAAGCAACAGTCACCTCTGCATTTATTAGATACTCCTACCTAATGTTAGTCATATTAAATGATGAATAACTGGCCTGAACAGTAGAAACACCCCAAAAAATCTCTACTTATGATCAAAGAATGGCAAAAGAAGTGTTTGATAGGACAAACATCTTCTGCCATCTAGCCAAAAAATGTACAGCTGGAAAGGAGGAAGGAATGAGAGATAAAATGAGGAGTTAGCCCATAGAGGAGGGGGATCCAAAAAAACAGAGAAAAATAAAAAAAGAGAAAGAAAGAGAAATACACTTTGTAACAGTCTGAATTTCATGTTTTGTACCTCGAGGAGAGATTTCTTTTCAATTAGTTTCATCTATTTTATCTATCTTGACTTT